>CM076582.1:102655164-102842949 GCA_034641835.2 Pinus albicaulis
GAAGCACATGTGAGTTTTTAAATGTTAGGATCTATTTAACCCAGTATCCTAGCATCAGGAATCACAAGCAAGAGGCTCACTCTGATCTATGGTTTCTAATCCTTATACTCAGGCACAAAACAATTGAAATAAGGCTCTCGTCGTAGGCACAACATGGCAAGGTAGTGGCCATGGTGCCATAGCCGTAGGAACAACATGCAAAGGTAGTGTTTGGGGTTCTACAACTAGATCGGTCTAATCTAGGCCAGAGTAATAGGAAAAGAGTGTCCTGCCTATGTCCAGGGAGCTATAGCTATGGGAACAACATTTTTTCAGTAAAAATAAGGGTTAGTATGAGAAAATATGAGTTATATGAACTTCAGTTCCTCATGTAGTGCTTCGAGACATCATCCACTCAGTCACAAATTCTCACAATGAGTCTTTCATAGCATCTTGGATTCAAATCTAGAATTTTCCATTTGATATCAGTTGGGTTTGATGATCTATTGGATCCATGTTTCTTGATGTTGTGATCTACAAATATGTAGATCTGTTCAGGATATTTCCATTGCATATTGGACCCTCAAATATGAATCTACATTTCTTTGAATTTCCACTCAATGACACTAATTTTCAACAATATGCTATAGGAAATGACAACAAATTATAGTTCTCAGAATCATGATCCTTTAGAAGAAGTATGTTTATGGTTATATTATTCATGTGCTAGTTTTCATACTAAATTATAAAGATATGGATGAATGTATCATTGTACTCTTGTTTATTGAATCATTTGATGATAATATGAGAAGAATAATTTGCAAGGGTTTTCCCTAGTCTCAGAGTAATCGTGGTGTTTATATGTGTGCATTTTTTTCTTCCTGTGTTTCTTTATGTTATGCTACATAGATGATGATGATTTTATTGCTCTTTCTACATAGTTCCATATGTTGATGGTTAACAATGTAAATCTGAATAATGATATAATGATATGGGGTGAAATTAATGTGTTAATGAAGAAATTAAACTATAAAAGCAAATATCACTTTAGTTCTATAAAACATTAACATGGTATCATATTTGGGTTGAATAAAATCCATAGAGATCACCCCCATGGAGATAATTTTGATGGAAGAAATAAGAGGATGGTGGATACCTAAATGAATTCTAGGGTATGGAGAAAATTCTAGGTGGTTAGTGCATAAGGGTTTGATGGTGAGGGTTTGTGAGAAACTCTGGTTTATGGTAAATACTTGAGATTTCGTGTATGAAACTGCAGCATGGTCTATATGAATATTCTCAAACACTTGGGATTCATTTGATGAAGCCCTCAATGGGATAGTCCCTAGATGCACTGGTTGTTGATAAAGTTGATTGAATGCAACATTGTTATGTGGTCTATGGATGGCTCTTGAAGGTCAGTTCAAGAGGGAGAGGATCAACTCTCATTAGTGATAAGTACGCATAGACTCTTGATGATTCTTTGTTTCTTTATTGTCATTTAGACTTATGGATATGACTATTATGATTATTTTGTTGATCATTTATTATAATTCAGGCATGTATATTTCGAGTACCTAGATGTTTCTAACCTTCTCGATGAGATATGATAAGTGGATCCCTCTTGAGGATCATTTGAGATGAAGGAAATAAAAGCTATATCTGAAAAAGGGTAAAGAGGCACTTGATGAAAAGGTGATAAGAACTACAAGCTTCCTCTGTGAAAGTGCTCAGGTATTTGAATACTAAAAATTATGCATGGTATAATGTTATGTTTTAACTATAGCATTGGATGGCTAGATAATCCCTATGGTATGTTGAGAATGTCTCCTTCGCAAATGGCTCATGCATGCATATGAAAGTGATCTGGATTTTTGTTTCTTATGATGAGATGCTGCACCTGGTATTGAATATTTGATCATAATGATATTTTTGACTCTACGACACTACTTATTGTTGATATTTGCTATAGTGGCACAACCTTATGTTTGACTAACACCTATTGTTTTTTAGATCCTTCTTCTGATATTCTTGATTCTTGATATGCATAAGATATGTTGATCTCTTATAGAATTTTAGCTAATTGATATGGTATTGATAATTCTTATGATACACATGGTGAAAGCTCATGGAAAAATAGATTAACACTCTGTTGATTTATTGAATAACCTAAATTGATCCTATTTATCATGATAATCATGGTATTGGTGACCATGATGATTGAGGCATATCTGTGAGATTGATGTTTTAGATCTCCTACTACCTGTGGTTATGGAATATGGTGAAATTAAATGCTCTAACTTGATGTATTGTTATTGTATTCATAAGATATGGTGTCACATCTTCCTCCTGCCTTGATCTTTAAAATATAATCCCTAATGAAATAATGATGACATGATGTTAATAATCATGATAGATATGTGTTTATGATCTAACAAATTGATGTTGCATGAATCTACTAAATATAGGTTCATGACATGAACAAAAATGAAATTACATGTTCTATTATGAATTATTGGTATCTAACATTGTTGATCTACAACAAAGGCCTGAGCCTCACTTTCGCAAAGGAAGGTGCATAGATGCGACTATGCCTCATAGACTTGGAATTAAAGTTTTGTACATGAAATCAGTATGTAATCTAAATCACAGGATCTATGACATGTCTTTCCATTGTAAACTGATTTCTAAAATTTCCGAGTTAAAATTGTTGATCATAGAAAAAGAAGGATTGAGCATGAAATTAGATGGTCACCTTGAAGATGTCAGTTTTGTAGATGTGTTGCAAATATCAAAAATATCTTTCAAAAAAAAAAGTTGATATGTTTGAATCAAACTTATGTTTGTGGGTGACTAAGTCATTTATATGAATATGTCATTATTTTTTAAGTTTGTGCTACATGTTTTTTGACTGATTAATAAAAATGAGTTGTCTTCGGAACTTTGACATAATCTTTTAGAACTTTGAATTGATGATTGAGAAATGTATTTGGATCATAGATCTCTCTATTTGGACTTCATATATTGATTGGTGATTTTCCCTAATGAAAATGCTATGTGGGCATAGTGACCTTCAATTTCTTATGTGAGTATTCAGAATTATGGTTCTATATTATCCTCCTTGTTCCTAGCACAATGGTTGTTGTGACAAGGTATGAAGATGGAACTTGCATGACTTAACCTTGATATATTTACTTGCATATAGTGACATAAATGGCTTGCAATGGCATGATAAATAATATACTTTATGGATTGACAGTAAATGAATTCAATACTTTATATGATCTCTACTTGTCACCTACCTGAAAGACTTGATATTATGACATCAATGTCTTTGATAAGAGTGATTTTTTTGGCTTGTAAACTATGATGAGATGAATTTTTCGACACAATATTGATTTATGTAAGGCTGAGTATGTCATCTTGGTAAGTCATCATGCTTGCAGAGAGTGTTGCATGATACAAGCTCACCGTTTAATATTTTTCCATATTTGACAATTATCTCACGAAGTGAAGATGATGAGTTCCAAGGTATGGCCTTGATTTTGATTATGGATTTGATTTTACATACTTATGGTCTAACCTTGACAGGTAATTAGCCTCTGAAGAACTAAGTGAGAGGGAGATGGCTTATGAATATCAAAATGATGTATCATGGCATGTTGAATCGATTTATGGAATTTGTGAAAGAAATCCCATGTTGCAAATCTTTGAAAAATGTCTTTGTGTAATGGAAATGTAAATCCTTGGACACTCTAATTTAAAGTTTAAATGTTTTCAAAATTGTCATGGAATATGGAATTTGATTAAAGCATTGATGTTCCATTTTGAACATACATTTTTATATGATGCCTATATAACATTATTAAATTCATGATTGAGTTGCTTCATTCATAATTGCCACCAAACATCCTTTGAAATATCCACATGAAACATTATACTTTTAAAGGATCAGATATTTCTCCTATGATATGTAGCTGCATGAATCTACTGATGATTTTTTGGATTATTATTGACGAGTACATTTGGATTCTTCCTTAATATGATGTGTGCCTTGATATCTTGGATGTAAGGTCCATAGCACGACCGAGGTTGGACACGATATTTCCAGTATGGCTAGCTATGAGGTAGGTTGTAGAAGCTCCTTAGAGAGTTGTATAAGCATGATCTTGATAAGACATGGATAAATTTTGATGACAAATAATCCCATACATATATATTTGGGACCAATATTTCTCCATTAATTGAGATGGTGAAACTCTTCCGTACAATCTTAGGGTTATGATAAACATATTCTTGAGAGGGAGGATGATTATGGTATCCATTTGTGACTTTATATGATTATTTATGTTCTAACATAATATTTTACTTGATGTCCTGTATGAACAAGAATCAACTACTATTGAGACAATAAGATATCATATTTGAGTATGATGAGAGTGATGTTGATTGAGGACATTGAGCCAACTCTTCCTCCCTAACTGAGGTCCTAGGGTGAGGAATTGTGATAGAGGTCTCCTAGGGTTGAGGATGCTCTATACAATATGATATGACCCATATCATTACCTATATGGTTATAGGTGTTTCTCCCCTATCTTCATAGGGTCGGATAATGTTGCTCCCATGGCTAGTCTCTATAGAACATACCACAGTTTTCATCATACCCACAAGCCAGGATTTTCGGGAATATCGCTCCTCATTTGCCCAATGATTTGAGAGTGTACTTGGGGTGTAAAACCCAAGTCTGTTATGATGCTAGTGTTCTACGATATGAATATTTAGAATTATCGATTGGAAGATCAGTAGGAAATAGGATTGGTTGAGATAACCCTATGCGGCTCCAGGTTGATATTGAACTCCCCGATGTAATCATAGGGTCAATATGGTCTCCCCTACATGTTTGGATTTCCTATTTCTCGATATGGCTTGTATACGTATAGATCCCCCATGAAATTTCAGGTCAATATATGCTCCTCAATGTGGTCACAAGTCGATATGTACTCCTTGATGATATGCCCTTCAATGATGCTTGATGATGATATTGTAGGTAGTAGCCTTGCTATATTAGGTTTCGAATGGTAGCGTGATGGATGAATGGTGGTAGCCTAAGCTCCCCTTCAGTGAAAATTTATCCTTCTTCTAGATCCGTGAAATTTCAGCAAATGAGTAAGAACATTCAAGAGATAAGTTATAATAAGCATGTGAAGTACATTCACGATTTCTAATGATTAAGGATCACAACATGATGATCAATGAAAATATGTGATGATGCATGAAGATACTAGAATAGCATATTTATCAATGAAAAAATATTGGTAGGTGGAATTATCCATGGTTGAGAGGGAGTGATTATGAAAATATGGTCAAATTCCACTTTAGACATCTCATATTATTGATATCATAATTTTAATAGATTCACGTTTTTGAGAGGACCAAATTCGACCTATAGATCACCCCAATCAGTTTAGAAGAAGTTAAATTATGAATTATTTTATTTATTAAAGTGAAATGGAATGGGTCGACCAAAGCATACGTGGATTTAGTCAGGTTGGCCTCAACCCCAAGCAGACCCTCACGAAAACTATAAATAGAAGTGATCTCAAGCTCAATCTCACACATTTTCTCAGGATATGTTCTTCTTTAACTTTTCATCTTGATTTGCCTATTCTATTTTATCTTGCACAAATTCGACAGAAGAAGTTCATGCAAGGTCTGGAATCATAGGTGAGAGGCTTGCTCTAATCTAGGGTTTGTGGGCCATATCTGCATGCAAAAAACTAGTGAGATTGGGCTCAAGATGCAGCCAAAACATGACAAGGTGGTGGTTAGGGTGCCATAGCAACAAGAACAACATGGAAAGGTATCGACTAGGGTTCTAGGGCCATATTGGGATCATTTGGGCTAGATTTGCAAGAAAAAAGTGTCGTTCCTACGTCCAAGGAGCTATAGTCATGGGCACAACATCTTGTGGGTTCGACTAAGGGTGTTTCTGAGTAGATCCAAGTTAGATTGACTTTAGTTGCTTGCGCAGTGCTTCCAGACATCATCTTCTTTATCACAGATGCTTGCGATTAGTCTTTAATAGCATCCTTGATTCAAATATTGGATTTGACAGTTGATATTAGTTGGCTTCAGTGATATATTTCATATGTATTTATTGATGTTGTAGATTTGCAGATATGTAGATATGTTCAGTATATTTCCGCTACAGATCAGGCACTGAAAGATGAAACTACAGTTCTCCAAATTTTCTAATTGGTGACAATAGTGTCCAATAGTATGCTATAGGCAGGGATAGTGCATTATATTTTTCAGAATCATGATCCTTCAACAAAAGTATGTTTATGGTTATATTATGCATGTGATAATTGTTACATTGCATTATGAATATATGGATAACTGGATCATTATAATCTTTTTTTCTGAATCATTTGATGACGACCTAAGAAGAAGAATTTGTAAGGGTTCCCCCCATAGTAGGTTTCTCCTTGATCTCAGACCATTCCTGGGGTCTATATGTGTGCATTCTTTTCTTCCTATGTTTCTTTATGTTCCACGGCATAGATGATGATGATGTTATTGATATTTCTACATAATATCATATGCGGATGGTTAATAGTGTAAATTTGAATAATTATATAATCATATGGGTGGAAATTAATGTGTTAATGAATAAATGCAACTATCAAAGAAAAGATCCATATAGCTATTTGAAAAATTAACAGAAGAAATATTTTTTCTTTTTTTGCCTCTAAAATTCGATAAGCTCAGACAAAATAATAATATTAGTGTAGAAAAAACAATATTAGGTTACATCATCAACTAATATATGAATACACTAATGTTACTTGAATATTGACTTGGTATAATAATGGGAATTCAGAAAGAAAAATTCATAGCAGTGATAGTGGAGCTTGTGAGGAGTTGGGTGTTTCCTAGAGAAATTAGGAAGGGCGAGTTAGCTACCTTTGGTGGTGCGGTGAAGAAAAATGATGAAGCATCCACAAAATATATCTAATATAGTTAAGACATCAATGAAAGGCCCATGATAGAATTATAATATTTAATAACTAATGATACATATCTAAGGTGATGTAATTGCATAGGAATACACGTAGGTTAGTCCATGATAAAAAATTTATAAATATTTTAGATTTTTAAGGTTGTTATAGACCTTAGGAAATACAGCATATACATTTTATGCATATTTTAGTATGTTAATTTCCCTTTCTTCAATGAATGAAGAGGGAATGTTTTGAATAGGTGAAATAAATTTCTACACTGAATTACAAAACACCATAAGCATGAAAAGGTTCAATTTGTTGCAAATATATATATATATATATATATATATATAGTTGACATACTGAAATAAAAATTAAATATTTAAAACGTTGTTGAATTGAGATTTTATAACTCATGTAAAAATTAGTTTACTAATAATTGATGTGTGTATCAATGGCATAAAATATCTAAAAATATGCCACATGCATGAAAATATGTACATGTTTGGATGCATGAATGAACGCATTATTTGAATTCATGAATTGGATACATAGTGTAAGTTCCCATTTGGAATATTCATTAAAATTTTATGTAGGCAAATGAGATGATATAGTTGTGACTAACATGTGAGGTTGAATGTTGTTGAGTGTTGCAAAATCAAGTATGATAAGGTAGACACATGCAAACGGCCTCATGTAAATTATATTAGGGGGGCACAATTATGAAGGAAGAATACATGAAAGCAATAAATTCAAGAAAATAATAGATGGAACTAGTTAGAATTGAAAATGTTTTTGATAAGAATGCATGTTGATGGTAGGGAAGTAAGTAGGGAAAATAACAAGTGAAGCTAAGAATTTAAAGGATTTGGGTATGAATTATTTTTAGCTGAATTTGATATTTTTTGTTCATTCAATTTATTGCATGTATTGTGTGGGTGCCAAAGCTAGGTATGGTTAAGGGTGAAAATTTTGAACACATAAAGATTTAGTATAAGGAGTTGTCTTTAGTGCAACTTTTTGGAGTTTCAGGTGCCGGAATTCAGTGAAAACAATTGAGGTAAAATCTTGATTTTTGTTATTTAAATTGGATTTTGTACTATATATATGGATTCATCACCGTAAAAAACCCCTAGTAACTTCAATTGTGCAATACTACCCATCAAACTTCTATTTTCAATAAATTCCTGGTGAAATTTAGAGAAATTAAACAAGAAACAACTACTGTAAAACCCTTCAAAAAGTTGCACTATAGACTACTCGCTAGTATAATCCTATTAATATGTGGATGCATTTAGTTGTCATTTTGAACAAAAATTAAATGAATTTATAACACACTTATGAGATAAAATATGTTCATCAATCCCTTGAGAGATTGAATGAAAATCTGGGAGGTATGTAATAAATATAGGGACTGAATTGAGTTCATGAGTCCATGAGTATTGGCCCAATAGTTCCTAAGAATAATACAAGTGATTTCATCATATAAGGTTGAGCTATTTTATAACATGTAATTGGTCGATTTTTTTTTTCCTAGCGAATGTGATAATTGTATGGAATTTTTTATATAAGCAAGAAATATTTTCAGTAATACCTAGTTGTTTATGAAAAAGGTGAAAATCCTTGAGGTTGTAAATATTACTAGTATTCTTGTGATGCATCCGAGAATTATTATGATATGTTGTGGTCATGAAACTCATACTATGAGTCATGATGGTACATATGCTTGGCCCATTAAATAGATGCATGCTTGTATTGAGCAATCAATTGCATAATTGAATGTCATGAAAGAAAATAATCTCTAATATTAGTAAGGAATTTTTTAGTAGTGAAATGAGTGGCCTAAATCAATATTCTTACAAAAAAAAGTGGAAACTAATTAAAATGAGTTTATAGATATGTATGATAGTGGAGAAAGGGGTTATGTAACTCTTAGTTATGACCCATTGGCTTGTTGGAATAAATATTTGGTTCAATTATGAAATGATTAAAATTATTGTGATGCAAATATAAATGTGTTAATAGTTTCATTTAATAGTTTAAAGTAAAAAAATTATCATGTTTGTAATAATTATAAGAACATTTCAGGTTATGTTTTAAATTTTGCAATGAAAATATTTTATGTATGAACACTTACTGATGTTTGGTCGATTGAAATTTTAGATTGAAATAGAGTGATATATGTGATGTGAGATATAATTCACTATGATAGATAAAAATATTACCTCCTGAAAAAATCCCAAGATCACAACCAAAAGTCCCATGTTTGTGAGATATGGCTTCTAAGTGGAGAAAATTTTGGAAATTATAATTTCAAATTTCAAATTTTTGAGTATATCTCATGGGAAGTTAGTTTTCTAATATAGGTGACATAATGAAGAAAATATCCTAGGAATAAATCCATTATGATGACGTTATATATCTATCACACACTTTGGCTACAACATGGGAGAAATTCATAAAGGGGACCTTGAATATAAGACTTTAGGTAATTTATGTCCCAAGAACTTGGATAGGTCATAAAGGGCACCTTGACCATGAGAAAGTAGTGTAATTTATGTTGGAGATTGAAAAAAGGGAACTTGGATATAAGGCTCTAACAACCTCTTCAATAATCCCATATAGGAAATCCTTTGAATAGGTATATCACCTGAAAATGAGTTTTGATTACGCTTGGAAGGGTGAGCAATGGATGTGAGAATAAATTTGTCGCATGCTCACTAGGATGCAAGTATACGAGTATCTATTGATTGTAGACAATGAGTGGAAATTGTTATCTATGGAGGTAAAGGAGGAAAAGAATAACAATACAAATAAGAATTGGCTTAAAACCTTACCTGCTATAAATTCAACTCATTTTGGGGAAAATCTCTAATTTCCTATATAACGGTTACTTGTTGAGCAAGAAAATGAATTTTAACACAAATATTAGGTTGATATTTTGGTGTAGGTACTAAATGAAACATTGTTGGAAGTAAACAAGTTGATACACAAAAGTAGAGAGAGATTATGTGTATGAGGCTTTAAGAAAGGCACAATGGTTTTAACATATGAAAAATATGATTTTAGATTGCAATATTGAATGTTGGTAATATACTTAATGCTAGGAAAATTTGGTCATGTAAAAGCTAAAAAAGGTTCATAGGAAACCAAATTGAACATAACTTACATAGTGAAAAAAGCAGAAAAATTGAATATAACTAGTTTTTTTATGTAGCTAAGGATGATGACCACTATTGCAATGAAATAAAACACCCAGGCTAGTGGCACTACATCCAAATAAGGTACAATATTAGGGAGAACACCAAGGAAAATTTTCCTTTAAGGGGTGTTATATTGCGATACCCCCTTTTAATTTCTTCAAAATTTGTGATTAAACACTTATAATGTTGGTTTACCAACATTTATATTATGTACTAGCCTTTATTATTCCACTTATTTCTCCATTTTGTTAATAGAATTTATATAGTTGAAGGAAGTGAGAAGCCAACGAATCAAAATGGCTTGGTGGTGGGGAGTGGGGAGTTAAATAGGAGATAGAATTTTCAAAGGGGGGGCTAGGAGAAATCCTAGCCTTAATAGAATAAATATTATTTTATGTTTATGTGACAACTTGTATACCCAAAAATATTCTAGTAAAAGATTGAGAAGATGAAGGGTCAAGATGTGATTATAAAAATAATAAGGAGAAACCATCAAGGAGTTATTTCCAAATCCATATTTCTTATAGTCATTTCTTATTTTCCCCTTAGGTTTTGTCTCATAATATCTCACTAAAAAAATTATTAAGCATCATAATTGGTGGTAAAATATAGAGGGGTTTAGACCATATGATTGGTATAGAGTTCTAAGTCACAATATATGTGATAGAGATTGAGTCTTCTCATGTGTGTAAAGGACAGTGGCCTTCACTTTTGTGTTAAATATGGTCTTAAAACTATGCAGTAAATCCATGATTTTAGTTTTCCATGAGGGAATCAATATATGGCACGAGGGTGGCCATTTTTTAGATAAATTGTAGCACAATTGAGCCTATGGTGGGCAGGATGGTCACTCACCTTACATCTATTTCCATTATTTTTATAGCTTCAATAGATAAATATTTATTTATGTGTAAATGATATTTCTAGAATATAGGATTTCAAAATATTAATGGTTATTTATTCATTTTATATCATTTAATTTATTGGTCTTTCTACTGGTTATGAAAACAAATTTTAAAATTAGATAAGTGAAGTGGGATTCAACTCACTTGGCTGTGGAATTTAAATGAATTGGAATGCACGAGAAATGAATGGTAATTTTGGGTAATTGCATTCCTTCCCTATTAATTGAATTATTTCCCTATAAATTGGATTTTCCATTTTCTTTAATTTCCTCTGTAGGCTATAACTGATTTCATTGAGATTAATAATGAAATCCAAAAATGAAATTTATGGGGAAAATAATGCATATTATCATTTTCGATATAGTGTTTCTTCTGGGAAGTTCCATAAACCTAAACCTAGCCCATAGATATGGCAAATCCCATTGATCCTTTGGCCTAATTTTTAGATGTTGGGCCACAAAACTTTAGAACGTATGGTTAAAGGAATTTAAACTTCTTAAATGCATCTTGAAAAAGATGATGTTGGAATTTATAGTATAAATATTCTTCTATGAGTTTCTAGAAGTTTAAACTTAGAACTAAGTTAGGGGAAACACATTATTCATATTGTTACACTTCTAGTTCAATCCTCAACCCAAATAAAAACTATTGTAGTAGTAGTTATGTATAAACACATCATGCCAAATGTCATTTAGAAAAAACATTTTAAGTAGAAGACCATTTATGCCATAATAAGTGCTTTCTCTATAATATAAAATGCAATAGAGAAACCAAATAATGGATTCCTAATTTTGGAAGCTCTACTTAATTTTTTCCCTCATCTTGCATGCAAATTATCAACCTATATTTGAATATTAAAGCTCTCATGTGGAGAGTTCTTACATACAACACTGATACCGAACAAGAAATGTCAATTTACATAGTTAAAATGATGGACATAGTTGAAAATATTAGCACGTAATTTCTAAGGATATCCAAGAATTTGGTAAACAATGAATTCTCCTCTTCGAACAAGACAATTAGTAGAAGCCAACTATCCTAGTGGATGTGACACATCCTTTTCATTTCTCCAAAATTTCAGACTAAATACTCTTAATGTTGGGGTTTCAAAAAATTTATAATGTACTAAATATTATTATCTAATATGTTAATATATTTTACTAATAAAAATTATAGATTTGCAGGAAGGGAGTAGTCACCAGATCATGTTTCCTTGGGGAGGTGAAAAACTTCACTAGGGAGGGGAAAATTTAGCGAGGGGTGGGATAATTCCTAGCCTTTCCTAAGAAATATTATTTTCCCTTTATGTGATGGTTTGTATTCCCATTCATATTCTAGAAAAATATTTGGAATATGAAGGGTTAAGATGTGATTATAAAATTGATAAGGAAAAACCAGCAAGGGTTTCGTAGCTCTTTTTCTTCGATCTTATTTTCCCCTTAGATTTTATCTCATACTCTCTCACCTAAAATATTTATTTTTCAAGAGAAATGATGGCTACATGAAAATAGATTCAAACCTTGTGATTGGTTAAGAGTTGTGTGATAGATATGTGATAAATTGAGTCTTTTCTTGTCTATGAAGGAGAGTGGTATTCATTTTTTGTGTTAAATTAGGTAAAAATTATATATTAAATCCATTAATTTAATTTATTTCACTTTATATATATAGTTAAAAGCTACATGATAAACCCATGAGTTCAATTTTCCCTGAAGGCATCAAGGCTTGGAACTAGGGTGACCAGTTGTGAGAAAAATTACAACACAAATAAGCCTATGGTTGGGTAGAATGTGACTTACTGTACTTCAATTTATAGTATTTTTCTCGCTGCAATAGATAAATATTTATTTCTTTATTAATGAGATTTCTAGTATAGATGGTTTAGTAACATGCACGATTATTTGTTGTTGTATAATTTAATTTATTGATCTAATTGTTGGTTATGATAGTATAGTTTGAAATCAAATACGTTTAGTGTAATTGTATTCACTTGGATGTGGAATTTAAATGAATTTGGATGCATGGGGAATGCAGGCCTTCCTTGTTAATTTTTTGCTATATTTTCTTCAATTTCCTCTATAGGATATAAGTGATTTCATGGAGTTTAATTATCGAAGAAAAAAATGTGATTTATGGCGTACACAATTCATCTTGGATTTTTTAATATAACTTTTGTTTTAGGATGTTACAAAAATGGAAACATGGAGCATAGTGAGGGTAATTCCCAATGATCCTCTAGTCCAATTTTTAGATTATGTTTGTGGAATATTAAAAATTATGATTATAGGAAGTCATAATTCCTAAAAAGTATGATTATAGGAATTTGGGATTCCTAAATTGATATTTAAATAGGTCATCTTGGCAGTTCCAATGAACCATTATTTTGGGAGGAGTTTTTATTTGAAACATGAACAATAGTGACATGATATATTATTGATTATTTGGTCTCAATTTTTTTATTTTCTGTCACAATATTTTATGAAATATGATTATAGGAATTCAATTTTCTTACATGCTCCTAAAATCATTCATCAAATGGGTCATGTTGGAATTTATACTATAAGTTTTCTTCTGGGAGGTTCCAGAAACTAAAACATGGACCATAGTAAGGAGAAATGTCACTAATAATGTGGTAAAAGTTTCATATCACTAGAGAAATTTTGAGGTATAAAATGGCCATCCTTAGGAATAATATAAAATAATAGTGGAAATAAAAAAATAATATTAGATTAAATCATCAAATATGAGTTGATTTTTTTTTTCTTTTTTTCCCTTTAGAAATTGATAAACTTAGACAAAATAATAGTATTTGTGTAGACGAAATAATATTAGATTGCATAATAAAATAATATATGAATACACTAATGTTACTTGAATATTGAATTGGCATAATAATGGGAATTCAGAAGGAAATCCATAGCAGTGATAGTATAGCTTGTCACTAGTTGGGTGTTGCCTAGAGAAATTAAGAAGATTGAGCCACCCACCTTCAGTGGTGCAGTGAAGAAAAATGATGAAGCATCCCCAAAATATATCTAATATGTTTAAGAAATCAATGAAATGTCCATGATAGGATTATAATATTTAATAACTAATGATAGATAGCTAAGGTAATGTACTTGCGTAGGAATATAAGTAGATGGGATTTCACTAAAATATTTAGAAATATTTTGGATTTTTAAGGTTGTTATAGACCTTAGGAAAGGCATTATATAAATTTTGTGCATATGTTAGTATTTTAAGATCCGTTTCTGCAATAAATGAAGAGGGAATACTTTGAATAGTTGAAATAAAGTTCTACGCTGAATTACAAAACACCATAGGCATGAAAAGGTTCAATTTGTTGCAAATATCTATATATATAATTAACATACTCGAATAAAAATATAAGATTCAATTCGTTGTTGAATTGAGATGTTATAGATCATGTATAAATTAGTTGACTAATAATTGATGTTTTTTATGGATGGCATGTAATATATAAAAATATGGCACATGCATGAAATGTGTAAATGTTTGAATGCATGGCTGAAGGAATTATTTGAATGCATAATTGGATACATAGTGTAAGTTCCCAATTGGAATATTAATTAATTTTTTTATGTAAGCAGATGAAATGATATAGTTGTGACTAACATGTGAGGTGTGTGGTTCCAATTGATGATGTCAATTAGAGTTCAATTTAATGTCAACCCAGGAAGGTAAAATTAGAAGTGCTTATCTAAAATATATAGATCTAGAAGGATTCCTAATTTGTCCAATATCTTAAATTTCCCTTACAAGAACATATTCATCAAGATCTCTTTCAACAACTAATCAAACCTTGATCTAACAATTGTCAAGATCCTAAGGTTCTCTTACAAGAACACCTGAGTTTTAGGATCTCCTCAAATATTAGAACATTTTAAAAAAACTTAAAAGCTGAAATGAAACAAACCTAAATCTAATAATTCTATGAGGTCTTACGATTCTCTTACAAGAACACTTTCAAATAAGACTCTTCCAATATTAGAACATGTAACAAAACTTAAAAGCTGAAATAAAACAAAAACATAAATTAAATTATACCTAAAATAAGTATGCAAGTGAGGCCATGGGGGCCCTCCATAACTCCATAAGCACACCACTTCAAAGGAGACTCAGATGTAGAGGAAAAAAAAAAGTATGATTCTTTATTTCAAAATCTCCATTTCAAACCAACTCTAAGGTTACAACTCTAAGCTTCTAAGATTACATACTCCAAAATTTTAAGATTACAAAACTTCAAGATTACAAATGGAGGATATTGTACTCCTATTTATACAATGGGATGAGTAACAAACTCATAATGATCATCCACTAATCTCTCTTTAGTTCCATACATCTCTCAACCATCTAGACACATAACCCCCTTTTGTCCTTGATCTTCTCCATGAGATCATCATCTTCTCCATGAGGTTTATCTTCTCAAATTCGAATTTGATCATTCGAGGCCACATAAAGGTGTCTTGGAAGCTTCCTTGGCACCTACACATGTCACAAAAACAATCCAATTTCCATATATAAATTAAAATGTATTATTTTCTAATATTTAATCAAGAATTTGTCTTAAAAATGCTTAAAAATAAATAATATTTGGAAAATATAAATGAGACCCATTAATGGTGAATAATAGGGAAAATGAAGTGACATGGTAGTGAATAATGAGTGATGTAATGGAAGCATAGGCGAAAAATGTATGGTAATGAATGATATTTGTATGACATTTTTGGAGCCCAACATGAGGTTTAATTTTCTTTGAGTATTGTAACATCAGGTATGATAAGGGCGACACATGAGAGTGGGACTCATGGAAATTATATCAGGGGGCACAATTATGAATGAAGAATAAATGAAAGCGATGAAGTCAATAAAATAATAGATGGAACTAGTAGGAATAGTACATACATTAAATAAGAATGCATTTTTATGGTAGCTAAGGAAGTAGGGAAAATAACAACTGAAGATAAGAATGTAAAGGAATTGGGTCAGACATTTTTTACCTAACTTTGATATTTGTTGTTTTTTCAATTTAATGCATGTATTATGTGTATGGCCAAAAAAAGGTATGGTCAAGGGTGAAAATTTTCAACACATAAATATTTCGTATAATATTAGCAATATTTGCATGCATTTAGTTGTCATGTTGAACAAAAATTAAATGAATTTATAACACACTTATGAGATAAAATATGCTCAGTAATCCCCTGAGATATTGACTGAAAATGTGGGAGGTATGAAGTAAATATAGGGACTGTATTGTGCTCATGCATCCATGAGTATTGGCCCAATATTTTCTAAGATGAATAAAAGTGATTCCATCATAGAAATTTGAGTTATTTTATAAGGAACATGTAATTGGAGGATTTTTTTTCCTAGTCAATGTGATAATTGTATGGAATTTTTGATATATGCAAGCAAGTTTGTCATTAATACCTAGTGGGTTATGGAAAAGGTGAAAATCATTCATTTTGTAAAAATATTAGTAGTATGCTTGTGATTCATCCAAGAATTAATATGGTATGATGTGGTCATGAAACTCATATTATGATTCATGATGGTACATATGCCTAGTGCATTGAATGCATGCATCCTTGTATCAAGCAATCAATTGAATCATTGAATGTCATGAAAGGAAATAACTTCTAATATTTCTAAGAAATTTTGTAGTGTTGAAATGAGTAGCATGAATCAATAATCTTACAAAAAACATGGAAACTAATTACTTATGAGTTTATAGATATGTATCATATCAGAGAAATGGGCTATGTAACTCTTAGGTTTGACCCCTTGTCTTGTTGGAATAAATATTTGATTCGATTATGAAATGATTAAAATTATTGTGATGAACATATTAATGTAATGATAGTTTCATTTCAATATATCTGGAATTATATGAAAGTGACAAAATTATCATATTTTTATTAATTCCAAGAACACTTCAGGTTATGTTTTAAATTTTGCAATGAAAATGTTTTATGTATTAACAATTACCACTATTTGGTTATTTTAAAGTTTAGATTGAAATAGAGTGATAAAAAATGATGTGAGATATATGCCACTATGGTAGACAAAAATATCACTGTTTGCAAAAAATCCCAACATCACAACTAAAAGTATCATTTTTTTGAAATCTAGCTTGTTAATGGAGAAAATTTTGGAAATTAAAATTTCTTCTTCCAATTTTTTGAGTATATCTCATGGGAACTGGAATTTCTAATATAGGTGACATAATGAAGAAAATATCTTAGGAACAAGGCCGTTATGATGATATTATAGCCCCATCACACACTTTCGTTACATCATGGGATCAAGTCATAAAGGGGACCTTGACTATAAGACTCTAGGTACTTTATGTACCAAGAACTTAGATAGGTCACAAAAGGCACCTTGACCATGAGAAAGTAGTGTAATTTATCTTATAGAATGAAAAACGGGCACTTAGATATAATACTCTAACAACCTCTTAAATAATCCCATATAGGAAATCCTTCGAATATGTATACCACCCGACGATGATTTTTTCTTAGGCCTGGAATGATGAGTAATGGATGGGTGAATAAATTTTTCACATGCTCACCAGGATGCGAGTATAAGAATGCATATCCATTGTATAAAGTGACAGTAAATTCTTATATATGAAGGTAAAGGAGGAAAATAATAACAATATAAACAAGTGTTGGCTTAAAACCTTACTTGCTAGAAATTCAACTCATTTGGGGGAAATTTCCAACCAATTTTTCAATACAAGGGTTACTAGCTGATCAATAAAATGAACCATAACACATATGTTACATTGACATTTTGGTGTAGGTACTAAATGGAACATTGTTGGAAGTAAGAAGGTTGATACACAAGAGTAGAGAGGGGTTATTTTTCCAAGACTTTAAGCAATGACACAATGGTTTTTGCATATAAAACATGTGATTTTATATTACAATATTCAATGTTGGTAATAAAATTGATAGTAGGAAAAACAATTGTGTACAAGGAAGGTATAAAATGTTCATAGGAATCCAAATTGAACATAACTTAAATAGTGAGAAAAGAAGAACAATTGAAAATAACTATATTTTTTATGCAGCTAAGGATGATTACCATTATTGTAATGAAATAAAACAATCAGGTAGGTGATACTACATCCAAATAAGGTCCAAGATTCATGAGAACACCAAGGACAATATTCCTTTAAGTGGGATGATATTGTGACACCCACCCCCTTTTAATTTCCTCAAAATTTGTGATTAAATACTTATAATGTTGGTTTACCAAAATTTATCTTATGTACTAGCCTTTATTATTCCATTTATTGCTCCATTTTGTTAATAAAATTTCTATAGTTGAAGGAAGTTAGAAGCCAATGAATCACAATGCCTTCGAGAAGGGGGGTGGGTGGTGTGGGGGGGATTGCCTAGGGAAGAAAATATTCAAAGGAGGGGCTAGGAGAAATCCTAGCCTTGCTAGAAAAAATATTATTTTGTGTTTATGTGATGGTTTGTATACCCAAGATGCTTCTAGTAAAATTTGAGAAGATGAAGGTTCAAGGTGTTATTATAAAAATAATGAGAAACTATCAAGAGGTTTTTCATTACTAGCTCATATCTCTTGAAGTTGTTCCTATTTTTCCCTTATATATTTTCTCATACCCTCTCATTAAATAAATTTATCTAGCATGATAATTGGTGGTAAAATCTAGAGATATTTATAACATATCATTGGTATAGAGCTCTAAGTCACAATCTATCTGATATATATTGAGGTTTTTCATGTATGTAAAGGATAGTGGCCTTAACCTTTGTGTTAAATATGGTATTAAAACTATTTCCTAAATGCTTTAGTTTAGTTTTTTGTGAGGGCATCAAGATATGGCGCAAGGGAGGCCATTTTTTAGAAATATTGTAACATAATTGAGCCTATGGTGGGGTGGAATGTGGCTCACCTTACATTAGTTTCTTATTTTTATAGCTTCAATATATAAATATTTATTTCCATGTAAATGATATTTCTAGCATATATGATTTCAAAATATGAATTATTATTTATTCATGTTATATCATTTAATATACTAGTCTTTCTACTGGTTATGAAAATAAATTTTGAAAATAGATATGTGCAGTGGGCTTGAATTCACTTGGTTATGGAATTTAAATGAATTGGAATGCATGAGTAATGCATGGTAATATTGGGTAACTGCATTCCTTCCCTATTAATTTCATTATTTCCCTATAAATTGGATGTTTAATTTTATTTAATTTTCTCTATATGCTATAAGTGATTTAATTGAGATTAATTATGAAAGCCCAAAATGTAATTTATGGGGAAAAGCCCAATGTAAATTTTCTTCTGGGAGCTTCCATAAAAATAAACCTATACCATAGATAGGGTAAATCCTATTGATCCTCTGTTCCAATTTTCAAATCTTGGGTCAAAATATTTTAGAAGATATGGTTAAAGGAGTTCATGCTTCTTAAATGCATCTTGAAAAATATGATGTTGGAATTTCTACTAGAAATTTTCTTCCATGGGTTTCTAGAAGTTGAAACTTGGAACATAGTGAGGGGAAACTCATTGTTCATATTTTTAAAATTTTATACCTTATTCCATGATATTTTAGGTGATATTATCAAAGAAATTGGATCTCATTAGATGCTCCTAAAATCATGCATAAGTAGCTACAAAACAATAAACATGTACATCACATAAAGCACACATGAAAGACAATATTTCTAGTGGAAACCATTCCAGGAGAAAAACCACCCTTGATGCACCTTCTCTACTCTAAATTTCTATTACTAAAGAAATTGGTACCTTACATATCTTGTTGACTCCCATCGGCATGGAATCGACCAAATATACATAACTCCAACACCCATCGGCTAGGAGACTTGATACTACTATTCAAATCGTAAGATATTCTCTATGGACCTATGGACTATCATCAACTAAATGAAACCACAATCAACAATCCTCCCTCAAATACCATTGGACTTTCCAACCATCATTGGATAAGAAATTCTTATGTTCATTGAAACTTCGATATCCCTTCTCATCTCTCGTGAAATCACTGCTCCTATACCACTATGCAAACCTCCTTTCATATATTTTCAAAATGGATACAAAAGAATCTACTAAACAAGAATTCAAATCTGCATACATGCTCTCAGCAACGATATCTCATCATCAAATCAATATAATATTCCACAAAACAAATTCTCTCCAAAATAGAAAAATTGTGGCCACAATAAATCTTAATACATGATATCCTCGCAACAAAAAAATGTTGCGTAATAAAATCAACAAAAAAATACACTATCAATATGTATCAAATGCATCAACAAATCCTACAGAAACAAAGTCTGGGAATCACTATCAAAAACACTACCTAGCATCATAAATAAACTCTTCAATCAATATCTACTCTAACAACATCAAATCTCATCTATTCTGTAACATGCTTCAGTTATGCTCCATTCTCTGCCATAAACCACTCACTCACTAAACCATCTATGCTCATAACTACATATGAAGCATAATATCCTTCTATTATACCTTCTCAGTCACATAATAACCTCCAAAATCACAAAAAATCTCACAATGCAAGGACATAAAACATGTATGGTGAAATTGAGCTTGGGGCTGGGATGAAAGGTGCAAAAATTGGACCGAATCTAACACTAAGCTCACTACTTCTACGTTAAATGAATTAACATCATGAGAGGATCTTTAGAATCCATTTCTAACCTTTTTCACCTTTTCTGAAATCCTCTGAGAATTTCCAAGCTTATTTTCTTTCCATCAACACCTGAAATGCATATAAAATCCCGCCAAATCCTTAAGTCATTGCCATCAAATTGTCTCAGTATGAATAAGCCTATAACAGTTCCCATCGGTTGCTCTTCTAGCATCCAAATTCTTCCATAATATTATCTTCATGTGTATCTGGCTAAAACTGAGGGAAAAAATTATGCCTTATGCTTAGAACCTCTACCACTAGTTAGATCCTCTTCTCCAGCATCTGTGCTAGCCTCCATACCTCTCACATGGCATGTGACAAATCTGAAAGTCGATAAAAAATGCCTCCCAAGTTTCACTTCCAAATTTATCTTGAAGGTCAACAAACAAGGTTGGAAAGAGTGCCAACAAGTCCTTCACTCTCTATCAAACCTTTGAACAAGCTACAACACATTTTAACAGAACTAGAAAGCTCTATAGTACCTCTAAAATATCAACATCAACATCATTAAGCAATCACAATGCAACAAGTCATCTCCATGAAGAATAAGCATCAAGACCTAGATGAAGAGCTAGTTTGAAACTCAACTAGTGTGACATCAATCATCACCATCACATGTAGACATGCATCATATATCTGTAGTAGCACTATCAACCAAACCAATTCCATCATCGACCATTACGAGTGTGACATGAAGTCTGCAATCATCATAGGATCAACATCAATGTCAACACATACAAACACAAGTGACATCATACAATTTACATCAATTCCAACCATTAAGAACACCAAGACAAACACATATGCACAGGATAAGAAGCACCATGAACCTATTGACATCAATTCCAAACATTATAGTTATAACAAAATCCCCCTTTGGCATTGACTTCAACCTCATCAAAATGTGAGGTTTATCTCCATACACTCTCGAAAACTGAAGTTGCACTATATCCATCCAAATTCTCTCCCACTTTGAGATTAATGGAAAAGTGTCAAACTCCATAATAATAGGTAGAAATAATTGAAGAAAAATTATTTGAGAAATACATCTCTACATGGCTGAAATATAATTCATATCAATAATCATCCATGCCTCTATATAAGAAACAAGAAACATATATATCAAAGAAGTATTCAGAGAATCATATCAACCAAAAACTACTAAAAGCAAGCAACAACATGGAACCACAAGGAAACCATAATCAACATATGAAACATCATCATAATAAAAAACATCCACGTGAGGCAACCACAACAATATCCCTCATAACTACATAGTAGCATCCACCAAAATATCTCATCACATGAGACCAAGAATCCCAATGTCATAACATAGTATGAGGCATAACATGAACAACTCCAAGCGAGTCATAATGCCAAGAATGTGCGGCTGAAATAATAAGAACAAATAGTGCTCCCCTTGAACACATGCCATCTCAAAGTTTCAAAGATACCAATTGTTGTGCTGAAATGATTCCTTCTACTGCAAACAATGCTTCCTTTCACAAATAGAAGCACCATATGGACCAAGAAATGACATGACCATGACTCAAATGACATATGAAAAGATAAATACATGGTTGTATCAGCAACATAATACTCATACATGACAAATATGACCTCACGACTCATGGCTATATGACCCAATGATACATAAAATATAAGTACATGGCTCCATAAGAATATTCATAAATATATCAATGAAATACATAGCTGCTATGATAATATCCTATGGACCAATTACTCAAATGCATAATACATCATGAAAATTAAATCATCATTATCCCATACATGTGGCTACAATATGAATCCATAAGACCCGTAAAAAACAATCCTAACACCATGACAACTCAACATACTAATTACTGGACATAATACCAATATGAAATGATGAAAAAATGGTAAATACATGGCTATAGTGATCAACATATAACAACTCACACATGGATGGTCAATGTCACAAGTCTTCGCAATACATGTTGGAGTCATGATAACAAACTATGCATGGTTGAGCATATTTTAAATTAGCTATTAGTAGAAACAAAAAACACATATACGGTTGAAACTTTTCTCCTATTTATATTCATGAATTACATAAAAAGCTTCTATAATCACATGAATGAAATTAATGAAATATAAGAAAATAAATCATGAATCTCAATACCATGCATAACATCCCTTGACCTCAATATGCCTCCAATAAATAGGTTGATCCTGTGGACCTGAATGGTGCTGCAACAATAATCACATGCTCCCACTAAGGTTATGCAACTGTCATAAACTATTCAGTCCTCTATAAGTATGCATGAATAATCATGGACTACATGAGGGAATGATCTGCACTAGTTGAAGATTTTTTGCTCCTTTTTATTCCACATGGTCTTGGGGTGCTTCTTCTCCTCTTTGATCTACTTATTAACCTCCTTCACTTGCTTCCTTTCTTACTTCACTTGTGTTGTACTAGATCCTCTTAGTTTTTGTTTCTTTTGATGGTTTTTCCTTCAGTAACGGGGAAACAAAAAATATCTTGTCATATGGAAAAATCTATGGAATATAAAGCACTCCACATTGCCAAAAGGATCAACTCTTCTTCTTCTAAGGCCATATCTAAACCTTGCATGAAATTTTTCTCCCCTCCATTGGTTAGACCTAAAACATATTGTCTTATGGTCAAATCGGTGACATGACTGACAATAACCATAAAAAGCATAGTTATACATCTTAACCATTCTCCTTGGCTACTGAAATTGATGGAATATCTATTGATGTGATCTGTATGTTATACTCCAACAATTAGATGAAATATTCCCAAACTTTTGACAGTTGTAGCATTCTACATTATGCACAAAAGGAATAAAATGACTTTTATTCATTCGAAGCTTTACAAATGTCTCGTGATCATATCTAGGAGCAAAAGGTATTCCGAATGTATGTGCTCCTTCAAATATTATTCTCTATTGTTGGTTTTCCTACTTGATCGGTTCTTGGTTCTACTTTATTTTCTGTTATTGGTTATTTTGTTTTCTATTTGGCTACTCGATCTTCTTCTTTTTTCCTTGGATCTCACTTTTGTTTCTAGTATTTGTTTCTACAAGTTTCTTGGGTTCTTCTTTGTTATTTTTTCCTACATGCAAACTAGATTCACCCTTTCGAAATCCAAGACCATATTTATCCAAAGCTAATATTTATATCTCAAGAAAACTATCCAAGGCTATGGGACTATTCTTCATCTTTCACTACTTTCTTACAGAAACCACTTCAGCTTCTAATATTTCACACTCAAATTCCTTATTTTTATATTTCTTTTTTTAAGTCAGAGGAATCGACAACATCAGATAGCTTTCACATGCCAGGCGCAGGGTCAAACCCCCCAGCTACCACTATAACCTCTCAAGGAACCGCCCATCCTACAAGAATGGTCCCTAGTTTAGATGAGGCTCGAACCCATGATATGATTAACAACAAGAACACCTTAACAGTGAATTTGTTGGCTAGTAGACCATGCCCCTATGGGAAAATTCCTTATTTTTATATTTTTTCTCGATACCTCCCTCAAATTTTTTTCTTGTATACCGATTTAAATTTTAAGATCACAATCTCTTCCCTGATCTTGGCCTCCTTATCATCACACATTTTCATTAATTTTTCTTCATCCTTGCATGTAACTATTAGTCTAGAAATATCATATCGAAGACCCTTAATAATATTTTGATCTTCTCTATGTGCATCATCATGATCTAAATATGAATCCTTAAAATTGTAACTCAAAAGAAAAACATTAACAGTTATACCTTTGGATTCATTATTTTATTATCTCTTATGATAATCCCTTGAATCATGTGCACTAGAAGAATGTGACTCTTGTGGTTGAGCTTCTTGTTTTCGAAGGCCCTTCTTCTTCTTCTTTCCATTGTTTCCATTTTCCTTATTGTCAGTGGTGCCATCTCCAAAAATTGATTCTAGCTTGTCCCATATATCTTTGGCACGTTTAAAACCCACTAGTTTCTTCATATCATAATAATAAATATTATTGTATATTATGCACCATGCTTCAGCATCTTGCTGTAAAACTTTATCTGCAATTGTATATTTTCCACAACCTTCACATACTACTCTCAAAATGTTAGATCCATAAGATAATAATTGAGATTTACATTTTTGTACCATACCTTTTAGCATTTTGTGACGATGAGAAAAATATATATATATATATATATATATATATATATATATATATATATATATATATATATATAGATAGATATATATATATATGATATATATATATATATATATATATATATATATATATATATATTTTTCTCGTTTAGACTAATCCTAATCTTTCCATTTTTTCTCCTCCCATCCCACCCACGGGTTTCGAACTGGTGACCTTACAGAACGGAGTGCCTTAACAATGCACCCCATCACCGACTGTTCTACACCACGTGGGCATATATATATATATATATATATATAATTTTTTCCAACAACCCTTGTATATACTCTCGAGCTATTAAGCAGGAATGAAGAGCCCTCCTCTAATACCAGTTCTTGGAAAATTTTGAGCACTACTGAGAGGTGTGTGAGTTGAATTAGTACTGTGAATTTTATACAATTTTACCCAAATATTTCTTCAATTACCGAATCACATATATGTTAGAAAAAATTCATTAACCATCATAGCATTTGAAACACATAAACATAACTTAAAACCATAATAAGCTACAAAAAAATAAATATGCACATCACATCAATCACACATGGGATACAATATTTCTAGTGGAAACCCTTCTGGGAGAAAAACCGTGCTTACTTCTATTGCTCTACTCTAAGTTTCTATTAGTTAAGAAATTGGTATTTTACATAGCTTGTTGACTCCCTTGAGTAGGGAGATTCAAGCTCATATACATAATGGCAACAACCATATGCTACGAGACTTAACAGTATTGATCAACTCATAAGACTCTATTCTCTACGTCTTATGAAAATAGCTTAGAAAATAGAAGAAAATAGAGATCAACACCTTAGAAATAAGACACTTCGAGGGGGCTACCTCCTTTACATTACATAAATGAAAAACTCTTGGATGATAAAAATGAAAAAAACTCCTTCTATATATAGGATTCCATGCGGTCACAATATAACCCTAGTTGACCTAACTATAATAATGTAATGACACAATAATAACAATATTGGGGTTACAGGGGTACAACAATAACAATAAGGGGGATACACTAACAACAATAAGGGACTACACTAGTAATATAGGGACCTAACATGCCCCTCTCCTTCAAAAAAGTGTTGTCCTCAATGCTTGAGAAGCTATGGATGCTTCTATATACAATTATCATCCTCCCATGTATAACCTTTAGTGGGTAAGTTCTTCCACATGATGATATTCTCTAAAATTGATCGATTTCATAGCTGTCGATTTCTCGTTTCCATGACTCCTTCATATTCCAATATGATTTTTCCTTCCCCATCAAGTTCTAGTAATATTTTTTTAACTGGAAGTTTGTAACCTATAACCTTCTTTAAGCATGAAACATGGAAAACTGGATGCACTCACGAAGAAGTAGGAAGCTCCAATTTGTATGACATGGTACCAATATTTTGCAACACCTTGAAAGGACCATAGTACTTCTGCGATACTTTATTATCCTTCATAACTTTCTTGAGGGACATTTTTTTGTATGGTTTTAGCTGTAAAAATACCTAGTCTCCTACATCAAAAATTCTCTCACTACGATGTTGATATGACTTTTGTTTCATTCAATTTTGTGACAAATTTAGGCTATCCTTCAAGAGTTGGAGAACTTCTTGTTGATGCTCAATGTGATCTTCCACTACTTGAACCTTAGAGTTTTCTCTTAAAGATGATGTGCTAGACGATGGATGATATCCATAAAGTGCCATAATTGGGGTAATTTTTGTAGCAGTATGGAAGTAAGTTATATACCACCATTCAGCAAGTGGTAACCACTTGATCCATTGTGTTTTTTTATCAGATACAAAAAAACAAAGATATCATTCCAAACATTTATTCACTATCTCAATTTTATCATCAGATTAAGGATAATAAGATGAGCTATGAGCTAGTTTAGTGCCCAAAAAAGAAAATAATTCTGTCCAAAATATTCCAGTGAAAATGGGATTTCTATTGCTTACAATAATATTTGGGTTTCTATGTAGCTTTTGAATTATTTTCATAAATTTAGTAGCAATTGTACTTGATTTAAATGGATGAGATAATGCACAAAGGTGTGCATAATTGGTAACTCTATCAAGTACCACCATCATGACATTATTTCTTTTGGACTTAGGTAAACCTGTGATAAAATCCATTGAAATATCCTCCCAACGTTGACTTGGAGTGGATAAAGGTTGTAGAAGAACCGATGTCTTAATTTTCTCAACTTTATTTTACTGGAAAGCCAAACATTCCACCACAAAATTTCTAATATCATATTAAGGACATCCCCAAAAAATTATTTCTTCACCCTGTGCTAAGGTTTTAAAAATCCCGAGTGTCCTCCTAAAGGAGAAGTCTACAATTCCAAAAGAATCTTTTGTTTTAGTTGGGAATTCTTACAAAGATATAGGCAATATTTGTACCATAAGGAATCATTTTTCCAACTAAATGTATAAGATGTACTAGGATATTGCTGCAATTTTTGAATGTGTGTCCACACTTATTCGTCCTTCTTTCATTCATCCCTTGCTTTAGTTATCCAGTCTGGTTGGATAATAGAAATGGAACAAATCAATTATTCCACCTCTTCATCCTTTCTTCAGAGTGCATCTGCAACAACATTTAGCTTCCATTTTTCATAGATGATTTCAAAGTCATAACCCAACATCTTTTTGACCCATTTTTTCTACTCTTCTGAAGATAATATTTGTTCCAAAAAGTGTTTAAGACTATCATGATTATTTTTTACCTTGAAGTGTCTTCCCATTAGGCATGGTCACCATTTCTTTAGTGTATGTAGTATTTCCAACATTTCGTTCTAATAAATACCTTTTGCTAAATACTGTCCTTTGATTGGATGACTTTCAAAAGAAATGGGTCTTCCTTATTGCATTAAAAAAGCACCAATCCCATTTCGTGAGGCATCACATTCCACAATAAAGGATTTTGTGAAGTCTGGCATAACTAAGGTTGGTGCTAGGCACATTGCCTCTTTAATATGTTCAAAGGCCTTATTTGCTTCAGGAGTCCATGAAAATTCGTCTTTGTTCAATAATGTTTTTAGAGGTGCTATTATTATCCCATAATTCTTAACAAACTTGTGATAATACCTTGTTAACCCAAGAAATCATGGAAACTTCTTTATGGTTGTGGGGAATTTCCATTCCTCAATGGGTTTAATTTTGTTAGGGTCTACCTTAACACCCTCATGAGATACAATATGACCCAGATATTCCACCTCTTGTACTCCAAATAAATAGTTGGATATTTTTGCATACGATTTTTTCTCCTCCAATAGTTTCAGCACCCTGTCAACATGTTGAACAAGATCCTTCCAAGACCTATTGCAGATTAGTATATCATCAAAAAATACTAGCGTGAATTTTCTAAGGAAGGATTTGAACATCGAATTTATCAACCCTTGAAATATAGAAGGTGCATTGGTGAGGCCAAAAGGCATGACCAAAAATTCATAATGACCCTCCTGAATTTGAATTTATTTTTCAAAATATCTTCAGTCTTCATTCTAATTTAATGATATCCTGAACAAAGATCCAACTTGGTAAACTAAATTTCTCCATGTAATTCATCCAATAATTCATCAATCAAAACAATGGGAAATTCATCTTTAATAATGAGCTTATTGAGCTACCTATAATCCAGACACATGCACCCTGACCCATCCTTCTTATGCACCAATACTACTGGAGCAGAGAAAGAACTTTGACTAGGTTGAATTATACCAGCCTCTAACATTTCTACAATCATACATTCAATTTTTATCTTTTGGACATAAGGATATTTGTAAGGCATGATGTTTGGAGGAGAAATTCATGGAATAAAATGAATGGCATGATCGTGACCAGAAATAGGTGGGAGTCCTCTGGAAGTTCCAAACACCTTGGAATGATTGTCCAAGACTTTTTGAAGATTTGGAGAAATAGATGATTTTGATGTTGGAACTTCTAGTGAGCATAATTGTGCAATTACGACTCGTTGTTCTTTCTTCATAAGATTTTTCATGACATTAGAGTTTATTATCTTTCTTGGCTTCCCCACGATACCCTGTAATTCGACTTCCTTTCCTTCCAAAAAAAATTTCAAGAAAAGTTCTTGAAAATTAAAAGCTACCGTCCCCAAATATTGTAACCATTGTACTCCTAGTACAACATCAACACCTCCAATTGGAATGGAAATCATTTGAATATTCAATACATATTCCCCCATGGTTAACATGATATTATTTCATTTTCCAAAGCAATTTATAGTTCCTCCATTTGCAACCATCACTTGACATTCTAGTGTTGGGTATAGGAAAAAATTCAATTCCTTGCCTACCTTACAATGAATAAAATTATGGGTACCCCGAATCAATCAACACTATTACCTTTTTCTTCTTGATATGTCCTTATATCTTGAGAATTTGAGTAGCGATAATTCCTACCAATGCAGTACACGATATGGTCAGACTCATTTCTTCTTCTTCTAGGGTTGGTTCCTGGTGTATATCCTCTTCTTTTGAAGTTTCTTGTTCATTTTCTTCCTCCTCTTCACAATCTATTTAAAATAATTTCTTCTCAGCACACTTATGACCTTTAGTGTATTTGCTATCACAAGTGTAGCAAAGCCCTTTTTCTCCTTTTTACTCCAAATTTTGTGGTGTCAACCTTGTAGGTTGTGGAGGTCTAGGAGTATCAACGCTTCCATCTTTATAGATGTGAGTGGTAGGCTTCCTTGTCGCCATAATTTTACATTAAAGTTTTCTTTCCGACCTCGATTCCTTCTCCAATGAATCAGGTTTCCAAAGGCGAACCTCATGTTGGATGTTATTCTTTAAAGTTCTTGTTATCACCAAATTTAATCTTGTTGGGCTGCTTCAAGGGTAAACTTGGAGTAACTCTTTCAAACGACTTGAAAATGGAAATTAGCCTCTCTATTTTGAGAGGGATATCACAAAATAATAAAGGATATTCAATGATTAACCTTGAAAATAGATGACTAACTTTGAATTGGACTAAATGTTTAGATTTTCTGTAGGTGAAAGATGTAAAGGGGTTACTACCATTGGGCTTATGGAGTCAATACGAAAACTAAGTCACAAGTCAACTTATCTCATGAAATTTGAGGCAATTGTATTCTTATTAAGCCACACATTAAGGAAAAAACAACAAGCTATATGTATATAGGAAGTTGGAGCATGTAACCATGAATTCTAAGTGATTATACATAAGAAAACTAATAAAACATGACAAAACAATAGACTAGGTGTATAAAGGAATTTGGAGCATGTAATCATGAATTCCAAGTGATTATACAACTAGAACACTGGAGAGAAAGTAAAATAATAATATAAAAAACTTACATAAGAATACTTAGAAGAATCTCAGGTCTAAAATAGGCATGTCGCAACTATATATTTCTGATTAAAAATTACAATAGTGGTAGTGTCAAGTCATCATCTCCCAACCCTTTATAACTCTAAAAATCTCTCATTTATAGAGTGAGGACTCATACATATTATTTTCCACCTTTTTCACCTCGAACTCCCACCTCAAAGACCTATTTCAAACATGAATTCATCACTTGGAGACTTCCTAGGGATATTTATGTTTTGCAGAGTTAATACAAAAAGGAATCTTTTTTCATTAATAGATAAAAAAATAAATTTAATAACCCTTATCAATCATAACCAACTAATTTTAGGAGTGTACTAGAGTTCTTATGTGTCATTATGCCACATGGATACTGAGCTGGACATCCTCCAAGTCAAATTTTACAATTTTTTCACAAATCTGGTTAGTGAAAATTTTGAAAAATAGGCTTCAAATATGAGTGTGTAATTTCCAAACCCTGATCAATTTGCAGAAACTGATAAATTTTTTTGTAGATGGGCCTGTGATTAAGAAAATCATCTTTCATATTTCCAAAATCCTTTTTTCATTTGGTGATAAATAAAACTTGAAGTTGACTGCTAAAACAGTCATGTATAGAAAATTTCATAGCGTAGTTTAGTAGCAAATTTAATTCACCAACCTCTGCCACCTGCTAGCTGTCTTTGTTGATGTAGACATGTTTTTTGGGTTAAAAGAGATAAAAAAAAAAATCTAGGCCTTGACTTTGATTTTATCCATCTTATTTTCCATATAATCACATACAGATTATGGGCTTCAAGCCTGGAAGTTTCTATGAAACTACCTGTTGAGTTATAAAAGGTGTTACTTTTAATGCCTATTTATCCTACATCAATTATCAATCTGGGAACAAATTTTTGTTTCAAGAGTGTACTCAGTCTGAGGCTGCCATTCAATCTAAGAGTAATGCTTTGCAATATGTAGTTAGTATTCTAAATACAAGAGTAAACGGATCCTTGGAAAAGAAATGTAACTATAATAAGATGAACTTAAATGCTTGAAAATTCAATCATTCACTCAGCAAGTATTAGTCAAGGATACAGTAATGATAACTCTTTCTTTTAGAAACTGATAAAAATCAACTAAGAATAATATAACCAATTTGAGAATGTGGGAGAAATAACCAGTATTCTTTACAGTTGATAATCCTGCTTTAAAGTAATTAAATGAAAATAGAATTTGAACTAAATGTTGCTAATGAAATTAAATTATGCAAGCACTCTAAAAGAAAAATCTCTACAATCTAAAAACCAATAAGTAAAAAATGAACAGAAAATTGGAATTTAACAGCAATGTAAATAAACATCAAACTATAACTAGAAGAATTGAAAAGATAATTCTATTTAATGAATTTAAAAAGAAAATCCTATCTAATGGAATCAAATAGCGAATTATATTGAACAAAAAACCATGTCGATAACAAAATCTGTTAAGCAACAATTTGGAATGAACAACAATCAAAAAAACAAAAAATGGAATTAAATGCTGAACAACACAAATCTGTAAAACATAACAAGATAAATGATACAGGGATTTAAGGTTCTTGTTAGAATGGAACAGAAATGTAATTCATCAGCATAATGCACCAATATCAATAAGAAATTAAACTAAACTCAAAAACTGTAATAAAAATGAATATGAACTACCACACAACAGCAACTGAAAGGTGATGATACAAACAGCAGATTGATCCACCAAGGTCGGGCCCTTAACCACCAGTGAAACGCCACTGATCTTTTACTCCAGAATTAAGAAATAGAACGGAAACAAGATCTTGTATTAATCAAAACATCAATAGCGTTTACAACATTCGCTCTCTCATCACGAGAGTTAAGAAATTATAGAGTTACAATGGCAGTGTTTTATCGTAGAATCATTTTCCGTCCCTTGATTTCTAAATACACTGCCTTTTATAACAGTTCGATGAATAAAACAAGAAACATGATAATATTGAACAGTGATCCCTTCGCTTCTTTTCACTTTTAAGCTAGCGCTTGCTCTTCTTAGGCTGTAAGCATGCTATTCCATGTTTTCCTTTAGCTATACACTCGGATTTCCTTCTTGTTGTCAGGATACGGTCTTTTTCTAGAGGAACAACGGTTACTCATGTTTTAGCTCTGCTGCTCGAATGATGGTTTTCTTCATTTGTTCACTTTTTTTAGAACAAAAGGCAATTTTTTGTCAATTTTCATAATAGACACGAGTTTTTGTAATTCTATCATAATCCTTCGATAAATCATCTTTCTAGGATAAAAATAATTATGTTTAAAGGAAAAAGATGAGGAAATACATGGTGAATTCATACCTTTTCTAGTGCTCAACATACCCCCCTGCTTACCCTTTTTCATGTCCTCATGAAAACCATATTTTACATGTAAAGTAGTTAGAGAATAGGCTGGAGAAGTTTTTTCATTAAGAGGCCTAAAACCATGATTTGCAGCGAAAGATTCAAAGACATACCTTGTTTGTCCTTCAGGTAGCTCATAAATGGCTTTATATTTTGTTGCAGGATACCATACAATGGAACTTAAAAACCTACAACCTAGCCAAAATGGGCCTTCCCTTAAGATGAGGTTGCTATAGAGAACCAAGCGGTCAACAACTAATCCAAAATTTCTATAATTAAATGGCTCTCAGTTTTGAATATTCCGATTGGAAATATTCCATTAGACTTTCGCTGCTGTATAGGCCTGGTTTCTAATGGAGAGAAAATATTCTACCCCATCCAAGACAATTGCATTGTGGCCAGGCCCCAATGCTTGGATCACGCCCTCCTTTGTCATTAGACTCTTATGCCTAGCCCATATTTGTAATGGGTGTTTTGGTTCACCCCTAACCCAAAGGTCTAACCCATTTTCTTGGCTCTGAAAAGTATTATAGGCCTTGAGCCATTTCAAATGATTGACAACAAACGAAACAAATGCGTGATATTGGATGTCACCCACAAAAGGGCTGGGATTTATCTCAATATCATTTTCCAATATGAGATTGTGCAAATAGAAATCACACAGCAGATGCTGGACTTTGACCCCATAGAGTTTGCAGCATTTTACAAAATCATCTATAGTGTTTAATTCTATAGACTTTCCTACCCTACCTGCTTTAATTTTCAGCTGTAAATATCTTTCTAATAAAAACAAAGCATAATTCTTGGCAGGGCATCTACACGCTAAAACATCTGTGTATAAGGAGCAGAGAGTATCCATTTGATTCCGGGCCATTTTTAATTCATTCCTTACCTTTTCAGCTTTCTCTTCTACCTTCTAACACTTATCATAGGCTTCAACCTCTGATGCATTGATGTCCTTTAGTTGCTGCTGTAGCTGTTGATATTTATTTTTAGGGACAGTCTCTTCCTCAAGATTTTCTCTTTCCTGTTGAGCCTCTTCCAACTCCTTTTGGAGTTCTGCCATAGCAGGGTCAATAAAAATGTTTTGACTACATGCCTGTGTGCTTTCAATTGGGGTATTTATCTCTAGAATAGGTGCTTGCTATTCCATTGTTTCTTGATTGGACTCAGCTTGGGCTTCCATAGTCTCTGCACTCTGGGGCTTTGCTTTGGTGGCTACTTTGCTTTTCTTTGGGGTTCATTTGGTGGCTATGTTCCTTTGTTTTGGAGTTCGTTTAGGGGATGTCTTCATTCTGAGAACCCTAATACTCTGTCTGAGTTGTTCCACTAGCTTTTGAAGCTTCTGCCGTTCCCTCTACAGTTTTTCAAGTTCGATTACTTTATTTTTCCTCATGGGAGGAACAGCTGTACCTTTCTCTGTACTTAATTTCTCAGGTAGGGTTTTCTTTTCAGTATCCGGTCCTTCACTCAGGCTTGCTTCTCTATTTTCTACTTGGAACACTTCTTCAGTGTTCATATGCTCCTGGCTACGTTCCTCAGGGGCAGTAACCTTAACTGGTTCTGCTGTTCCCTGAGGATATTCCATTTGGAACACTTCTTTAGTGTTCATACCTTCCTGGATGCATTTCTTAGGGGAAGTGACCCTAGCTAGTTCTGTTTTTCCCTAAGGGTTTCCTTCTTCTATTTCATCAGGTACCCCTTCAGCCGTATCTTCACCAGTAACAACTTATTCCTGTAATTGGTTTATTTCAATGTTTAAATTTAGAGGGCTGTGGGGTTGTATGTATTCGCTCAGGTTGGCCAAAATTTGGGCCAATTGGTCCTCCTGCAATGGGATTTGAGGTGGACTTGTAATGGTGGCTTCTGGAGGTTCTTCTCCCTTTCTTTCATCTCCATTGCTTCCTTCCTCTTCACAGGTGTGATAACTTCCTTCCTCCTCATCGGTATAGCGAATTTCTTCTTCTCCATTGGTGTGGTGACTTTCTTCTTCTTCACCAGTGTGGTGACTCTCTTCTTCCTCCTCATTTCCTTCTTCCTCATCATTTCCTTCTTCCTCGTCATTTCCTTCTTCCTTCTCGGTATGATGACTTCCTTCTTCGAGTTGTGAGGGTTGTTCATCTTCCGAGCTGTGCAATTCTAGAGGTTGGCTAATGCTACCCTGAAAACCTTCTATCATTCCCCTACTTCTCCTTAACCTAGAGGATTGTCTACATTTTGATGGTTTTGCTGCTGTGCTAGTAATTATTTTTTGTTTTGGGGCAGGCAAGGCTATTCCTCCATCAATTGAGAATATCAGTTCTTCCCAACTAGTCTGCTGTTGGGAAAGACTGTAACTCACTATCAATCTGATTAAGAAATGGTGGCTTACCACCATGTCTATATGATAAGACTTTCTTATACTTTGGGTGACATCATGCAATAAGAAATTTAAAAATGCAGGCAGATTTACAATACATTTTTTCTTTAATACTACCAATAACTTAAGGTGGCGAGGTCTCACCACATCTTTTCTCCCATTGCAAATTATGTAGCCCTGTACTACTTTTGCCAATTTTTCCATGGTTCTCCCAAGGACGCCAGCTAAACTCCTTTCCCTTTGATGACCAGGGTCTTCCCTTCATCTCAGAAAATGTTCATGGCTTCTTCAAGCCTCACTTTCTTATGGGTCCATATGGTTCCTCCCGCTGGAAGACTAGACACCTCGGCAATTATTCAGTCTATTACTGCTATTTTCCTACCTCTAACCATGGAGTAGCCTTCTTACATATTTTGTAAAAATTCAATGGCTACCATTTCATGAGGTTGTTGCAGTCTTGTGAGGTAGGTAATCCACCATACTCTCTCCATAATTTCCCATGTAGTATTAGAAGCAGCTATCACCTGTGGCTCACTATGAATTGGTCGTCCTCCCATCTTATCTATACACTGTCAATTCTTCACAAATGCACAGTAATGTAATGGAACAACACAGCACAATATATCGAAATAATACTGTTAAGTTTTTTTTATTACCGAGAATATAGGGATTTGATTCGCATGCAGGCATAAAATATAGGGATTTTACCTGCATGTAGTCATTAAAAGGCATCCGCGCCCCCCTGAAGGATGATAGGTCATCCTCGACCGTCAAATAAGAGAGAAAGGTACTGCACAGTAGTTGTACAACAGGAAAAAGCATACATACTTATGATATGATCAATCAAATTATTGTATTACTGAAATCGATGCATATGATTAAATTGTAAATAGATATAGAAACGTTTATGTAATTATTCAAAGATAAGGGAAAGGGACAGCTGATGTGAAAACAAGTGCTTATGTGGTTACTACCCACTCAAACTAATATGATTGATTTATGGATAAATTTCATGCATAATAGGTTCAAAACCAAGGGTTTAAAAACATACTTTCATTTGATATTAGATAGAGATATAAGAAAAGGTTTTATTATTACTATTGATTGAAAAGTGTGACTCCAATACCATCAGTAGAGCTCTGTTGACCACAAGTGTCTATAACCTTGACAAAGTTTATTTTTCACCCTTGAAACCATTATCCTTTATTTATTCCTAGGAAAGTGCCATTGTGATGTCATGATGGAGGTCACTGTTCTGGCTTGGGAACCAGATGTTTCACAATGCCATTCACCAGGGAGTAAAAAGTGGACAGCTCGGCTAGTGATGAGACCTCCTGTTCCAAGGACTGTTTATTATCATTATTTTTTATTATTTATTATTTATCCATTGGATCATGTCCCTGGTGTGGTAGCCATAATGGGAATGCCACTTCACTAATTCCTTATGATCATGGTAGCTTGGCTCTTGATGAGACCCCCTATCCTACATCTGCCATATCATAGAATTGCTAGTTATTATATAGATCTTTTTATTTTTCTTTTCTATCTCTTTTTTTCATATATCACTTTCCTACTTATATATAGAGGATGGGTCAGCACTCCTTAAGATTATGGATGGTGGAAGAAGTTTGAACATCTCAATAGAGAAAATATGCCCTTATTCTTACTCAATAAATAAAAATCAAAGAAATTTTTGAAAATTTAGGGAAGAACCAACATGATAAAGATAACCGATCATATTAATTTTAGTGAAAATAAAGGCAACAAAGTAATATAAATGGTTGTTTCCTTTCCTTTTTCTTATCACTACAAAACAATTTCTTTAAAAAAAAATGACAATTTCTCTTGATTTGCTTATTCCAACAACCTTTAATTTGTGTAACCTTGCATAAATTGTGTGTTTTCCTTTATAAGAGTCATGAAGAATTCACAAAAATCCTAAAAATGTTGTTCTAAAACAAGAAAAATTCACTCAAAAAGTGTTGTTCCTTTAAGAAGGAAAAACAACAAAAAATCTGCGAAAATGTTGTTCCTTTCGAATGGAACAACAAAAACAATCAGTGGAAATGTTGTTCCTTTGGGAAGGAACAGCAAACCGACAGAAATAAAACTACTGTTCCTTTGTAAGGGAACAACAAAAACACGCAATCAAAATTGTTGTTACTTTTGAAAGGAACAGCAAAAACTGTTGTTCCTTTGGAAAGGAATAGCAAACAAAACGCAGCAAAAATTGTTGTTCCTTTTGAAAGGAACAGCAAACAAAAACACTCAAATGCGTTGTTTCTTGAGAGAAACTGTTGTTTTTCCGTAAAAAGGAACATCTTAAGAAATAAAATATATAGAAAAAACAATCAAGATAAAAGGAAAATCTTTATGTACAAGTTTCAAAATGAAAGAAATTATTCAGTGAATGGATGCTGAGGAGGAGTTGTCTCCTTGAGCCAAAATCTGCATGGTAGAATATTCGTGTAATTGCAGGTAAAAGGACTCCCGATTAAGCGGTTTATGGTAAAGTTGCACTCAATAACAGTTTACTTTGAACGAATATCCAAATCCATCAATGGTGTTTAATGTGATCATGGCATTATCATGCACTTTTTGTATCTCGTAGGGTCCAAGCCATCGTGTCTGGAGTTTTCCTGGGAAATCCTGAAACCAGGAGTCATATATGAGTGCCCAATCCCCTTCGTGGAATATTTTCTCTTTGATGAGGGCGTTGTGCCATTTTTCTCTCTACTGTTGAATTAATGCAGTGTGTTGAAGAGCAGAGAGCCTAATTTCATCTAGCTCATTGATTTGATGTAATCTTCTAACCTGGGCTTCATTTAAATCTAAAACCACCTCCTGGGATATTCTTAATGTATGAATTTCAAATTCTATTGGAAATATGGGTTCTTTTCCAAATACTAATTGGTATGGTGAATACCCCGTGGTACCTCTCCATGTTCTTCGATATGCCCACAAGGCTTTTGGAAATCTGTAAGCCCAGTCATGTCTGTGTGATGCAACTGTTCTTGTAAGTATGGATTCGATCACTTTATTTGTGCTCTCTACCTGGCCATTTTTCTACGGGTGGTATGGGGTTGTGATTTTGTGCTGGATGTGGTAATTTTCTAAAGTTGCAGCAATTTTGTTACCTACAAATTGAGGTCCTCCATCTGTACTTATTTCCCTTGGGAGGCCATATCGAGCAAATATTTGGAAAAGGAATTTTATTACAGAGTCCTCTATAGCTCTCGAAAGTGCCTCTGCTTCAACCTATTAGCTCCCCATAATTCCAGTAGATTGTTGAGACTAGAACTGCAAAGAGAACACTTGAACCACTTTTCGATTCTAGGATCTACCCCTCCTGAATCTAGAGAGGGATCTCTCCAATAAGTGCAAAGACTGATTTATCTTTAAATATTTTGGGTATGATATTAGGCTAGTTATTAGGAACGAGGGTTTTGTTTGTTTTTGGATGGTTGAGCATGATTTGGTTGAGTGGAAAGTCCTAAAATGAAAATAGTTTCAAAGGTGTGAAGTTGCAAGCAATCAGAAGAAGCTTCGGCTAAAAAGATAGATATAACGTTGGTTTTTAGTCCATTGGGCTATGGAGTCATAAAAGGGTTTTAATTGTGCAAAAATTTAAAGAGTGGTCCAAGGGGCAAGTCATCTATATCACAAGATCCTTTGAGGAAAAAATGATGGAATGGAACAATAAAAGTGTTGGAGGGGTGGAAATATATAATAATTTCAACTAGGATTTATAGTCTGTCCAAACAATAAAAAGCCTTTTAAGCAACTGTTTAAAACCAACCAAAGGGCAGGGCTCACCATGAACCTTTTTGAACAAGCTCGTATTAAAGATAACTCAAGAGACAAACAATCTAGTAATCCACATAATGACTTTCAGAAAGGATGAAAAACACATAAGAGAAACAAAGTGCAACTTAAGATCAAATAAGATACTTTTAAATCTAGTCTGATTTGAGCATACACTTAGGGAAATTTTCAGAACTACCTTTGGGGAAAGAAGCTAGAAAACGGGGCTCACAATCACTTTTCTAGTCTAAATTTAGTAAGCAAATAATGAAAATAACATTCAAGAACAATGTTTAAAGCAAACAGAATGATGAGGGAACACTAGCATTCCTAACTGATTGAACTGTATTGAATCATTCTTAACGAAACAATTTAGATGAAAACATTGAGATAAAACATATCAGTCAGAGAAGGGTAACGTAAAAAGTAAATCCTAACTCTATGCTTGCTATTATTTATCAGAGAATAATGGAAAATATGGCATACATAAAAGAAAAATATGATAACACAGAAATAAGCACCTCACTAGTGAAATAGACCAGGATCTTGAGAAACATCTTGTATATTGATGTCAAACAAGTTACATTCTTCAAGTCCAATGTTTCAGTTCAGCAATCATCTTCACCTCTCAGCCTAACTATTCGATCACAAACAGAGCTTCAAGAGCCTTTGAATACTATTTACCCATAGAAAGTTTCGAGCACAAGTATATTTCAAAGTTCTGCAACCAACATTGTTTCATCTTCTACAGAAGTATTTATAGAAGAAATGAGGAGGTGGGATGGGATAAAAGATCTTCAAGGTTCAACTAATACAGATAAATGCTTCTCGGCCTTTGAGGGGCTCAATGGAGAAGATTATAGATATTCCCTCTGTATTATTTTTTTAACATTAAGAATTAAGCTTGGTGGGATGATTTTGTTGACTTTAAGGCTCTGTGTCATCTTGTAATAACTCTGCTAATATTTTTGAAATAAATATTTTTGGCTTGAAATAATTGTTCAGTTTGATTAAGGAAAATATCCTCTATTCTGGTCATTACTCAGCCTTTGTTTGAATGATTTGAGGCTACAGGTGGCATTAGGTAGCTGAGAGGATTCAATTAGCCTCTGATGTGGCAGTGGAGGCTCTCTTGGGCTGACAGATATTTTGATTTTTCCTTAAACACTATTAATTTGATTTGATTTTGTGTGTTAGTCTTAATCAGGCCTAAATCATGTCTTTTGTTCTTTAACTATGTTTAATTTTAGTGGATTAGGCTTTTGATTGTCGATCTTAGCCATAATCCACCAAAACTGTGATTTAACCTTCAATTCTTCAGTTCTGTTGTGGTTGGGTCCTTTCACACTGATACTCTTTGATTTATTTAACTTTCTATGTATTTTTGATGTGCAGGTGTGTAGAGCGTCCTTATGGAATTAATGCTCATGATGCACTGATAACACGTGGCATTGAACCCTTTGTAGTCATCCTCTTTTATAAATGAAATCTTGGAGGATCGTCATCCTCGGATTTTATTTTCTTTTAAATCATTCAAAAAACCTTTAAAAACCTGCACAATACAAAAAAATTTAATAAAATCCTACGTATTTTGGGTTAGACTGCTTCAGAGGTTGTGGTTAGGAGCATGGTCGTTGGATGACAGTTTCCAATGGTGGAGATTGCACGTTAAGATTAAAATGAAGGTAGTTGGAATCAGACGGTGGGAGATTAAGTCCAGGTGGGAGTGATCCTGGTTCATATAATGAAAAAGGTCCACTTTAATGCAAAATGGAAGAAAAACAAAGGAAATAGACAAAAAATCCTTTGGGCAGAGGAAATATGTTAAAAGGAAAATCGGGGTTTTCTGGATGATCCTGGGCCATCGGATTAGTTTGGCCCACAAAGATAAACGGTGGAGGTTGCTCGTTGAAATCCCTTGGTGTATGGAGGAGGGCGATGAAACAACGTGAAATTGAATAGGGACCGTTGATATGTAGAGATCAAGGGTTGAGGAGGAATGCGATAGATCACAGTGCAAATTAGGAAGGGTGGTTTTGATCCAAGAAACCAGTGGTATCGCATAACGAAAATGTGGATAGGTGGTATTGAATTTTTTAATGTGATATGCGTCAGAGGGAAACACGTGGCATTTCAATATTTCCCATATTGCATGATTTCTGACAATTATCCTTCGGGCATGAATCTATGCGAAAATGCACGTCTACCGTCAGATCTGGTGTCTTAGATCTGACGGCTGTGGAAAGAGAGTGATTTTGAGAAGAGCCGCGGGCGGAAAGAGGTGGGAGCAGGGAAAGGTGGTTTTAATCTGAGCCGTTGGATCAGAGATTGGATGGATGAGATCAAATCTGAAGGAAGGCAGGACCCAAGAGAGTTAGGCCTACCGGGATGAATCTGGGCTGTTAGATATTTAACATGGACAGTCGAGATCGATCTTCGAGGTTAATGGAATAATATAGAAGGAGGAGAAATGGTTAATATGGGCCGTTGATCTGCAGATATCAACGGATGATATTTGGCCATAGAACGTTATAAAGAGGGGTGCATGAAATTTAACCAAGGTGGCGAGGAAAGATCTGGACCATTGGATCTTGACACGTGGACAACCTAGATGCAATCAGAGGTTTGTGATCGGCGGGGGCATAGATAGAGGAGTGCCGATGCAATTAGCTATGGACCATCGATCTGCAAATTAGATCAATGGTGGGAAATGAATCGGGAGGTCGAAAGGTGGAGGAAAAGGGGCTCTGGGAAGGAGTGATAAGGGTCGTTAGATCTGAGAAGGCGAGGAGGAGATCAACAGCTGATAATTGATACGGAGACTGGCAATTGGTAGGGGGAATAAAATATTACAACATGCCTAATGAAATCTTCGATGTGATATTGCGCTGGTCGTTGATTGGCCCAAGATCAACGATGGAGGAAGGGCTTCAACCAATGAATGGCGGGTGATGTTATAACATAAAAACTCAAGTTTTTTGAGAAATAAAAAGGAATTATTTCGTCGGAGAGGTTTTATATATGAGGTTTGGTGCCCAATTGCAGGGCCTTTGGATACAATGAAGGGATCAGGGGTTATATGCAAGGGTGCCAATTGGAATCGAGACGATGGAGTGGGCTTTCAAATGCACCCAAGGAAAAACTTCCGATGTGAGACTCTATGGATCGTTGATCGGCCTTTAGATCAACGGTTCTTTCCCTTTAATACATTGAACCAGCGGGTTTAATAAAAACATAGGAAAAAGTGGGTTTTATGAATTTACTAAGGGAAAACATGATCAGGGAAGGTTTATATAATGTTTTAAGCGCCCAATAAAAACTTAAGGTTATGTGAATAAAGCAAAGGATCAGGGCTTATATAAAAAGGGCCAATTGCATCAGAGGTTTCATAAAAGCCAAAAGACTTGCGCTCTCCGATTGTTCCGATGCGATAAGCAATTTTGGACTTTGCACTTGGTCCCAGCACCAAGTCGCATGGAGGGGAAGTGGTTTAGGACTTAGCACAAAGGGGCTTAAGCCTTAATATAAAAATGTATTTTTTATGATTTTTTCAAAGTTTTTCAATGGATTTGGGGGTTTCGGTAAGGTTTAAAAATGAGTTTTAAACCTTATAAAAAGGGGTTTTATGAAGGAAGGAAGGGAATACATGAGAAATAGAGGAATTTCATGGGATAAAAAATGGGGTTAATGATGAAGGGAAAAAGGAGTGAAATTAGGGAAAAATGGGGATTTTTGCAGCAATCTTTTCTACATGAAAACAACAGAATTTCTAAGTTTTAAAATGGAAACATGAGTGAAGATTAACCAAAGGACATGATGTCCACAAGACTTCAAGAATAAAAATTTATTGCAATAAAAGTTGTTTCTTGAAGGCTTCAAAAATGATTTAGCCACCGTTCGATATGACAAATTTTATTGGTGGCTAACAGTGGCTCCACATGGGGATGGTGCCTTCTTGAAGGCAACAAGAACTTTAGACTTGCATTCTCTGGGGGGCTGATCAGTGCCTCATCCATTGGGCTACAAATTATTTACTTGGATTATCTTCTTTTGTTCTGAAAATGGTTAGCAGCCATGAAAAAACAATGGAATTTTATCAACACAAGATTTCTACCTACCCAATCATACTGATCTAACATTTTTTCTTCTTTCAAAGTGCATTTCGATTGGAAAAATCTTTTACAAACATTTTATTCTTTTGAAAGAAAAAATATAATCTATTTCTACTTCTTATTTCTCCATGAACTCAGATTAAACAGTTGAGTTCATCAGCTTCTCTACCTAGCTACTAATCTGTTAGGATTAAATAGTCTAACAAATTTTTATTCACTAATTTCTAAGACAGAAATTTAAAAGCATACAAGTCAGGATTGAATAGTCTAACTTGTTGCTGATCTATGGCATAAAACAAGCTGCACATAGATAATTATTTTGCAGAAAATTAAATCAAAACATTGAAGGCTTAAGATCTGGAAATTTCAAGCACGACCTTATCTTTTCTTCAGCTCTGTTTTTGAGTTTATTCGAGATATTTTTCATTGTCATCTGGTTCATATTTTGAGTTGATTAGAACCAGTTTATCTCTATTTTTTGACTCAAAAATTAAAAAATATAGGAGTCATTCTTCTTTTGGACACTTAGGTTCAGATTTTGAGCTTGTTTGAACCTTTATTTTCTAGCCTAATCTACCTAATTGATAAGCCAAGATTAAACTGTTTGGAAAATTGAATTCACTAACCTATCAGTAGTAAATTTAAAGTTAATTAGTCATGATTAGGCTATATGACTAATTATAAGTGTGTTTTTAGGAGTGGCATTTAAGCCTTCACACTTTCAAATCTTGTTTCTCTTTTTTGGTATGGGGATGTACCTTTATTGTTTTTACAATCTGCCCTCTTTTCTTTCTTCTATTGTTTTTGTATTTTTTATTTTTCTAACTTTCAATGCAATGATGGGTGAAATATTTATAATGAGAAAAAAGATAAAAGGCTTCAACATATGATTGGATCAAGAGAAGTAATGTTTGAGCATCCTGCCATTGATAGGACCCCCAAACAGTTCAACTCCATTCAATAATTGCAAGAAAAAGGCATTGTTACCAGCAGCAGAATGAATGAGATAAGGGCCAAGCCATAAGTTATCAAATTTCCCATGCTTGCCCTTGTCTTCTCTCCTTGAATCCCACTTTAACACTTAGTCCCCAGTATTGAAATTTCTTGCCTTAGCTCTTCTGTCAAAAAGCTTCTTGATGCTGTCTTGCTTCAGTAATGCTTTGTTATAAACCTCCTCTCTAGTTTGCTGAAGGTGAATAGTCTGATTTATCCTTCTGATCATGTCATTGTCTTCAGTTTGCAACTCTTGAATCAACTTCATAACTGGTACACCAAGGCTGGTTGAAAAAATTGCAATAGATTACTTCAATGTAAATTTGTCAGCCCATAGTGCATGAACTAGCTTTGTGTGCCAAGACTTCTTGTTGTCCTCCAACAAATTCTCGATTATGTTCACCAAGCTCTTGTTTGAGGATTCTGCTAGCCCATTACCTTGAGGGTAGTAAGCAGTAGAATGCCACAATGTAATATGATATTTGTGACATAATTCAACCATCTTCTTGGATCCAAATGCAGCTGCATTATCAGTGATGATCTTCCTAGGACAGCCAAATCTAGAGAGGATATGAGTCTCCATGAATTTTATGATGACAAAATCATTGGATTGCCTAGAAGGGATGGATTCTATCCACTGGGTGAAGTAGTCTGTTGCAGTGAGATTCCATCTACGTTGGGTAGAGGATGGTGGATGGATTTCTCCTATGAAGTCAAGTCCCCACTGTTGAAAATGAGCTTCAACAGTGATTGGATGCATAGGTAGGGGTAGTAGCTTCCTTTTGCCTTCAAAAATTTGACATTTATGACAGGCAATTATCATGTTGCGTACATCAAGAAAGAGAGTGGGGCAATAGTAACCAGCCCTTAGGATTTTGTTGGTTGTTGTCTTCTAGTAGAGGTGGCCTTCACATTTTCCTTCATGGAACTCATGCTTAACCTTTTTTGCATCATACTCAGGAAAACATTTAAGCAATATCCCACTTGCATTTTTCCAATAAAGACATTTATCTATAATGCAGTAGTTTACAACTTTTAAATTTAAAAACCTTGCCTTTGTTTTTTTCAAACCAGGAGGTGTGTTCAAATTAAGAAAAACATAAATAATATCAGCATACCAAGAGGAATTCATAAAATGGTCTTCAACAATTGGGGTTGAGAGTTCCTCTTGTTCATCTAAAGAATTTATCATATTAATATCAAGAACTTCAAAATTTGATTCAGCCATTAATATAGCTAGACCTTGGCCTTTAATTATTTTATTGGGCTTTATCTCTAAATCATATTCAAGTATAACAGCTATCCACTTACCTCTCTTACCATCTGGGTCCTATGTTAGAATGTCTTTCACAACTGAATTTGGGACAAAGGGAATGATGTGTGAGTGCAAGATGTAAACTCTGAAGTCTTTTAAAGCTTTGACCAAAGCGAAAGCTTTCTTTTCCATGATGTTTTACTTCAGGGGTGCATCTCTCAAAGTGTTGTTAAAGAACGCAATAGGCTGCTCTTGTCCCTGTGGGTTTTTCTGTACAGGGACAATAGCTATTGTATGTTCTGATGCAAATGAAAAAATATAAAAATCTTTTGAAAAATTAGGACTTATTAGAACTGATGTCTTGGTTAATGCTTGTTTCACCAGCTCAAAGGAATTCTTTGCTTCCAAGGTCCATTTAACTCCTTACTCCTTTTTCAGCATGTTTGTAATGTTTCTAAGGAGCTTAGCCAAGTTGGGTATGAAACTTCTCAAGAAATTAATCTTTCCAATGAAATATTGTAGTTCCTTGATGTTTCAAGGATAAGAGATTTGTAATATGGCCTCAATCCTCTTTGGATATATCTTAATACCCTCTTCCGAAATGATGTGCCCAAGAATTTTACCTTCTTGGAGACCAAAAAGTGATTTCTTAGGGTTTAAGGATATCCCAAACTTTCTGCATTTCTCGAATACCTTTCTCAAGTCTTCTAAGTGCTCTTCATCTATCTTTGAAAAAATAGTGACATCATCCAGGTAAATAATGATGAAGTAGCCCAATTCCTCCGAGAATGCTATGTCCATGGCTCTTTGAAAAGTAGCACCAACATTCATTAGACCAAAAGGCATTTTCACATACATGAAAGTGCCCCAAGGTGTAGTAAAAGTTGTCTTTAAATGATCATCTGGATGAACTAAAATTTGATTGTATCCTGAGTAGCTATCAAGCAAAGAAATTCTCTTAGAACCAACTACACTTTGTAAAATATGGTCCATCTTGGGTAAAGGGTAGTTTTCCTTCAATGAAGCTTTGTTTAAGTCTCTAAATTCTAAACAAAGCGTTATCTCTCTTGTTTTCTTCCTAACTAACACCAGATTAGACACCCACTCAGAATATCTAATAGGGACAATAGTGTCAGCTTCATACATTTTCTTGATCTCCTTCTCAACCAAAGGTAACTGAACAGGGTTTATTCTGCGCAGTTTTTCTTTAAATGGTTTTTGGTTTTCCTTGAGAGGTATCTTTTGCTGGATTATTTCAGTGTCATAGGATTTCAGATCCTTATAACTCCACGCGAAAACATCAGAAAATTATTTAAACAACTCTATGTATTTTAGTTTAATGTGAGCTGGTAAAGTCTTAGATAGTTTGATCATCATTGGTTTCTGTTCACTTCCTATATTACACTTTTCAACTTCAGTCTCTACAGGCTCCAGTTTTGGCTTCTTGGCCACATCGTTGAAATCAAACAACTCTTCTACAGGGGCCAGACCCTTTGGAAAACTTCGATCGTTAGACTGCAAGGTTTCTAAGTCCTATATTTCTAACTCTGCAATCATTTCTGTTTTATTTTCAAGTTTGCTAGACAAAATATTTACATCAGCAAGCTCTGGAGACTTTTCTTCTTCATCAAGAAAATTTTCTTCACTAGGAAAGTTTGATTCATAGTTTGAATCCGAACTTGGTAGTTCGAATTCATTTCTGAACTACATGAAGTCTTATATTTGTTTGTCTCCATCAAACAATTACCAATACTTCTCGTTATCAGGAATGGCTGGTCTGAATTTAATCTAAGTTTTCCATTCTTTAGTTTCATATGGCGTTAATCACGTTCTGGCAACAAACGCTAAACTGTGGGCCATGATATTTCTTTTTCTTGGGACAAAAATCAATTGGGATTCCTCAAAAGTTTTCAGTAAATCCACAACATCATTTCAATAGGCTCTAAGTCTAGGGTGATTAGCGTTGTATTCCCCGTTTACTTGCCTAATAATTAATTCTAAATCCCCATGCACTTTAATTCTTTTGGCTCCTAACTTTTTCAACAAATGTAAGCCTAAAATAAGGGATTCATACTCCGCTATGTTATTCGAACACTGAAATTTTAATCTACAAGAAAGGATTTCTGTGTGGTTTTTTTCAGTGTTGCGTATCCAGACGCCTACACCGGCATTTCTACTAGTGCAGGACCCGTCAAAGTTCATACTCCACAGAGGACTAGTTTCGGGTTTTGCTTGGTTACTATCCTCTTCAACAAGCATGCTTTCAGTTTGTTTTTGAATATCAGCACTCTGTTGAATCTGTTTTAATTCCTCCGGTTTTTCATTGTATTGAGGAATGATTTCTTGACTCTCAAGGTTAAAAAGTGATGGACGCACAATTTATAGTTCAAGACCTGTGTGTTGTTTGTTGTTGTTCACGAGTTCAGAAAACTATTTAGACACTTCTATGTTGTCTTTCTCCTCCTTTCTATCATCCATTAATTCAGTTAAAGTGAATTTTTCACTGAATGTTTCATCATTGAAAAGGATAAAAGAATTAAGGCCTGTATTCACAGAATAAAGGGGAGAGTTTTGTGTTCTGTCTTGGCTAGTAACCATGTACTGCATATGGGACTCCTTGTAAAGTCTTCTAGTCTGATTGAAAACAGGGATGGTCGCATAGGTCATGTCCATCTGCATAGTTCCATGTAACTTAGCTCCTGAAGATCTAGATAATAGCATACCATACTTTGGGGGAACATTAGCCACAACAATATCCATGACTAAACATTTGGCTGGGATTTACGATAAGTTAATATAGAGGTCTTTGATTAATCCTAAACATTTTACTCTACTTGAGTCAAAGGAGTAAAGGTCTTTGTAAGGTCGGGTGAATTCAAGGCCTAGGCTCTCCATTACAGCTTTGGGCACTAAATTATGAGAGGCCCCGGAATCGTGCATATCATTGTGAAAAAATTTATCATGAACATTTAAACTAACGTAAAAGGGAGGAACAGGTCCCTCTTGATATATACCTTCAATCTTAGGACCAAAAATGAGCTCTGGTTGGTCATAGTTAAAATTGACAGTGTCATTATTCTCTTCTATGTTAAAATCCTTCAAAATTTGAGATCTATATACATTCTGGGCAGCTAACTTAGTGAGAGGAACAGAGATTTTAATTCTAGAAATTTCTTGCTCTGAACTAAAAGGGGTTTGATTATTTGAAGTGCTTGGTTTAGATTTATTAACTACCACTCTATCAGCAAAATCTGTTTGTTGATTTGCTCTATTTACATTTTTCAAAATTGTTTTAACAGGAGTACTAGCTGAGGTGCTAACACTACTAAGGTCTACACTCTATTTTACATTGTTTTGAGTGCCTTTCTCTTTACCTTTATCAAAATTTCTAGCCACTATTTTATCCTTCCGTTTTACAATTTTGGGTTTATTTAAAATGTTGTTTTGTGAATATTTGTCAGAGGTTTTGTTTTTTGGGGTTTCCAGATTCTACTTACTCCTAAGGTCATACTATTTCTAGTTTCTATGATGACATTTTCCATTTCCTGATAGTAATATTCATTTTCTGGTCTCTTGTCATCATAGGGTGTATACAAACCTTGTTTTATATTGTAATGGACTTCAAAGTCATCATTATCTACTCCCAACATATTGATATCATCATCATCATTTGTTTTCTCTATTTTGTTTTCAACCTCACTTACATAATTTTGATGAAAGGGAGGAGTCATCTGTTGATCATCTTCCCTTGGTCTGTTATGAGGTTGGTTTCTTCTGAAATTCTGATTTTGATTCTGATTTCTATTTTGAGGAGATTTTTGGTTTTGACTAGCTTGATCTCTCTCAAGAATGCTCATTTTTTTCATCGTCTCCTCTATCATTCTTTCCATATTTGAGTTGGATGTGGAAGGTGTAGATTCCTCTCTAAAAAACACTCTCTTCTCATTCTTCATTCTTGCTCTTTTCTCCATTGAATTAAATTCCACAACAAGAGCCCCTTTTTTCATATCTTCGAGGGTTAAAAGATCTCTCTCTCTCAGCTGATAGGCCATTTCAGGGTCAAACCCTTCAGGAAACTTGTTTAAAGCTAAGCCTTGTGGAGGTTTTAGGTCTGGGGGAAGGGCATTGTAAACACTGTTAAATCTAATGCAGTAAGCTTGTACACTTTCCCCAGTGTTTCTGTGGAGGTTCTTGTAATCAGAAATTATTTGAAGAGGATTTTTCCTTACTTCCCATCTATTTAGGAATGTCTAATGGAAGGCTTTGAGATCATTTATACCATGAGGGGTTAAGCCTTTAAACCATTTTCTTACTTCTCCCCCTAAACTCTTAGAAAAAAGTCTAAGCTTGACGGATTCATCATCAATTTCATTTCTGTCAAAGTAGTCATTCATCTTATCCACATGTTGAGAATCAGTACTAGCATTACTGGCATCATACAATGGTATTTTGGACTGATAGTCCTGTGGAAGATTGGCTAAGGGTACAGGAAGGACCAATGGGGCATACCATGCTGCCATGATAAGGGGTGGAGGTGGATTAACAAGAGGGAAAGTGGGTTGGAATGGAGTGGTTTGGACAGTGGATGTAGGATGAACAGATGTGGATGGACTAGGAATAGATTTTTGAGCTGATCTTGGATGAGAGACACCTAAATTGTGAAGGAAATGTAAATTAGGTGGTGTTGTTTCTCTACTACCAGGATGCTCACGTTGTTCTGGGGATGAAAGTGAAGACACAGAATCTAGCTAATCTAAATAATCAAGCGACCTAGTTCTAAATGGATTTCTTAAGTCAACTTGTGATTGTTGTAGAGCTGCAAGGTTTTCAGGAACCGAATTAGCTCTCAAGGGTGATATGAAAACAGTTGAAGATTTAATCTTAGGAGACTTCCTAAGGATAATTTCATGGTTATCAACTATCTCAGGAGGATTGGGGTCAGGGTGGGCTCTAGTATGAATCTTTCTAGGAGCCACTATGTTGTGTTTTTCAGACCTAACTTAAAAGAAAATTTTATCCAAATATAACCATCTTTAAGAAGCTAACTGATCTTTTAAACAAGAAAATTTTAATCCTAAAGCCTTCTAATTGATTTTAAATGATGCTACAATAATTATGGGTCTTCCCGGTGGAGTCTTAAGGTCTGTTTAGGATTGTGGAGTCTCCAAGTGGAAGTTTTGAGCTCTTTTATAGGTAAAAGGTTTTATGGTCTACCACCATGTTTATTGAATACCAATCTGAAATATTTTTGGGTTTTCTGAGTTATTTTCCAGTCCTGATGGGTTCTAAGAGTGTCCTAAATCTGTTTCAGAACTTAGCTACAGTTGTGAGACAAAAACAGTCTACTCTTATGGCTAAGCTAGCTAATCCTTCAAGGTTTGATAAGCTCTTATGAGAATCATAAGGCTTCCTTAGTTTGTCACTGATTAAAACAAGTTTTATCATGATTACCAATGCTTGGTAGTGCTTGAAGAGGCTACTTGTAATCAAGGGGTTTTTTGGAATGAATATTGACTCAGTTACCCAGTCGAGTCACCAGAAATGTCAGCTCCCTATAATTCTAGAAGATTGGTGAGACCAGAACTATGGAGAGAACACTTGAACCACTTTGGGATTCTAGGATCTAGCCCTCCTGAATCCGGAGAGGGATCTCTCTAATAAGTGCAAGTACTGATTTATCTTTAAATATTTTGTGTATGATATTAGGATAGTTATTAGGAACGAGGGTTTTGTTTTGTTTTTCGATTGTTGAGCATGATTTAGTTGAGTGGAAAGTCCTAAAATGAAAAGAGTTTCAAAGGTGTGAAGTTGCAAGCAATCAGAACAAGATTTGGCTAAAAAGATAGATATAATGCTATTTTTTAGTCCATTGGGCTATGGATTCATAAAAGTGTTTTAATTGTGCAACAATTTCAAGAGTGGTCCAAGGGGAAATTCATCTATATCATAAGATCCTTTGAGATAAAAATTATGGAATGGAACAATAAAAGTGTTGGAGGGGTGGAAACAGATAATAATTTCAACTAGAATTTATAGTTTGTCCAAACAAGAAAAATCCTTTCAGGGAACTGTTTAAAACCAACCAAAGGGTAGGGCACACCGTGAACCTCTTTGGACAAGCTCATATTAAAGATAACTCAAGAGACAAGCAATCCAGTAATTCGCATAATTACTTTCAGAAATGATGAAAAACACATAAGAGAAACAAAGTGCAACTTAAGATCAGATAAGATACTTTTAAATCTAGTATGCTTTCAGCATACACTTAGGGAAATTTTCAGAACTACCTTTGGAGAAAGAAGCTAGAAAACAGGGCTCACCATCACTTTTCTAGTCTAAATTTAATAAGCAAATAATGAAAATAACATTCAAGAACATTTTTTAAAGAAAAAAGTAGGACAAGGGAATGCCAGCATTCCTAACTGCTTGAACTGCATTAAATCATTCTTAAAGAAACAATTTAGAGGAAAACATTGAGATAAAGCTTATTAGTCAGAGAAGGGCACTTTAAATAGTAAATCCTAACTCTATGCTTGTTGTTCTTTATCAGAGAATAATGGAAAATATGGAATACATGAAAGGAAAATACGATAACACAGAAAGAAGCACTTCACCAGTGATATATACCAAGATCCCAAGAAACAACTTGTATATTGATGTCAAACTAGTTACATTATTCAAGTCCAATGTTTCAGTTCAGCAATCTTCTTCACTTCTCAGCCTAACTATTTAGTCACAAACAAAGCTTCAAGAGCCTTTGAATACTATTTACACATAGAAAGTTTCGAGCACAAGTATATTTCAAAGTTCTGCAACCAACATTGTTTCATATTCTATAGAAGTATTTATAGAAGAAATGAGGAGGTGGGATGGGATAAAATATCTTAAAGGTTCAATTAATACAGATAAATGCTTCTCAGCCTTTGAGGGGCCCAACGGAGAAGATTACAGATATTCCCTCTGTACTGATTGTTTTACATTAAGAATTAAGCTCGGTGGGATGATTTTGTTGACTTTAAGGCTCTGTGTCATCTTGTAATAACTCTGCTGATATTTTTGCAATAAATATTTTTGGCTTGAAATAACTGTTCGGCTGTATTGAGGAAAATATCCTCTATTCTGGTCATTACTCGGCCTCTGTTTGAATGCTTTGAGGCTACATGTGGCATTAGGTAGCTGAGAGGATTCAATTAGCCTCTGATGTGGTACTAGAGGCTCTCTCGGGCTAACAGATATTTTGATTTTTCCTTAAACACTGGTAATTTGATTTGATTCTGTGTGTTAGGCTTAATTGGGCCTAAATCGTGTCTTCTATTCTTTAATTTTGTTTAATTTTAGTGGATTAGGCTTTTTATTGTCAATATTAGCCGTAATCCACAAAAACTATGATTTAACCTTCAATTCTTCAGTTCTGGTGTGGTTGGGTCCTTTCACACTAATACTCTTTGATTTATTTAAATTTTTGTTTCTTGTTGATGTGCAGGTGCGCAAAGGGTCCTTATGGAATCAATGCTCATGATGCACTGATAAAACGTGGCATTGAACCCTTTGTAGTAATCCTCTTTGATAAATGAAAGCCTGGAGGATCGTCATCCTCATATTTTATTTTCTTTTAAATCATTTGAAAAACCTTTAAAAACCTACACAATACAACAAAAGTTAATAAAATCCTACATATTTTGGGTCAAAATGCTTCAGAGGTTATGTTTAGGAGCATGGCCATTGGATGACAGAATCCAACGGTGGAGATTGCACGTTAAGATTAAAATGGAGGCAGTTGGAATCAGACAATGGGAGATTAAGTCCAAGTCGTTAATCTATAGAGATCAACGGTCGGGAGTGATCAAGGTTCATATAATGAAAAAGGGCCACTTTAACGCAAAATGGAAGAAAAACAAAGGAAATAGACGAAAAATCCTTTGGGCGGAGGAAATATTTTAAAAGGAAAATTGGGGTTTCCTGGACGATCCTGAGTCGTCGAATTAGTTTGGCCCATGGAGATAACTGGCAGAGGTTGCTTGTTGAAATCCCTTGGTGTATGGTGGAGGGCGATGAAACAACATGAAATTGAATAGGGAACATTGATCTACAGAGATCAACGGTCGAGGAGGAACACGATAGATCACAGTGCAAATGGGGAAGGGTGGTTTTGCTCCAAGAAACCAGCAGTATCGTGCAACGAAAAGGTAGATAGGAGGTATTTCCTTTTTGAATGCGATATGCATCAGAGGGTGACACGTGTCATTTCAATACCACCCATATTGCGTGATTTCTGAGAATTATCCTTCGGGCATGAATCTACGTGAAAATGCGTGTCTACCATTAGATCTGGGGTCTTAGATCTGATGGCTGTGGAAAGAGTGCAATTTTGATAAGATGCGCAGGTGGAAAGAGGTGGGAGCAGGGAAAGGTGGTTTTAATTTGAGTCGTTGGATCAGAGATTGGATGGCTAAGATCAAATCTGAAGGAAGGCAGGACCCAAGAGAGTCGGGCCTACCGGGATGAATCTGGGCCATTAGATCTTTAACATGGACTATCGAGATCGATCTTCGGGGTTAATGGAATAATATACAAGGCAGAGAAATGGTTAATATGGGTCGTTGATCTACAGAGATCAACGGCTGAGATTTGGAAATACAAAATTATAAAGCAAGGTGCATGAAATTTAACCAAGGCGACGAGGAAATATCTGGACCGTCGGATATTGACACGTGGATGGCCTAGATGCAATTGGAGGTTTGCGATCGGTGGGGGCATGGACAGAGGAGTGCTAATGCAATTAGCTATGGACTATCAATCTAGAGATTAGATCAATGGTGGGAAATGAATCGGGAGGTCAAAAGGCAGAGGAAAAGGGGCTTTGGGAAGGAGTGATAATGGTTACCATATCTGGGAAGGCGAGGAGGAGATAAACAACTGATAATTGATCAGGAGACCGCAAATCGGGAGGGGGAATAAAATATTACAACGCACCCAATGAAATCTCTGATGCGAGATGCACTGGTCGTTGATTGGCCCAAGATCAACGATGGAGGAAGGGCTTCAACCAATGAATGGCGGGCCACGTTATAACATAAAAAATCAGGCTTTTTGTGAAATACAAAGGAATTATTTATTCGGGGAGGGTTTATATATGAGGTTTGGTGCCTGATTGTGGGGCCTTTTGATATATGAAACATTGAAGGGATCGGGGGTTATATGCAAGGGTGCCAATCGGAATCGGGATGATGGAGTGGGCTTTCAAATGTGCCTAAGGAAAAACTTTCGATGCAAGACTCTATGGATCGTCGGTCAGCCTTTAGATCAACGGTTCTTTCCCTTTAATACATTGAACCGATGGGTTTAATACAAACATAGGAAAAAGTGGGTTTTATGAATTTACAAAGGGAAAACAGGATCGGCGAAGGTTTATACAATGTTTTAAGCGCTCGATAAAAACTCAAGGTTATGCGAATAAAGAAAAGGATTGGGGCTTATATAAAAAGGGCCAATCGCATTGGAGGTTTCATAAAAGCCAAAAGACTTGCGCTCTCCGATTGTTTCAATGTGATAAGTGCTTTTGGACATTGCACTTGGTTCCAACACCAAGTCGCATGGAGGGGAAGTGGTTTAGGACTTAGCCCAAAGGGGCTTAAGCCTTAATACAAAAAATGTATTTTTTATGATTTTTTCAAAGTTTTTCAATGGATTTGGGGGTTTCGGTAAGGTTTAAAAATGAGTTTTAAACCTTATAAAAAGGGGTTTTATGAAGGAAGGAAGGGAATACATGAAAAATAGAGGAATTTAATGGGGGGAAAAGGGGAAAAAATGGGGTTAATGATGAAGGGAAAAAGGAGTGAAATGAGGGAAAAATGGGGATTTTTGCAGTAGTATTTTCTTCATGAAAACAATAGAATTTCTAAGTTTTAAAATGAAAACAGCAGTGAAGATTAACCAAAGGACATGATGTCTTCACAAGACTTCAAGAAGTAATAATTTTTTGCAATAAATTTTTTTTCTTGAAGGCTTCAAAAATGATTTAGCCACCATTTGATATGACAAATTTTATTGGTGGCTAACACAACCCATTTAGTAACATACTCTGTTACGACTAGGATGTATGTTTTCTGATTTGATGGTGGGTTAATAGGACCAAAAAATTCAAGCGCACAGCATTCAAATGGCTCGATTACTAACTGTGGGTTCAAGGGCATTTCGTCGGACTGTCCAGGGCGACCCACGCTTTGGAAACTATCACAAGCCTATACAATTTTTTTTGCATCTTTAAAAATTGTAGGCCAGTAATAGTCTGTCTGTAAAACCTTGTGGCCAGTCCTACGAACTAAAAAATGTTTGCCACATGGCCCATCATGGAATTCTTTCAGAACATAAAATATTTCATCCTCTCGGACATGTCTCCTGATGTGCATATCTGATCCTGTATGAAACAGGTAGCCCCCAATCCAAGAGAATCAGCTACTACGCTGTATTATCTGTTTTCGTTCATTGGGCATTAGGTTCTTAGGTAATTTACTATTTGCTAAATAATTTTAAATATCAACATACCATGGGGTTCTAGTAGTAACAATGAACAAATTTTCATCTGGGAAGTGATCTTCGACTGCTGCTGCATCTGTTGGTTTTGGCATTCGTGAGAGGAAATCAGCTACAGGGTTCTCTTTTCCAGGTCGATCTTTTATTGTGATACCGAATTCCTACATTAAAATCAACCATCTTGTTACTCTACCATTTGTAATAGTTTTATTTGCTAAAAATTTTATGGCGGAGTGATCTGTATATAAAACTACAGGATACCCAGTTATGTAATATCTAAATTTATTTACAGCATGTATCACAGATAAAAATTCTTTCTCAGTCACAGTATAGTCTAATTCAATAGGAGAAAGATTTTTGCTAATATAATAGATTGCATATGGTTATTTATCCTCTTCCTATCTAAGAACTGCTCCAATAGCTGTGTCTGAGGCATCTGATGAAATTTGGAATGGCAAATCCCAGTTTGGGCCCCTCAACACGGGGGCTGTCGATACAAGATTTTTTAGATCCTTGAAAGCATGGTCACATTTGTCTTTCCAAATAAAATCAACATTTCCAGTTAATGCATATAAAGGTGTAGCTACTCGAGAATAATGTTCTATAAATCTTCTATAATAACCAGAAAATCCGAGAAAGCTACGTACCTCTGTTTGTGTGGTAGGAGTAGGTATTAACAAAATGATTTGAATTTTAGCTAGATCTACCTGAATTCCAGCTGTTGAGATATAATGACCTAAGATTATTCCTTTGGTCATCATCATGTGACACTTTACATGGCTTAAACAAAGCCTAGTGTCAATACATCTTTGCATGTTCACCTTTTCTAAGTTTTCTAATGCTGGTTCAAAATCATCTCCGTAAGGTGTGAAGTCATCCATGTCTACTTCGAGCCCTTCATTTATTAAATCTGAAAAGATGATGAGAATGGCCCTCTGAAATGTAGCAGGGGCATTTCATAGGCCAATGGGTAAAATGCGATAGGCAAATGTCCCCCAAGTGTAGGTAAAAGTGGTTTTCTCTTGGTCTTCAGGGGCAATCTAAATTTGATTGTATCCACTAAATCCATCTAGGAAAGAGAAGAATTTATTTCCTACTAATGTATCTAATACCTGGTCAATGAAGGGAAGTGGAAAGTGGTATTTTTAGGTTGCTTTGTTTAGTTCACAGCAGCCAACACATATCCTCCACTTCCCGTTCTTCTTTGGCACCACTACTAATGGAGAGACCCACCTACTATCAGATATTGGGTATATAAAGTTGGCATCCAATAGTTTTTGTAGTTCAATTTTCACAATATCTTTAAGATGAGGTTTTAACATTCATTGGGGTTGGCAAATGGGTCTAGCATATTTTTCTGTATAGATGTGGTGTGTACATAACTGGGGGTCAATTCCCTTCATGTCCGGATAATCCCATGCAAAGGCTCCCTTATATTTTCGTAGTAATTGGACAAACTTCTCTTCTTGTTCAGTAGTCAGTTTTTTGTTAATGTTTAGAGTTTTCCCCGGTTCAATTTCCACAATTTTGTTATTGTAAATAGAGGTAGTGGGTATTGATTGATCGTGTATTTCTTTTAGGAGATATTCTTCTTCTTTATTATCAAATGTTGTCTTGATCATGTGACATTGAAAATGGGATATGATTTTTGGCTTATTGATGAAACTATTAATAATGTCATCCTCCGTTTGGTCTTTAAAGTCGAGGGCATATTCTAAGGTCAGTGGTGATCTAATTTTTTCCATGAGATATGATACAGGTTGTTTCCTTGTTTTGATTATCGATAGGCTTGGTTGGGCTGGGGGATATAAAGCTAAATTCTTGACATAGTTTCCCCTTGTTATAGTCATGTTGCCTTGTCGGCAGCTAATGTAAGCATTGGCAGTTGCCAACCAAGGCCTACCTAGGATCAAAGGGTTTCCATCTAGCCGGTTTTTGGGATTGATAATCATGAAGTCAGCATGGTACTCCCAAGAATCTACTGATACCATTACATCATGTAATGTACCTTCTGGTTTGACTACCGATCGGTCAGCCAATTCTAAAAAGGTTGTTGTTGGATCTAATGATGTAATGCAAAGTTTTTGAAAAGTGGTGGTTGTTAGGATATTAATTGCAGCTCCTAAATCAACTAAGGCATTTGGAAATGATTGCCCATTAATTTCTACCGTCACATTTCCCATTGATTTGTACCATAACGAGTCTTCAATTTGAGCATTTTTGTCTCCCTCTGTTTCTACTATGCTCCCAGATCTTAGTTGAAGGTAATTACACTCCCTTAGTTCAGTTTCTAGTTCTTGTGGTTCCATTATTTGAACAGAATGAACTAGCCTATTATTGGGGTTTGGGTTGGGTTGGGTCGAGAGTTGCGGTCTTAAATTGGTCTGGGGATTTTTTGGCAATGTATAGGTGGCTGTAAGTGTCGGTTGAGGGAGGGGGATTGTTAAAGCTGGCTGATTTGTACGTATTTTCCAGTTTGTCTTCCAGGTCTGACTCTGGGAGGTGGAGGGGGACCATTGTGTTGGATAAGCATTTTTTTTCCAAAATGGTGGATAGTAGGGAAAGTTTGGCCAATTGGTTTGATTCATTTTATTTGCCCATGGTGATGTAGGGAATGGTTTTTGTGACTAATTGGGGAAAGGTGGCTGATTTTGCCACATTCCATTATATTTCTGAGCATTATTCTGAGGAAACTGAAAAGAAGAAGATGGATCAATTGGCATACATGTTTGTCATGGCTGCCATTGTCGACGCTGATTGATTAGGCATACTAATTCTGATTCTTCTTTCACCTCATAAACTGCTTTCAATCCCGGGAGTGAGGGGCATCCCTCTATGGAGTGATCTTTTGTTCAGATAGCACAGATTTTGAATATATCCAATGGGCACTCTTTATGGCTATGTTTCTTTCTACATTTAGGGCAAAATATTGTCAGATTTTGTTCTGCTTCTGCTTGCTTTTGTTTGGCTTGCATAATGTCGAACCGCGTTGTCAGAGTCCCTAGAATTTCTGTTTTAAAATCTTCTAGTAGATTACCAATTTCTGCACAGGTTATACTTTCACCAAATATCTTACTATCTCTAGTGATCATATCACGCTCTGCTAACTTTAGCCATGTGCTGCCTCTCGAACTCCTGATACATAAATCAATAATGTCAACAAAATTTTCCTAATATATATCACCTTTTCCCATAATTTTTAATGTTTCAACCCATTGTTCCTTCATCCCTTTAAGTAATGTATTTTTCAACACATTATCAAGTAAGGGTAAATATGCATAAGGTGATCTCTGGAGGTTGTATTGAAAGAGTTCTACATATTTCTCCAGTGTTTCATTAGGTTTTGTTGTCATTTGAAATATTTCGTCTTTTAATTCCCTAGACCTACAATAATCCTGATATTTCTTTAGAAACGTAGCTTTCATCTGATCCTAATCATTTATAACACCTCCACCTAATCCCATAAACCATTGTAAGGTTGCTCCTTTTAATGTGGAAGGAAATAATTTTAGTTTTTGGGGATCGGCGGGATAGTCATACCCCCTGCATAATACATCAAATTCAAACAAAAATGCATCTAGATCCTCAGATGTTAAGCCATGGAATGTTGAAATATGTTGAAGAGGAATGGCCTTCATAGGTGCATTAACTGCAGTGTCCACTATGGGATATTGCAGTGTGGAAGTTTGTTGAGGTGTTTGCTGGTTTTGGTTCTGGGCCATTTGATCAAATATGTGCCAATATCCTTCTAGGATTTCAAGGGAATTCCTAGGCTAACTAGAAGGAATATGAATGACCTTGACAACACTCCCTTGATCCGGAATAATAAGTGTTCCCTGCTGGCCTACTATCTGAGGAGATTCAGGTCCTTTGTTTTGAATGATGTTGACATCACTTCCCTTATCTGGTCTACTCACTATTTGGATTACTTTAAGAGGAGATTTTGGTTCTTTTGTTTCTCCTTCTCCTTCGCAGAGATTACTAGAGTTCCCTTCTTGTGGAGAAATTAGCCGAGAATTCTCAATTTCTTGGGAAGATTGCTCAATTCCTTCTATTTGACTATGTATCTCAGCAAAGGCTATAGATGGTGATTCCATGGTCTGAAGGGAACTAGTAGGTTTTTTAGAAATAACTTTCCTAGGTCCTACTGATGGCTAAGATTCAGTTTTCTTAAGGATTTCGTCAATGAAAGTTGTTCGCCCAAGGGTCACCGGTCCCTTAGGTTTTTCGGGTTTAGGAGGAATTTTGTTTTGTTTAGCTTTTCTATCCATTCAAAAAGAAAATCATTCATTCCTATCTAAAATTTTACCCCAATTATGCTATGAAGTAGGCTAGTGAAAAAGTATGTTCCTTGCTCAGTACACAGGTTCTTACCTTCTGTTTTTAATACCCAATTCTTCGCTAGCAGAAAAAAATCAAATATGCATCACTCTCTGTAAATGGCTACACTCTCCCCAGCAACGGCGCCAAAATGTTGAGGTATAAAAGGTGTCTTTTTTAATGCCTATTTATCCTACATTAATTGTCAATCCGGGAACAACTTTTTTTTTGAAGAGTGTACTCAGTCTGAGGCTGCAATTCAATCTAAGAGTAATGCTTTGCAATATGTAGTATATTATTCTAAATACAAAAGTAAACGGATGCCTGGAAAAGAAATCTAACTATAATAACATGAACTTAAATGCTTGAAAATTCAATCATTCACTCAGAAGTATCAGTCAAGGATACATTAATGATAACTCTTTCCTTTAGAAACTGATAAAAATCAACTAAGAATAGGATAACCAATATGAGAATGTGGGAGCAATAACCAATATTCTTTACAGTTGATAATTCTTCTTTAAAGTAATTAAATGAAAATAGAATTTGAACTAAATGCTGCTAATGAAAGTAAATTATGCAAGAACTCTAAAAGAAAAATCTCTGTAATCTGCAAACTAATAAATTAGAAATGAATAGAAAACTGGAATTGAACAACAATGTAAATAAACACCGAACTATAACTAGAAGAATTGAACAACAAATTCTATTTAATGAATTTAAACAAAAAATTCTATCTGATGGAATCAAATAGCGAATTCTATTGAACAACAAACCCTGTCAACAGCAAACTCTATTAAGCAACAATATGGAATGAAAAGCAATCAACAGAACGACAAATGGAATTAAATGCTAAACAACACAACTCTATAAAACATAACAAGATAAATGATACAAGGATTTAAGGTTCTTGTTAGAATGGAACAACAATGCAATTCATCATCATAATGCACCAATATCAATAAGCAATTAAACTAAACTTAAAAATTGTAATAAAAACGAATATGAACTACCACACAATAGCAACTGAAAGGTGATGATACAAACAGCAGATCGATCCACTAGGGTCGGGCCCTTAACCACCAGTGAAACGCTGCTGAGCTTTTACTCCATAATTAAGACATAGAACAACAATAAGATCTTGTATTAATCAAAGCATCAATAGCATTTACAACAGTCGCTCTCTAATCATGAGAGTTAAGAAATTACAGAGTTACAACAGTAGTGTTTTATCATAGAATCGTTTTTCGTCCCTTGATTTCTAAAGGCACTGCCTTTTATAACAGTTCGATGGATAAAACAATAAACATGATAAGATTGAACAGTGATCACTCAGGATCGAAAGATCCTAAGGGATTCGCTTCTTTTCACGTTTTAGCTAGTGCTTGGTCTTCTTAGGTTGTAAGCATGTTGTTCCCTGTTTTCCTTTAGCTATACACTTGGGTTTCCTTCTTTTTTTTGGGATACAGTATTTTTCTAGAGGAACAACAATTACTCTTGTTTTATCTCTGCTGCTTGAATGATGGTTTTCTTCATTTGTTCCCTATTTTTAGAAAAAAAGGAATTTTTTAGTCAATTTTCACAATAGACATGAGTCTTTATAATTCTATCATAATCCTTCAATAAATAATCTTTCTAAGATAAAAATAATTATGTTTAAAGGAAAAAGATGAGGAAATACATGGTGAATTCATACCTTTTCTAGTGCTCAACACTACCTAAAGTGCAGAAAAATTCAAAATTCTCTCTTTTTCTTCAACATTTTACCTGTAGGTCTTCAAATTGATTTTATGAAATATGATAAGGAAATATTGGTTCAAAATGCTTCTTACCCTCTTCAAAAAGTATATTTTTCACCTTCAACAAGTCTATTTACCAATAAAATGACTCTGTTTTTCCTGAAAAAATTGAGTTCAAATATGAGCTCCTATCTCCATATCCTTGATAGTTGTTGGAAAACTAAAGGAGGATTTTGTAGGTGTTTTTTTTTTTAATAACTGCCTCTCTCAATTTTTTGAAAAACATCTACAAGGTCTGGGAATGACATTTGAAAAACATGTATCAAACAAGAAAAAAAAATGCATTCTGAAAAAAGAACCGAAAGACATCTGTGAATCTACCAATTTGTAGAACCTTTGAGAAACGTGAAAGAGGTTAATTTTATTTGATCTTTTCTTGACAATAACCTCTCTGTGTTTCTTAGAATGCTCCTCTGTTTACCTATAAACTTCCCTTGAATTTGACTGCTCAAAAATTCAAAAAACATAGAAATCCAAAGATTCGCTACGAAATTGTCACGTAGTTCCGTAGCGAAATATGCCTATTTTGCACTGTAATCTATACGAAACTGTGAAAAGCTAGACAAGTGACTTTTTTTTAAATTTTATGACTATGCAAGTGAACCCAAGGTGGATTATTGTGGATATGAACCTAATGAAAATAGTAATGATATTGTGTCTGTGGCCTATAATAGCATGATTAATTGAATTTATCATCAAATTCTAAAGATCTAACCTAATGAGACAATGTGAAGCTTATGATGACCCTATAAAAAACAAATTTGAAAATTTGAGAGTGATAACAGTCCCTATGAAGACATCAATCCTTTGTTTCTCTGGAATATCAATTACCCTTATATTCAATTTTTGGAAGTCCTCAATATGCTCCACCACTGAACCCTTTTGTTTGAGATTTATCAATTGGCTAAAGAAGGTGTTGCGCTTTGTATTCTCAATGTGTGCTATCATTTCCTCCATAAAAATCACCAAGTGACAATTTCTTTTACGGGATAAAATCCATCGATACCATACAAATTTATTTTGTTTTAAATGTAAAGTTGCAATGCATACCTTTTTTGTGTTTTGCACATTATTGAGATTAAAATATTTCTCCATCTGTAGTATCCACGTTACGAGATCCTTGCCATCAAAATTCCTCATATCCATCTTTGGAATATGGTGGTTGTTTTATCCAACATTAGAGTTTATGAAATCATGATTAACATTTATTTTATTATCATCATGAGTTTCCTCTACTATATTTTCACCATTAGGAAACATTTCTTGTATCAACTTTTTCAAAACTTCCATGTCTGCTTTTAGATCATTCTTTAGGTTTTCCACATTTTCTTTCATTTTTTCATCGATCTTAGATTCACTGTCATCCATATTAGCTTCCATGCCAGCTTCCATGCCATCCATCTTAGCTTCCATACCATTCTTCAAAACATCCATCTTAGATTCCCAACCAACCTTTGAGAAAAACTTAGATTTCCCAACCTTCTGTGACATAACCAATTCTCCTCATCTTTTCCTAGGTAAAATTGTTCTTGGCCACCTTTTAACATTGTTATTATGGCCTTTTGTGTGTAAATTTCATGAACCACACATTATTTTGATTGGAATACCACCTTATTTCCTTGGCCACACATTTAGCTAACACTCAACAAGTTATGCTTCAATCCATCAACAAACATAACATTACCATATTTAACCTTTTCTTTTATAAAAACAAATCCTTTACCCTTAATTTCAATAGGGGATTCATTTCCAAAAGTGATATTCTTTTCTTTTTCTAATGCATTGTATGAAATTAGTTTATATTTTTCACCGGTCATGTGTTTTGAACATCCTCTATCAATGTACAATTGATTTTCTTCTCCTTATGAAAATAAAGCTATGCCACAACTTTTGGATTGTAAGTCATTCTTTTTCCATACCTTAGAATTTGTGTATATTTCTCTTTTGGTTGTAATTTTCTCCTACATTCATATTCCTCATGTCCAAATCTATTTCAAAACGAGCATTCAATTTCATATTTAAGAGGAGAGAAATTGTTATAAGTATTATTCTTGATTTTCCTTCTAGTGTTGTTTACCTTTTGGCTGATGCTTCTATTATTTTTCATCCTTGAATTACAGTGAACATGATTTACCTATGAAGTGTCTTTGTTCTTCTACAGAAGGTTGAAACTTTTTTGAATGGCTTTCATGCATTTAGATAATGTCTGGTTGTGGCTGAGGATTTTTCTATCTGTGAAGATTCACCAATGTATCCAAGACCCATATTCATAAGAGGAGAGTGTTGAACCTTGATAATTTCATCCAAGGTTTCAGATACTTCATCAAATCTAAGATTTAGAGTTTTTATTTTCTCAAGTTCCTTCCTTAGACCTACTATTTCACATTGTAGCTTCTCATTATCCTTCTCTTTTTCTATGAGTTGATTCTTTAGAGTATTTATGGCTATTTTGTTTTCTTCCAAGAATATATTGAGTTGACTAATTTCTTCAAAGAAATCATTTTCTTATAAAGCATCCATAAACTTATCTTTAGACTCATTAGTGTCTTTTTCAAATTGCATGAGTAATTTAAGATTTTGGTCAGATTCTCCTTCTTCACTATTTGACAAGGCATCACTATATTAATGAGTATAATAAATTTTCCTATTGTCAAATCCTCTGCTATTAAATTTTGCAATATCCTTCCCCTTCTCATGGTTATCTTTATGAGGAAATTTAGCAGCATAATGACCCACTCTACCAAAAGAAAAACATTTGAAGGGAAGCTTACCTCTAAACCTTCCGGCGCCAAGTTGAATTTTCTTTACAAAATTTACCTCATCTTCTTCTGATACATACCTTGATTCTTTTTGTTCTCCCTTTTCCTCTCCTTTTGCATTTTCTTTAAATGTGGATTCATTGACTTCTAATGGACCTCCTTTTCTCATTTCAAAAGTAGTCAGGATCCCATGAAGTTGAACAATAGTAAGAGTCTGCAAATCCTACTTTTCTTCAATGGCAGATACTTTTGACTCGAATTTAGGATTTAGATATATTAATATTTTCTCTACTAATTTTTTTTCTTTTACGTCTTCACCCATATTTCTCATACAATTTACAATCTCATCTAGACATAGAAATAAACTAGAAATACTTTCATCATTATACATTCTGAGATTTTCATATTGAATTATGAGAGTTTAGTGTTAGAGATTTTTACCTTGGCATCTCCTTCATAGCTTAGGATGATTTTTTCCCATATTTCCTTTGTTATATTTAATTGCATAGCTTTGAAAAATTTTGATTCAGTTAGGCTTCCAAATGATGCATTGAAAACTTTTGCATTGGTTCCATATGTATTTTTTGCTGCTGGATCTGTGGGAACTGATAAGCACATAATAGAAACATAGCAAAACCGATCAGACATTTTATTCAACATTCTTCAATAAAGACCTTCGCTAGCATACATGCCTTCTATAAGACTTATTCGCGTATGAACGTGTTTATCTCAATATTTTACTGAATATATATGTTCCTCTATAGAACGAAACCCTCGTCTATACACATCTTCATCATGTCAAACATGCGTATAGATCTATAAATAATTCAGGATTGAAAAATACTTCATTATTTAGAACTTACTCAAATCATACCCTTCACTGCGACAAACATGCACCAAGCCACAAATATAAACAAATCATAAATAGATCATGTAAATACATAGTCATTTCAGGTCTAGAGATCCTGATCCATCATTGTATTCATGAGTGCATCATAATATCTAATTTATAAACCAAATATAGCCCATATCATGAAAATATATGTCATATTGAAGTAATCATTCATTAACATCACTCATGCACATTGGGCCCTTTGATTTTCACCTCCTTATATAGTTTGAGACTTAGCTAATACCATGAGTCAAAATCACACAAGTGTCGATGGTTTTCTTAGAAAGGATCAATAACCATTAATATGCTCAATATTGTGGTCTAATACCATGATAAATACCCCTTCTATTATAAAATTAGTGCGCTATCAAATACGCGCCTTTATTTCTTCATACCCGCATGTATACGTGACTTTTCATTCACTAACTCACATACAGATCTTCAATTATTTATCTTTATCCATCCTCTGATTCTGACCTGTAAAAGTATATCCCAAATTTCTGTGATTCTTTTCCATCACTTTATCACCTATCAACTCATACAGTTACCATATACTTGCTATTTTACAAGCGAGTTTGCATCAAGGACAATGCATGTATCATAATTCCAACCTTTGATGTATAAATGCATTGGTCTATATGTGGATTTTATTGATTTTGTATTCATGATATTTATGTTTTTATTATTCTAGTTATAAGCATGTATTTTGATGGTAGTGATGTATGGTTCTCTCCATGTTTTTATTTGTAAATAAATGAAAAATGAATCTATGCTCAAATAGATTGTATTGTTGCTAATTGTGTAAGGGATAAATCTTTCTTGGTGACTTTCAGATAAGAATGAGACCCCGATGCTCATATTTGTTGTTTACTCCTGTAGTTTCAATGTTTGTAACATGTTTGAAAAAATCCCTATCTTGGCTAGGAGGGTTCTAGATGAGTTCTTACTAATGTGATTTCTTTTGTATCATTGTATCGTTGTTGTTTATCATCTCTTAATTTTTCATGAAGTTTTGAGTAGAGTACTGGTTTTTATCCTTAAAAGGTGGCTCAAATCCCAGAGACACTAGCACGGAATTGAGGAATTGAGTCCCTAGATGTTTGAATGTAGTGTTATACCTAATTCTATAGCCTCCTCGATTCTAGCTTCCAAGACTATGCCTACATCTATGGATCAAGGAGGTAAAAATATCAATGTGACCAATGGGTAAGAGGCCTGAATGGTTGGGTTACCACCTAGGGGTGTTGTTGTTGTTCTACAAGTTCTCTATGTTTGTTTCCACCAGTTCCACTTCCTTAAGGTCACCTATGAGGTTGAATCTCATTATATTAGCCTCTCATCACATGTTTACCCCGGTTGGTCAGTTACTTGGGTAGATATGTGAAGAGGGTGTTGCAGAGTGGTACCAGAGCATGGTTCAACCCCTGGACTAGATAGGCGATGTGTTGTTCATGCTTTTCTGATGGTTTCATATGTGTTTCTCATACCTATGGTGTATGTGTTTGTTTCATCTGTGTTGTGTTGACCATGGTAGCAGTGGTGTCACCATGGAAGGATTGATGTTGTTGTTGTCAACATGTTGTCATGAGTATATAACTAATTATGTGTTGGTCATGCTTTTGTATTTTGTGTCTCGCTTGCTTACATGTTGTTAAATGTTGTATATGCATTTATTACTTATATTAGGGTTACATATTGGTCATGCTTGTGTTTTTTCCATGTATTGTTTCTTCTGTGATGTTATATGTTGAACATGCATTTGTCGTTCATGTTTGGTTACATGTTGCTTATGCTTGTGTATGGTCTGTGCTTTTGATTGTGTGTGCTCAAGTTTACATTGGTATGGTTGAGGTTGTCATGCATTAGGTCATGGTGTATACTTGGCATGGTCATCCATTGATGACTGTACGCCAACTACAATGATGTGTGTACACTAATATATCATGGGTTACGAGTTTATACGTTATTATGGTTATATTTATACTTGTATCATGCTAGTTGGTTGATCTTACAGGATGCATCCTCCCCAAATTAACATTGGTTTATATGACATATTATGCTTGGAAGAAAAATAGATCATAGATGGATAGAAATATGGTAGACTACAAATTCTCTCCCTATGAGTCATATGAGTATCATGGTTGGCACTCTTCTGATTTGGAAAACACATTGAGAAGCCCGAAGGAGGAAATAAGGAGTTATAAGGCAGACAATGACCAAATCATACATGCATAAGAGAAACAAGAAGAGGTGTATATCATAATTCTTCAGAGCTCATTAAATTTGTGGCGGAAAGGGACACTTCGGATTAGCCATGGACGGCAGGACAGAACTAATGGGGAATATGGCAGTAGCTATCTTGGTAGACACAAGAAATATAGAGCTTATACAATGAGATATGGAAGGTTTTTGGACACTTCATATAGTAGGAGTGATGAGTACGGACACCATTCTAGTTCTGGTTTGAATAGACATCATGATCGTCATCGGTATAATCCTTACATGAGGAGTGACAGGGGATACTTTCTTGATGAATTCAACAAAGAAAAACCAAATACAGTTTATGGATAATTGAAGAAATAAGATGTAGAGGCTTGGATACTTGGAATTAAAAAATTATTTGAGTTGCATCAGTACAAAAATAACATGAAGGCCATAATTTCTATCTTTAGTCTAAAAGGTAAAGCATACATCTGGTGGGAAGATGTGAGGTAGGTCCGAGATATCAGGATAGAAGAGTTGAGTTAGCTTGAGTTTAAGAGGCTTTTTAGGAAGAAGTACTTGTCAGAGAGGTACTATGGCGATAAGGCTAACTAATTTTATGATCTAAAGATGGGGTCAATGACAGATGAAGAGTACAAACCTAGGTTACTAGAGCTACTGAGGTATGTGTCATATATTAAAAATGAGAAGGCTAAAGTTCAGTGCCTTGCCAGTGGTTTTCCTTTAGAATTTAGAGATCAGATTGAGTATGATGAGAATCGATCACTCAAGGAAGGTATTGGGAAATTTAAGCATTGTTATGAACATTCCAAATGTAAGAATGAATCTCAGCAAGGATGGAAAGGGAAAGACAAAGGTAAAGGTAAATGGTAGCCTAAGAGATAAAAGCCTCAGACTACCAATGAGAAATATAATGTGGCACCTAAAAATAAGTTTAATGCAGCTATATAGGTACATGGATTGCAACAAAATCATGTTGGTTGTTAGGGTCCTATAATAATAGGATTCATAATTTTGAATTGACTTTGATTAGTCTTGTAATATTTACATACTGTTCTTTCTGCGAATTTTTTTCCCATATTAGAAAAATAAAAAAAATGTAAAGAGGGTAAAAGTTGTTGGGAAAAATAATAAGAAGGTGGGGGGGGGGGGGGTGAATCAGTATTTAGAGTTTACTCAAAACTTTTATTTTTTCCTTACTAAAATCCATATGCAACTTTAATGAACCCAACTCGCGTATACACGCAGATATCCTTAAGAAAACTTGTGTATTACCAAAGATCTTATTATGCATATAACTATTTACTTAGATCAGTGCATCATTCATTCATCATATTTTTAGTAAGAGGTAAGCATGTGTAGTAAGAACAGAATAAATCATCACACATAAGAAACACACATGAACACCAAGATTTAAGGTGGAAATGTAATTCAGGAGAAAACCACTATTGTCGTTGTCTATGTCTTCAATATTTATAATAAAGAAAACTTCTTACAATCATTTATTGGCACAGACTCATACCAGCATGCAGACACACACCTGCGGAAGGCTGCAACCTTCTCTCGTTCTCTAGCTACTACTGGAAGGGAGCTCTAACCACCTAATCTCATTTATCAGCCACTCCTAGAAGGGAGATACTACCCCCTGATATCGTTAACCAGCTAGCACTAGAAGGGAGCTGCAACCCTCTGATCTTATTTACCAGCTACTAGTGGAAGGGAGCTACACCCCCCCACCCCCCCCACTGAAGGATTTGAACCTCAGCTACACCATGGACCGTGTTTCATCAATTTTCATATTGGATCTAATAGCTTCCACACAACACACCTTGTAGGCCTCTTTTCATCATATTTTCAGACTGGACCCACTCCACACATTTAAGCTCAAAGAACATACATCAAACTGAAACTTATAACCCATTCAATTAATTCATTGAATCATCAACCAATCAACCAACCAACCACTGATCTTTAATCATAATAAACTAGTAGCATAATCATTAGTTAAACAACTATGATATGTATGAATACATCTTGACAGAAAATAGTAATACAACAAAATAGATTAGAGATTTCCTTCTGCACACTTCAGCAAAACCATAGATTCCATATGCACTTTTACTTCACTGAACCTGTGTATATACGCTCTTTCACAGAGACAAACCTGCGTAAATATCTGCAACTATTTTAGGGCTGCGCAACTCTTCAAAAAAGATAAATAACTCAGATCTTAGCCTTCACTTTAGAAAAAATTCACCACATCTTAGATCTAAACATTCTATAAATAGATCTAGAAGATATATAGTCATTTCTGGTCTAGAGATCCTGATCCATCTTTCTATTCATAGGTGCATTATTAATTTAGTTCTATCAATAAACTGCAACCCATTCCATATAATTATACTTTAGAGTGAAGTATTCATTCAATACCCAGACACATGCACACACTTTCACTATGATCTTCTTCTCCTTATATAGTTTTAGCATTTATCAATACCATGAGCCAAACCACAAAACTTCCAATCACATTCTTATAAGGAATAAAATAGAAAATGCAACACTCAATAGTGTGCACTAATACCATGTTAATGCCCCTAGGTATCATAATTTTAGAGTGCAAAAGGCATACGTGACTTGGAGCATTCGTTTCCGCGTGTATACGCAACTTATCTCTATAAAAACTACGTATATGCTAACCCTGAATGTATACGTGGGTTTTCTTCACAAAATTAGCATATATATTGAATCCATAAGCTGGTAGCCTTCACAAAAGTAGCATATACATTGTGACATATTATATTTATCATTTCTTTGGCACCTACTTGAATTCTTTTTTCTGTCACATCTAAACTCATCTGTAGATACATCATTGTTACATCTTTAAAAAATAGGTTGCTATCAAAAGGAAACTCATCAAGTAGGTTTCCATCAAGAACACCTTCAGCAAGTATGTTGCCATCAAGGACAACATATTGCATCTTATTTCCAACAATCTCCCCCTTTGGACTTGATGGCAACCATGATGGTGTTTTATCACCACAAAAAATATATAAATTAATTATAACCATTATTCAAACACCATGATACTCTCCCCTTGTAAAAAGAAGAGCTTTGTAGATCTAATGTGCATTGAAATGACCATGCTTCCCCTGAGTTCATGCTGAATCTTTAGACAGATTTTTTAATGAATTACATGACTCTATAACTCAACATAGTATGACCTTTCCTATCACCAAGGACTCCTACTTACATCAATGGTTCAACAAAGTGGATCAACTTACCAACCAAGTGGGTTTACAAATTTTGACTCAACTACCCAACCAAGTGGGTTTACAAATTTGACAAAATATAACAATTTTACATCATGGGTCTCAACATGACCTCTTCATCAAATTACAGATATGACTTTTTATAACTAAGACCAAAATACCTCAAGAGAGAGATCATATTTTAGAACCATCATAATGTCGACAAGCCATTACTCTCAGCAAGGCTAATGCTCCCCCTAAAACTATACTCCTGTTCTTGAGTTGTCTCACTATTTTTCTTATCACAGAAAAAATATGCAACTGTCTCCAATGGAACTTGCATGTATACGCGGCTTTAGTTCATGAAAGATGCGTATAGAAAGTGAAATACTGAAAAATTCATAATTCCATCTCCCGCTAAACTTATACCACCTGTACTTGTCTTCTCTTTTCACATCAGATGCACTCTTAGAAATAAACACAACCAGAACAACCAAACCAACCATGTAAATCACCATATATTGCTCCCCCTGTGATGATACATTACTAATCCTTATAATGTATCTCACATCACTCCTGCAGTCATTATGAAAAGTAAACATTAGAAGCGAATGATTGTAGTAGGGCCAACATTCCCTACGTTTTTTACTGGGGCTTCTTCTTTTTCCAAATTTGTTGGAAATTCTCTAATTTCTCAGATCTGTTCATCATAATTACTCTGCATTCTTTTTCTACATGCCCATACATGTTACAAGAATAAAATCTTATGTGACCAGAAAAGGGAGCATAGGGATCATAATATGTTTCTCTAATATTTCTTCTATTGCAATCAACTGCTTTATGACAAAAATTGCTGCATGAAAAACAATATCCCTTAAAGAAACCTGAGTACTTGGGAGCTAACTGTCTTTCTATGTAGTGTCTATCTATCTTTGACCAAAACAATTTTCTTCTGCACTTGGCTGCAACATGTCCATAATTATGACATATAAAGCATTCAACATTATTGATCAAAGGAGAGAATCGATCGATACTTCTATATTTAGGAGAGAATGATTTCCTTTGAGAATTCATGATTGTTGGTTGCCTTTTTGTATCTCTAAACACTTCAGGTTTTACATTGATATCCTTTGAATCTTTAGCTTTGACTTGTGAACTAGATTCTCCTTTCACAATTTCATGAAGACTAAGACCAAATTTAATAAAGGGAGACCTTTGAATACTAAGAATATTATCTAGAATATTAGTACTATCTTGAAACCTCAAGTTTTTATCCTTTTCCTCTAATTTACCTTTTAAAATGTTTATCTCAACTTCCAATATTTGGCATTGCTTCTTAATACTTTCTCTGAACCTTCTTCCTTCTTCTAGTTGTTCATTCAATTTTAGAATCTCTTATTTAAACCCATTTTCTTGTTCTTCAAATGATTATAGAAGTTTTACATTCTTCTTATTTGATGTTTCCAGATCTGCTTTGAGAGAGATGATTTCTAGTTCAATTCCTTCACTGCGATTGGTTACTTCATCCTGCAGCCTTTGATACTTGTTTATCTATCCATTGATTCTAGAGATCATATCTTTGTAGATAGATTCCCTCTCATTAAATAATCTTTGTTGATCTTCAACTTTAATATTGAGATTTGCAATTACTGCTTCTAGATCCATAACATTACTTTCACTTTGGTTTTCACTATCTTCACCATTACATGCACAAGAAAGTGAATCACAAGAACAACAATCAATACCTGTTTCATCTTCTTCATTTTCTACTGTACATGTTTTCTGAGATGTCTTCTTTCTTTGAGTAGCCTTCTTCTTTTCCTTCCTTCCCATTGTGACAGATCTCCTTCAAGCGATCAAGCTCCTTCAGAAGGACCTAATATGATACCAATTGTTGGGAAAATACTGAGAGGGGGGGTGAATCAATATTTATAGATTACTCAAAACTTTTAATTTTTCCTTGCTAAATTCCATACTCAACTTTAATGAACCCAACTCGTGTATACACACGGATGTCCTTAAGAAAACTTGTGTATTACTAGAGATATTATTATGCATATAATTATTTTCTTAGATTAGTGCATCATTCATTCATCAAATGCTTGGTAAGTAATAAGAATATGCAGTAAGAACAGAATAAATCATCACACATAAGCAACACACATGAACACCAGGATTTAAGGTGGAAACCCAATTTGGGAGAAAACCACCGTTGTTGTCGTCTCTGTCCTCAATATTTATTATAAAGAAAAATGCTTACAGTCATGTACTAGAGTAGACTCATATCAGCACACAGGCACCCACCTACAGAAGGATGCAACCTTCTCTCATTCTCCAATTATTACTGGAAGGAAGCTCCAACCCCCTAATCTCGTTTACTAGCCACTCCTGGAAGGGAGCTACTACCCCCTAATCTCGTTTGCCAGCTACCATTGGAAGGGAGCTACAACCCCCCCCCCCCCTCCCCCCCGCCTCACCGAAGGCTTTGATCCTCAGCAACACCATGGACCACATTTCATCAATTTTCGTACTGGATCCAACAGCTTCCACACAACACACCTTGTAGGCCTCTTTTCAACAGATTTTCAAACTGGACCCACTCCACACATTTAAGCTCAAATAGCATACATCAAAATGAAAATTATAACCCATTCACTTCATTCATTGAATCATCAACCAATCAACCAACCAACCACTAATATTTAATCATAATAAACTAGCAGCATAATCAGTATTCAAACAACTCAGATCTGTATGAAGAAATCTTGATAGAAAACAGTAATACAACAAAACAGATCAGAGATTTCCTTCTGCACACTTCAGGAAAACCCTAGATTCCATACGCACTTTCACTTCATTGAACCCACGTATATACGCGCTTTCACAGAGGAAAACCTATGTATATATTTGCAACTATTTCATGGTTGCGCAACTCTTCAGAACAGATAAACAGCGCAGATCTTACCCTTCACTTCAGAAAAAATTCACCACATCTCAGATCTAAACATTCCATAAATAGATCTAGAAATATATAGTCATTTCAGGTCTAGATATCGTCATCCATCATTTTATTCATAGGTGCATTATTAATTCAGATCTATCAATAAATTGCAACCCATTCCATATAGATATACTTCAGAGTGAAGTATTCATTCAATACCCAAATACATGCACACACTTTCACCATGATCTTCTTCTCCTTATATAGTTTTAGTATTTATCAATACCATGAGACAAACCACACAACTTCTGATGGTATTCTTAGACGGAATCAAATGGACAATGAAATGCTCAATATTGTGGGCTAATACCATGGTAATGCCCCTAGGTATTATAATTTTGGAGCACAAAAGGCATACGCGACTTGGAGCATTTCTTTCCGCGTGTAACAACTTCTCTTTATAAAAACTGTGTATATGTTAACCCTGAATGTATACGTGGGTTGCCTTCACAAAAGTAGCGTATACATTGTGACATGTTATATTTATCATTTCTCTGGCACTTACTGGAATTATTTTCTTTGTCACATCTGAACTCATCAGTAGATACATCATTCTTACATCTTTAACAAATAGGTTGCTATCAAAAGGAAATTCATGAAGTAGGTTTCCATCAAGGACACCTTCATCAAGTAGGTTTCCATCAAGGACAACATATTGCATCATATTTCCAACAAAAATCCTAAAAGAAAAATCAAAGGACTTGAAAGAAAAAATATCAAAAAGAATATAAAAATGGACCCGAAACAAAAATAGATACAAATAAAACATGAAAGTGATGCAAATCTAAATGCCACTACTATTTAATTTTACTGCAAAACAACGATTGTGTGGAGCTTGTTAAAATTCCACAATCCATGAAGGTCAAACAACTTAATCTTGACCTCTCATGCTTTAAATTTCATCTTGTTAGATAGAAAATAAAGATCTAGCCAAACATTTTAATCTTGGCATATCAGTAGTTAGGTAGAGAATAATACAGAGCTCAACAGTTTAATCTAAGCCCTTGGAAGAAATAAGGATAGAATTAGTTTGTTTGTTTTTTTAAAGAAAAATGAATAAAGGTTCGCAAGCTCAAATGCACCCATGTAAAAAAAGAAAAAATGTTAGGGTAGCAGATGGGTAGGTAGAAGCAGTTTTTCACAAGCATGGATATCAAAAAATTGGGAATTTCATTTACTAATTCCCCTTCAAAAATCATCCCCTTGTAAAAATACCCCATCCCCTCCATTTTATCTTTCCCCTTATTTAACTCTTTTCCCCCTTGCAAAAAACCCCTTTTCCTATGTTAAAAACACATCTTACTTAAGAAAAGTGCAACCCTTTAATTACATCCTCTTTTATTCAAAAATACCCAAAAAACCCAAAAAATACTTTTGTCCTACTTATAAATTCTAAAATGTTATATCGGGACCCATTGTGAATAAATCTATCCCCGATATCATGTTTGACATTATTCTTAGTGTATTTGACATCCCACATGACATTTCATTATTAACACACTAACCTAATGTATTAATTCTCGTATAAAAATTTTAACCTCATATTAAAATAAATCCTTTATGTATATTCCCAGCCCGGGTTTTATTTATAAAGCTATAGTTCTATTTTCCCACATTTTAATTATCCCGACCCCACTACATATTATCCTCACCTATTATAATAATCCTTTATTTATACCCCATTGGTTATATTATAAACCCCAACTACATCATATATTAACCAATCACATAGTCTAAACCCCGGCCCCACGCCATCTGATCCCGCGACTCCATCGCATCATCCTAACCATATGATCTCCACTCACCAGTTTCAACTTCTATTAAACCCTATCGCACATTTCATTGCCCGACAGATAACACAACCCAAACCTTGCGAAAAGCACAATTTTTGGGCTCTCCCTCCCCTCTACGTGGTTGATTCTTATTGGATCGCATCATTCAAAATAATATAGCCAACCACCTCTGGAGCCTGCGAAAACCATTGAGAGGTTTTCTCCCTGTGCCCAAACCACTCACTTGTTTGAAATGACTGCCCATTAATGCATTCACTTTTTGTTTAAAAAATGTATAAAACCATTCATTTGCACCCTTTTTTTAATTTATGTTAGATTTTCACCAAAGAAGCACTGTCGACTAGTTTTTATGCAACCAGATCACATTTTTTACCATATTTCAAGCTTTCTCACCTGAATTCAAAACCTCTACTCATACAAGAACATTTCAGAACCAAATTGAAGCTTATAAAGACTAGCAAGAACTTTAGAAAGCTTTCTTCCACCTCAGAAACCCTCCTGCACAAAAAATTTTCATTTTCCCAGGTATTCTTCAAAATAAAATACCATATTCCTTGATCTAAAGAAGTAATACAGCAAATTGAATCACTTATGAGCCTTAAGCAGACCAAGAAATCCCTGTTACTTCCAAAAATTATTTTCTACATACCCTAATATTTCTTTTTCATATATTCTAAGGTTCAAAACTGTTTAAAATTATAGAGATTGAATAAACTGAAGAATTTTAAGCCTCTGTGCAATTGAATAAAACCTCTTTTCCTTCCATTCATTTCATAGATACCTTAGACATCTTTTGCATAACCTCTAAATTCTTGCGGTTGCTCTTTTATTACAGATATTACATTTTAAATTAATTGAGAAATTTTATACCTTTGCAGACAAAAGATGATCTCCTGTTCTATCCAAATCCATCTGCAAACTCTTATAATTACCATAGGTACTCATACAGACCTAAATCAGTGTTTCTAAAAGTAAAAAGAGTAAAAATTGAAAAATCAAGCAAAGAAATGGCTTCTAAAAATATTGTACCTATTAGTTCTCTACAACCCCCAGTTGTAGATATAGAGCACATTCCATTAGTTGACACAAACTTAAAAATTACTGATATAGTCACAAAATTTAACCTTCTTGACCTTCACTGTTGGAGCAAAGAAAAATCCATAGATCAGGCTGATGAATTTTTTACCTAGGAGTCTAATTTACCAAAATATGTTGTCCCTCAGACCTTTTAGTGCCCATAACTGATTAGAATCTATCAATCATGTTATTTTCCTGATCAGAGAGAAATAACAAACCCTGAAAAAATAAATTCTATTTACCATTACTCTTGAGTCAATTAAAAATATGCTATATATACAACCCAAGCCTAATGAGATCCCTTTCTCCATTGAGGCCCTCACTTAGATATACCTAAATCTGGACTTTCCCAAGAGGTTCTAGATATTCCAGACTTTCATGCCTTCTTCTGTAGAAATTCCCAAGGTAAATCCTCTATACCCTTCTACAAAATTCTCTGAAATAACTAGACATATCATATCCATGTTGTATTTTATTGTTGGCTATTCTACAGATGAACATGTTGATGTAGAAGTGATAGGTTTTTTTTCCACTTTCACACCTATTCAGCCTCCTGCTACCATTTTTAATATTACCCAATATCTTGCTAAAAATATCCATGAAAAATTGGTCAAAATTCCTTCTAAAGGTATTTTCAACTATTCCTCATCCTTATTTCATATGTTCTTATACTTTCACACTGAGAAATTTAATATAAACGTTCAAAAGCTTGATGTGGAAGGAAATCTTCAATCAATCATCTTTTGGACTTCCTTGATAAGAGAAGACTACAATGAGTTCACTTATAAAAATTTTATTGATTCCTTCTTTCATCCCATGGTTAATTTGCTGAACAGCAGCATGCATCCCAGAATTAGTGAAGATATTAAGAAGTTCCTCCAATTTTCAGAACATAATAGGACACGTGATTGTTACTAGTACCAAAATCATACTGAAATAAGAGTATATGGATCAAGTCTGGTTCCATATAAACTACCTAAATACCTCCCTATGACGTTATTTTCCCTTGAATACATAAGGCAGATTCTTAATTCATATGTAATCAATTTCTTGGCAGCAAAGAAGAAGACACAATTCAAATTGAAAAATCAGGTTGTCCCTTTTATCTGTAACAATAAATATGTAGGTCCTCATGCTGAAAAATGTTTGCAGGAGTTTAAATTCAGTAAAAGTTTCATGTGGTATTATGATCCCCTTGGAGTGATAAGTAAAATGAGAGTTAAGTGCAAACTCACTCCATATGTACATGAAAAGAAACCAGAGAGAGATAAATTCTCCAGTCAATCTGAGTGGTTGGAGAATACATTGGTAGAGGTAGAGAAGCAAAGTGATATTAGTCAAACTTTGCAAACTCCAGCCCAAGAAGACAGGAATGCAGAAAGAAACAGAGAGGAAGGATCCTATATTGCAGAGACTACAACAGAGACTAAATTCAAATTGAGATACAATAAAAAGCCAAAGTTAAATCCTGCTAATAAATGAGTGGAGACAATAGAGATAATTGATACAGAAATTGTAGGAAAAGACAAGGCACCTCCTACAATAATTGAAGAAGAATAACAACCTACTACTTCAAATACTCAGCTCATTCAAAAGAAGCATAGTATTTAATTTTCTTCATCTAAAAAATCAGCAGACAAGGATATGGATATCAAAGAAAGATACAAAGAAATCAAAGCCAGAAATGAAGAAATTAAAAATGAAATATATTCTCAATATCTAAAACACACACCTCGCATCCAGAATAGGTTACTTTTAGCCTTTGACTATAAGAATAAAAATATGCATATGAAATTTATTCAACCTACAATTCAAACTCAAAAGTCATCCTCTAAATACAAAAAGACAGATTTTGAAGTCTTGGCCCCAAATATTCATCTATTGGACCAAATTGAGTTTCATAAGCAAGCAGGGGAGATGATCTATTCTACAATGACCACCAAGGCCATGAGTGTACAAAAGCTGAAAAACACTCTTGCAAATATCAGAGATCATCTTAAATTGGGAAAATTTTCATCATAAGAAAAAGACACTAGAATTAAAGCTTTGGAATAGCTAGTTATTGAAGTAGGATATGATCCTAAAAATGTAAAAGTTGCAAAGGAATTGATCAAGAAGAAAAATGCAGCATTGTTGAATTAAATAAGCAACTAAAGTTTCCCCCTACGGAAAATCCTCAAGCCAAGGAATTTTTATAGGATAAAAATCAGAAAGATGAGATGGTGATTCTCATTTTACAGTTGAATGCTCAAATAAAGGAAATGGAGAATGAAATGGACAAGTTGGTCCAAGAGAAGAAGGATAAAGAAGAAAAAATTTCAGTAACAATGATTTATGTTGGTACTACTATTGTACCTTCCACACTAAATGAATCACTGGCACCTACATTCCCCATGGCTATAGCATTACCTATCACTTCATCAACCACTTCAACTGCAAAATCTTCAACAACAACAACACAGCATTCATATGAAGCAAGTAAATTGGTAAAAGATATGCAAGACATGACTATTAGACTAATGAGATAAACAGAATTAAAGAACAACTTAAAAGTCTCGAAGATCAAAATAAACTTGCCAAGATAATGCATAAGGATGAAGAACAAAGAGAAAAAAAATTAAATGATCAGTTGAAGAAGTTAGAAAAATATATAACATTAAAAGAACCCATGGCTCAAATTAGACAACAGCTATGGGAAAATATCATTAAAGCATTCAATGATATTTTTCCATCAATACAGGTTATATATGATAAGAAAGATCTAGTCAAATCAGAAAAAGAAGCAATCCATAAGATCAAAGAAGAGCTTGGTAAGAAACCTGAAGAAGCCCTTGAAATCATCAAGTTTCTAAATTCTAAGAATAGGCAAGAGCTAGAAGAAATTGGTATTAATGACAGAACAGAGACCATCGTAGAAGTTAGGAAGGGAACTTCTAAAAATAATTTGATGATACAGTTAGAGGATAAATTCTAGAACATGGAGGTTTCCATTACCAAGTTTATGATGAAATTTGTCTTAAGGAAAAAAGGTCTTCCAAATCCATTAGTTATTCATGACAAACTAATGAAGCAGGATGACTATGACATGAAAATGAGAGAAGTTGTAAAGTATCAGGTTAATCTTCCTACCTCTCATGGTATTCCAACAAGGAAGGTAATCTATAATAATTTCGAGAATTTTTTTTACCTACAGCATGAGGTGAAACATATATTTTTCAATAAGCCCACATTCTCAAAGTATACTGAAGCTGATGAGATTTTTAGAAGGATGATGAAGATAAAAATACCAGAGGCTAAACTTTGGGAAAAAATGACTGATTTACTGTGAAATTAGAATGTAGTAAGTGCCAAACAGTAAAACATAGCTTGTTTCTTTTACATTTACAATTACAGAGTATCAGTGAAAGAGTATTGGGATAAATACTATCAGTTCAAGGTCAAAGTTTAAAGTAAATCAAAACTTACAATGCAAAGATAAAGATGCCAACATGAAAGACACCTCACTCTTTAGCATTAGCCATCATTGAACAACAAAGAGAGAAAGTAGTAACAAAATCAATACAGAAAACAAGTAATTTCAATAAAAAAGGGACAACTAGCATTAGTTAGAAAGTTGTCACTATCTTCTTTCATGAAGATACTTTGTTTCCATGAATAATTCCTAAGTTTGTTTTAGGATATTTGTAAAGAGTTTTTGTATAAATACTTATCATTTAGAAGTATTGAGGGTGGATGAATTTTTGAACATTCATATAATTGTACTATTTTGAACCTAAGGGTGATTGTACCAATTTCAAGTCAGCAGATTGGATTAAAGGAATAAAGCATCATATTATAATATTCATGTGTTGGGCCACTACAGTGAAGTATTTTCACTTGTTTCCTTGTCAATTTCTTATGTTTTTCATCAATAATTGAATGTGTTCTAAATATAAATGATAAATCAGGAAATTTTATTTCAGAATATGTTAAAAGCACTATGTCTTGAACTATTTATTATTTACATGTTTTCTACTGATATCTAGACTAAGGAACCCTTAATTGTTCTGTAGTTTCGATTGACCCCTACAGTTTCACTCAATTATTCGCTAGTTTTGATTGACCCCTACATTTTCACTCATTATTCAGACTTGAGAATCCTTAATTTCTCTCTTACCTCAATTTAAATCATTTTCACCATCAAGCTTGAAGATGTGAAGTAACTTAGCTATCTTTCCCTGTTTCGAACTTGATCTTGATCTGACTGCTTGACACATTGACTCCATTAGCCCAATGGAATACAGGCCTACATCTATCATTTAAGTAAGTGATTCAACCACCAAATTAAATCAAAATCCAAGACCAATTTACCCTACATAACTAGCCTAAAATCAATTAAAATCAACAAATATAAATCATACAGAGAGAGCCCTCTCTGAGCATTAGGGAGGCTAGATCCTAAGGCTTAAAATTAGGTTTGTGGTTACCTCTAATATTATTTAAACTAAAATAAAAAATCTCACAACTTTTGAGAATTATTGGAGTGATAACATACTAGCAACCATACTGGGGAATTGAACCAATCCTCAATTTTAAAATAAATCTTAAAGGAAAGATTTTTAGTTATATTTTAACGTTAATATTGTTTTGAAGAAGTTGTGAGTATGTTTTCATAAAATTGTAATTCTGGCTTCCAGAAGAATCTACTATACCAGGTCCAATCTAGATCCACAACCTACTATCATAGTAGATAATCTTGACATAATTGTGAAGAAAAGAAAAAAAGTAGAGAGTTTAGGTAATAAAAATTCATTGATCAAAGCAGATTCTTTTCCAAATAAACTATCAAGTTTACAAAATATTGAATTTGATCTAGCTTTTGAACAAAGTTTGTTTAGAACTAATTTAGAAAGTGGCATACATAATACTGTAATAGATCCTGATTTCATTTCATTCATTGAAACTAAGAAGGAAACTGTTTCAATTGATTCTAATAAAAAATAATAATAATAATTTAATGATAAACTTGATGCCTTAACTGCAACTTTGATTAACAAAATTGATGAAGCTTATTTACAGCATTCAATTGAATTGATTGATTTATTGACATATACCCCTAAGCCTTCTACCAGTAATTTAGATACCAGTCTTTTAGAATCTGTAGGTTCATCCTTATTTACTACCACTTCATCCATTGTTTCCACCACACTTCATTCGACAGATTCATTTTTTCCCAAACTTCCACTTCAACCTAGAATTTTATTTCCATCCTTAAATAGTTCACGCTCATCCCCTAGCATTTCTGCTACATTTTCCAATACTTCATTCTCTTTTGCAAGCTCTTCTTCTAGCATCCCAACTACATCTTATAATATCCCATTCTCATTTGCAAGTTCATTAACTACATCTACAAGTACCTCAATTTCTTCACCAAGTACTTCAAACTTACCTCCTAGCCAAGCTAGAATCTAAGTCATGGCTGCCAGATATGCCCCATTGGTCCTACAAGCCCTTCTAAATACCATGCCCCAAGATTATCAAAGTAAAATCCCTCAATTTGATGGAACCACTCACTACACTGCACAACAACATGTTAATAAAATGACAGACTACTTTGAATTAGATGAATTAGATGAGTTGATGTTCAAGTGAGACTTTTTTCTCAAACATTCACTAGTTATGTTAAGAAGTGGATTAAAGGTTTACCTACTGGTAGTATATTTGATATCGTTGTTTTCCATAGGATGTTCCTTAATAGATGGGATAAAAAGAAGGATCCATTACAAATTTTATTTGAATTTGAAACTATAAAAGGAGCACCAAATGAAACAGTAAAATACTATTGTACAAGCTATAATAGTATTTACAATGCAATCCCTGCTAATCTTAAACCTCCTCTAGACTCTGCCCTTATTAAATTCCCTGATGGAATTGATACAAATATGTCTTACCAATTGAGAGAGAGAAACCCAGAAACCTTAGAGAAGATGTAAAGTAATGATATAAGTGTAGAGGAAAATTTTTAAGCAAAGAAAGCTAGATTAAGAAATTAAAGGAGAGTGACAATAAAAGAGGAATTGTTGAATCCAAGCCATGGTTGTTAGATGTTATCACCAAAATAAGAGCCTGATAGGCTGTTGATCAGACTACCTCAGTGTAACTATTTCAAACCAATCTTTTAGCTGAGGCTTAGCCTCCTCAGCCTGAGAGGGCTCTCTCAAGGGTTAATGATTTTGTATAAAGATAGATGGTTAACTCTATGGTCTGTGGTTTTGTATGTTTGCAGGTTTAAAGATGAAGACAAGCTACCATTGGGCTATGGATTCAGTGATAGGGATAAGATAACAAAATAGCTCTTCTTATAAAACTAAGGCTTGTATATACTTCAATAAAAGGATGAAACATTCAGGAAAGTCTCAATATCTTCAGGTTCAAAGAAAATTAGAGCATGTGTGCATGAATTCTGAGTCATGATACATCAAGGTATCGAAAGGAGAGTATTTAACAGATATTTATCCAAGCTTAAAACTTAAAGGAAGTCAGAGCATGAATGACCATGAATTTTGAGTAATAAGCATCAAACATTGAATAAAACCATCCACAGATAGGACCTAAGAACTCAATTCACCAAAAATTAACACTTAAAGGAAGTCAGAGCATGTTCCCATGAATTCTGAGTAATAAGCATCAAAACTATGGAAGTAAAACACATGATAGAAGATAAAGCTCACTGAAGTACACTTAGAATCTCAGCTTCAGAAAAGTTAAACTGCTTCTGTATATATCAGCTCCTCCAAAGTATTTACAAAAGTAGCTAGTTCTGATAACATTTTCCAACCCTATGAAATTTGATTTCTTCTCTCTTATAGAGTGGTCAATACATCCTTGGATTCCTTCCAAACATTTGAGAAGAAATTCAAATTTTACACCTATCAACTTCTAAACAAACTTCATTAACAAACTGACAGTTAAACTATCTGTCTTACAGTCCTAATATAACTAGGACTAAAACACTATTTATTATATCTTAAAAACCTTTAACAACCTTATCTAATCATTAAAAACTATGTTTGATAGCTATTTCTTCTAGACTTCAACCATGATGTTGTTTATCTTCTTGCTGTTAGACCCCATCAACCTGCTTCTTATCCATTCCTACAAAATTGGAGCATGTTCCCTGTATAATAGTTGAATGCCTCATTTCTATCCATTAAAACCAATTGCTAAATAACTGGTGCTCAAAACATGTGGAAAATTTCTTATAACCTTCATTTGAATTCAACCTTCTAGCTGTGCAAATATCGAACCTCCAAAATGGTGAAAAAACTATCAATTTTGCTGCACTACGAAACTGCTGAGTCTGTTGTTTTCATAGCGCAGAATTTTCCTTTTAAAATCATGCTTCAAACCTCCATTTTTATGTTTCAAAATTTCTATATTTTCATTGATATTCTACATATACCTCCCACCAGCATCAAAGCTCAAAACCAAACACTTTTCACCTTTGAAAATTGCAAAAATTCTTCAAAATTCATCCTACAACAGTTTTGTAGCGCGCTACGAAAATGTTGTGTGTCACCTTCAGTAGTTTAGTAGTGCACTACGAAACTGCTGAGTCTTCACTTTTCACAGCTTCCTTGTATCTTTAGAAATCTTTGATAATTCCTCTGAAAACCCTGTGTCTTCAGCAAATTAGTAAATTAGCAATCAGAGCGTCCTGTTGAATGAACTGGCTCGCTTGGAAAATAAGTTCAGCCTCACTTGATAACAATTCTGCCTCGCTTGATAACAACTCTGCTTCCACCAGTAATGAATTTAAAACTCACTTGATAGAAAACTTTGAAAATAGTCATATAACCTAAATTTCAATGAGCAACATCACTTGAATTTGTTTCAGTTCTGCCTCGCTTGAAGTATAGTTTCACAGCCTCGCTTGAAAAATTTATAGCCTCGCTTGAATACTTTACAGCATTGCTTGAATTTTTTTTAGTAAACTCAGGTCTTTCACCACTAATTTATTCTTCAAAACATAAGCATGTATGCACTATTGTCTTGCATGAGACAAATGAAGTCGAAAACGGCCAACTATTTTCAAATTTTAAAGGACCAATGAAAATTGACCCCTAATCGATGACAAATGACCCCTAATAAATACAATGAATGGTTTCATGAGTGAAGGAGAAATTGTGGATGATAGATCAAACGAAAAACTAAGAATCCCTGATTTCGTAGTAGATGATTTGCGAATTCGGGTTTTTGCGCTACGAAATCACCAGCATTTTCATAGTGCAAAGTCAACTTTTTACACTGAGTGCACTATGAAAATGTGGTTTCGTGGCTTATTCATCAAATTTTCGAAAAAAAAAACTTTAAAAATGGGTTTCAAAATGTGGCATAAGATCTTTGAAGAATGCATCAAGGTTAATGAACATTGTTTGGTGATGGAATCAGACTTTTAACCCATGATCTAGCCCTTTAAAAATATAAAAATGACTCTAACCCTATCTAGCACTATGACTTAGGAACAAGTGTAACTGACCAAGTTTCTGAAAATTTTTATAGTGATAACAATGGCTCCACTTGGGATAGTGTGCCCCTATGGTAAACTAAGAACTGGTAGCTCCAGTGCTGCTATCCATCCTTTAGAATAAAACTTTGAAGTTTTGTCCAGTCTGCTTCAAACTGTACCTACTAAAAATGCTCAGTCAACCTTGACCTTATTTGCATACTCCTACCTACCCTAGCAGCTGCAATATCCATTTGTATCTCAAGGAACATGAAACATCCAATGAAGCCAATCAATTGTCTTTTCTGATATTTGAGGCTCTAAATTGCATTCGACCTCAAAATAACCATGATAGTGAGATGACCAAACAATCTTATAATGTATCTGATCTTCATCATGCAAATGAAAATGAAATACTGGTGTGCAAAGCTTTGCCATGTATTCAACTATAGGGTCAAAGAAGGCATGGTTAGTTTGATGATCATCATGAAATTCTATATATTCAGACAACTAATTCTCAGCCACACAAGATTCCTTTGATATGCTATCTAACTGCTTTTCAAACTGATTTTCAAAAATAGTGAATTCTTCCTCAATCTCAAATGAGAAAGGTAGAAACACTCTCTCTTTGTGTTCTACCATATACATCTTTTAAAAACAATAATCATGATCATGAAAATTATATGATTGAATTTGACCTTGTAAGCCTTCAATGTATTTCTCAATGTCCTTAGCAACTTCATCCAAAAATTTCATCTTATCTTGTGTATTACACTCAAATGATTTTAGATAAGAAGATAAGGACAAAGAAAAATTTCCATCTATTTCTTCATTAATATGATCATCATTCCATTGTTTGAAACCTTGAATTCAAGGAGAGTTTGCCACCAAATCTACTCTATCTATCCATTCCTCCAAAAACATAAGCCAAAATTTTGCAAATGACTTAATAGATCTGATAGGAAAACTTTCAATCCACTATTTACATTTCCCTTCAAATGAATCATAGAACAACATAATGCAAACATCTTCATGTTTGACATTAAGAAGCTCGGTAAAATCACAGAAATCTGATATATGCTTCAAAGTCAAACTCAAATCATCTCCATTGAATTTTGGACCATTCCTTAAAAAATATGTATCCCTGGGAAAATGATTTGGGAAACCATGAATCCTTGAAAAATTTATCCATGCATACCTTGAAATAAGAATGGCAGCATCTGAGTTCTTCATAACTCTAGTGGAATCACCATGAATTTTGAATTCTTCAACAATGGAGTCGCCAAGGTAGTTCTGCAGCCTCGAACAGATTCTGAGCTCCTACTACCTTCAAGAGTTCAGCTTCATGATTTTTGGGAGATGTATATCTTTCGACTCCCGGCAGATGAACCAAAATGGTATCACCAAAATAGGACCCTGATAGGCTGTTGATCAGACTACCTCAGTGTAACCATTTCAAACCAATATTTTAGCTAAGGCTTAGCCTCCTTAGCCTGAGAGGGCTCCCTCAAGGGTTAATGATTTTGTATAAAGATAGATGGCTAACTCTATGGTTTGTGGTTTTGTATGTTTGCAGGTTGAAAGATGAAGACAAGTTACCATTGGGATATGGAGTTAGTGATAGGGATAAGATAACAAAATAACTCTTCTTATAAAACTGAGGCTTGTATATACTTCAATGAAAGGATGACACATTTAGGAAAGTCTCAATATCTTGAGGTTCAAAGGAAATTAGAGCATGTGTTCATGAATTCTGAGTCATGATAGATCAAGGTATTGAAAGGAGATTATTTAACAGAGATTTATCCAATATTAACACTTAAAGCAAGTCAGAGCATGAAAGACCATGAATTTGAGTAATAAGAATCAAACATTGAATAAAACCATCCACAGATAGGACCTAAGAACTCAATTCGCCATAAATTAACACTTAAAGGAAGTCAGAGCATGTTCCCATGAATTCTGAGTAATAAGCATCAAAACTATGGAAGTAAAACACATGATAGAAGATAAAGCTCATTGAAGTACACTTAGAATCTCAGCTTCATAAAAGTTAAACTGCTTCTGTATATATCAGCTCCTCCAAAGTATTTACAAAATTAGCCAGTTCTGATAACATTTTCCGACCCTATGCAATTTGATTTCTTCCTTGTTATAGATTGGTAATTACATCCTTGGATTCCTTCCAAACATTTGAGAAGAAATTTGAATTTGACACCTATCAACTTCTAAACAAACTTCATTTACATACTGACAGTTAAACTGTCTATTTTACAGTCCTAATACAACTAGGACTAAAACACTATTTATTATATCTTAACAACCTTTAACAACCTTATCTAATCATTAAAAACTATGCTTGACAGCTATTTCTTCTAGACTTCGACAATGATGTTGTTTATCTTCATGTTGTTAGACCCCGTCAACCTGCTTCTTATCCATTGCTACAAAATAGGAGCATGTTCCTTGTATAATAGTTGAATGCCTCATTTCTGTCCATTCAAACCAACTGCTGAAGAACTGGTTCTCAAAACATGTGGCAAAGGTCTTATAACCTTCACTTGAATTCGACCTTCCAACTGTGCAAGTCCCGAACCTCCAAAATGGTGCAAAAACTGTCAATACTGTTACGCTACGAAAATGTTGAGTCTGTTGTTTTCATAGTGCAGACTTTTACTTTTAAAATCATGCTTCAAACCTCCATTTTTATGTGCCAAACCTCCTAGATCTTCATTGATATTCTACATATACCTCCCACCAGCATCAAAGCTTAAAAAAAAACCTTTTCACCTTTGAAAATTGCAAAAAATCTTCAAACTGCATCGTACAGTAGTTTCATAGCACGCTACGAAATTGTTGTGTGTCACCTTCAGCAGTTTCGTAGCACGTTATGAAACTACGGAGTCTTCACTTTTCACAACTTCCTTGTATCTTGAGAAATCTATGATAATTCCTCTGAAAACCCTGTGTCTTCAGCAAATTAGCAAATTAGCAATCAGAAATTCCTGTTGAATGAATTGGCTCGCTTGGTAAATGAGTTCAGCCTCATTTGTTAACAATTCTACCTCGCTTGATAACAATTCTGCTTCCACCAGCAATGAATTTCAAACTCGCTTGATAGCAAGTTTTGAAAATACTAATATAACCTAAATTTGAATGAGCAGCCTCGCTTGAATTTTTTTCAGTTCTGCCTCACTTGAAATATAGTTTCACAGCCTCGCTTGAAAACTTTACAGCCTCACTTGAATACTTTACAGCGTCGCTTGAATTTGTTTCGGTAAAATCAGGTCTTTCACCACTAATTTCTTCTTCAAAACATAATCATGTATGCACTATTGTCTTGCATGAGACAAATGAAGTCGAAAACGGCCAACTATTTTCAAATTTGAAAGGACCAATGACAACTGACCCCTAATCGATGACAAATGACCCCTAATAATTACAATGAATGGTTGCATGTGTGAAGGAGAACTCGTGGATGACACCTAATGATGAGGAATTTAACTGTATTTGACATATGTGACAACTCAAATGCAAAACTGAGAATCCCCGATTTTGTAGCATGTGATTTGAAAATTTAGGTTTTTGCGCTATGAAATCACTAGCATTTTTGTAGCACAAAATCAACTTTTTACACTGAGCGCGCTACGAAAACGTGTTTTCGTGGCTTATTCATCAAATTTTCGAAAAAAAAACTTTAAAAATGGGTTTTAGAACGTGGCATAATATCTTTGAAGAATGAAAAAAGGTTAATGAACATTGTTTGGTGATGGAATGAGACTTTTAACCCATGATCTAGACCTTTCAAAATATAAAAATGACTCTAACATTATCTAGCACAATGAGATAGGAACAAGTGTAACTGACTAAGTTTCAGAAAATTTTTATAGTGATAACATCAGATATGTCCCATTGGTTCTACAAACCCCTCTAAGTTCCATGCCCCAAGATTATCAAAGAAAAATCCCTCAATTTGATGGAACTACACACTACATTACACAAAAGCATGTTAATAAAATGACAAACTACTTTGAATTGCATGAATTAGATGATGTTGATGTTCAAATGAGACTTTTTCTCTTAGCTGGTGATGTTAAGAAGTGGTTTAAAGGTTTACCTCCTAGTAGTATAGCTAATTTAGTTGTTTTCTATAGGATGCTTCTTAATAGATGGGAGAAAATTAAGAATCCATTACAAATTTTATCTAAATTTGAAAATATAAAAAAAGCACCACATGAAATAGTCCAAGACTATTGTACAAGATATAACAGTATTTAAAATGCAATCCCTGCTAATCTTAAACCTCCTCCAGACTCTGGCCTTATCAAATTCCCTGATGGATTTGATACAAATATGGCTTACCAACTAAGAGAGAGAAACCCAAAAAACTTAGATAAAATGCAAAGTAATGCTGTAAGTGTAGAGGAAAATTTGTTAGAAAAGAAAGCTAGATTAAGAAATGAAAGGAGAGTGACAATAAAAGAGGAAACATCAACTTCAAATTTGAAAATAGATAAATTAGAAAAAGCATTAGAAAGAATGATGGATAGGTTAGATAACATGGAAAGGAAGCCACAATGGGATAACCAACAACAAGGACCTCAAATTAGAAATCCCAATTTCAAGAAAAACACCAACACTGAAAAATCTAGAGAATCAGCACCTGACCAAACAATAAGACCACCTTTCCAAGAGAACTATGCTAAAAGTTCCCACCAAGATGAAAATGATGAGGACACTAAAATCAATATAATGGGCATTAATGATGATAGCACCATTTTTCTTACAGAATAAGAACATGAGCTATATGAATTACAAAAAACTACAATTAGATTATGGTGAGTCTTTTGATTACAAGCAAGGTTATGAGTTTGCAATTAATGATGTTCATAAGAAATTTAACCTTAGGAGAATGAAAAATGTAAAGCCTTCTACTCAGAAATCTTCCCAAACTTAAAGAAAGAAAATAGTAGAGGCTCCTACCACTAAATTTTTGCAAATCCTCCCTAGGTAAACCCATCAAAACTCTAGTTCAACTCAAAAGAATTCAAATCCCAATCAGAAAATTTCAAGTCCCAAAATTTCACCTAGTCCTAAAATTGTTGACATAACATATATTCTTGTTCAAACATCTGCAGATCCTCAAAAGTTTGCTACTTCCAAGACAACAAATTCTGTTAAAATAACAATTTCATATCCAAAAACTTCTACTCCTGATCCAAAATCAGTTAATTCTAAAACAACCATTGTTAAAACAGCTACTGAAACCACAAAATCTGTCAAAACTTCCACTGCATCTCAAACTATCCTGAAAAAAAAAATTAAAAGTTGTAAAACAGTGGAAATACAAACAGAAAATGAAAAACCAACTGTAGAAAAAGAAGATAAACCGGCCCAAACTATAGTTACAAAAGAAGAAATAATTCAGTTAGGAAAATCACAAGCACCATTCAACATACAAGCTGAAATTGCCAAACTAAAGATACCAATTACTTTGACAGAATTCATAAAACATGACATATACAAATCACATATCACTAAATTATACTTTAAATATGAATGATGGGAAGATTCAGTTAATTTAAGTGATGATCAACCAGAACTAATCGTTGGTCCTGAAGTTAACAGAAAAGACCAAGAGGCAGGAATTCTTCTTTTCTACATTAGCTTAACTATTCATGATTAAATTTTACATAATTCAATGCTAGATTCAAGTGCTTAACACAATTTAATGCCAAAATTAATAATTGAAACCTTGAATTTAGACATCACTAGACCTTATAAAAATATCTTCTCATTTGATTCCCGTACAGTGAAATGTTTAGGCTTGATCAAGGATTTATGTGTTAGTTTAGTTCAATACCCTATAAAAATCATAGTCGTGGATATTGTAGTAGCTGACATCCCTCCTAAATATGGAATGTTGTTATCTTGCTAATGGGGAGCTAAACTGCAAGGATCTCTACAACTAGACATGTCTTATGCAACAATATTAGTTTTTGGTCAACCCAAGAAACTTTACAAAGAGACATTAATGAAGTACATGGTTAGTAGTGTAGAAAGACCTCAAAACTATCATATTTATTCTACAACTACTGATATGGACTCCTTCATTTTACGTAATTCTGAAACTGGCATTGAGAAAAACATTGAACTAAAACAAAAATGGAAAGCACCATACAATGACAACATTTCTCATGAATCAATGTGACACGTATATTTTGATGGATCAGTTAACAGATTAGGAGGTTAGTAGTGTCAAAAGACCTCGAAAATATCCTATTTATTCTACACCTACTGAAATTGACTCCATTTTATGTAATTTTGAAACTAGCATTGAGAACAACATTAAACTAAAACAAAAATAGAAAGCACTAGACAGTGACAAAATTTTTCATGAATCAATGTGGCACCTATATTTTCATGGATCAACTAACAAATTAGGAGCAGGAGCAAGAGGTTGGATACATAATATGGAAAAAAATCATGCAGAATTTCATGCCTTTAGATTAAATTTCAAATGTACAAACAACATGGCTGAATATGAAGCTTTGATTTTAGGACTTCAAATTTTCAGAAATTTAGGAGCCAAAAGAGTGTCAATCATGGGTGACTATGAGTTAATTGTGAAACAAATAATAGGATAATATTTTGTATATAATCCAAGATTAAGCCAATATAGAGGAACAATTTTAGATATGATTAGTGAACTCCTTGAATGTGACTTTGCTGCAATTCCCAGAAAGCAGAACATGCAGGCACATAGTTTATCAACTTTCTCTAGCACCTGCAATCTACCTTTTCAACCAAATCATAAATATATAGTAGAAGTTAAACACGGGCCTACAATACTAGTTAATCTAAAATATTGGCAGATATTTTCATCAGATGAACATATTTATCATTTCATGAATTCTGAAGGAGAATTTCAGAATTGTAACATAGACACAGATTGTACAATAGATCAAAATGTAGGTAGTGAGATTGATATAAATGTTGTAGATCTAGAAAACTTAGATTTTAATAAACCTAATAAATTTACTCAAGTAGAAATAGATAATTTAGAAAACGTAGAAATTGAAGAATTAGAAAATGATGATTCTGACATTTTAAACCTTAAAAACAACTTTTTACCTAAGGGATTAGCCCCTTTATAAGATATTTTTTATTCAAATGATGCTGCAAGAAAACCAAAGACGGAACCATTAAGATTTGAGATAGAAGAGTGTAATATATGAACAAAATTGAAGCCTAAGATGATAAAACTTTCAAAAGCCTTACCTCAAGAAGAAAACGTGAAATACATAGCTTTGTTTAAGGAATTTCAGGGTGTATTTGCATGGAGTTATGAGGACTTACAATCTTATGACACTAGCATAATACAACATAAAATACCCATAAAAGAAGATCAAAAACCTTTCAAACAGAATCTTAGAAGAATCAATCCAGCTTTAATGCCTTTAATTGAAAAAGAGGTCAAGAGAATGTATGAAGCCCAAATAATTTCACCTATCAGATATTCTGATTGGGTTTCAAACCTAGTTCCCACTAGGAAGAAAACAGGGGAGATCAGACTATGTGTTGATTTCCATAATTTAAATAAAGTCTCCTTAAAAGATAACTACCCTCTCCCTAAGATGGATCACATTTTACAGAGGGTGGTTGGTTCTTCCAGGATTTCGTTGCTTGATGGATTCTCTAGATATAGATAGATTTTAGTTCAACCAAAAGACCAACCTAAGACTACTTTTACTACTCCTTGGGGTACTTTCATGTATTTGAAAATGCTTTTTGGATTAATGAATGCAGGAGCCACTTTTCAAAGAGCTATGGATATATATTTTGCTAAGGAAATTTATGATTTTCTTATGATCTATCTAGATGATATTACTGTATTTTCAGAGACTGACAGTGAACATCTAAATCATCTCAAACAAGTATTTATCAAATGTGGGAAATTTGGCATTTCTTTAAATCCTAAAAATACTCTATTTGGACTTGAATAAGGTAAATTGTTAGGAAATATCATATCTAAAGAGGGAATTAGGATAGGAAAAACTATAGTAGAGGCCATTCTGAGCATTAGTCATCCTAGGAATATTAAAGAATTACAGGCTTTCTTAGGTAAAATCAATTTTCTCCGAAGATTAATTTCAAACTTAGCATAAATAATTAGAGAACTCAATAACATGTTGAAAAAAGACTCATCACTTAAATGGACTGTGGAGGCCAAACAATAATTTGAATCAATAAAACAAGCCTTAACGAAAAATCCAGTCCTAATAAGTCCTAATTTTAGAAAAGATTTCATTATTTTTTCCTTTGCTTCAGAACATACTATTGTTGCAGTCTTACTGAAAAAAAACTGATCAGGGCTATGAGTAGCCCATTACGTCTCTTAGAAAATCGCTTAGATATTCCACTTTAAATTATAACATAATGAAAAAGCAAGCACTAGATTTAGTGAAGGCCATAAAAGACTTTAGATTTTACATCATGTATTCACATATCATTGTTTATGTTCCAAATTCAGTTGTGAATGAAATTCTAACTCAGAATGGACCTGATGGTAAAAGAGGTAAATGGATTGCCACCATTTTGGAATATGACATAGAAATTAAGCCCAAAAAACTCATTAAAGGTCAAGGTTTAGCCAAAATCATGGCTGAATCAAATTGTCATGCTTTAGATATAAATTTATTGCCTAATTAGATGATCAAGAAGAGATGGCGACTCCAAATATTAGTGAAGCCTTTTTAGACTCACCATGGCATGCAGATATCATATTTGTATTACTAAATTTACAATCTCCCCCTGGATTATCAAGAACTAAAGCTAGATTTTTAAACTTAAAGGCAATGAAATTTTGTATCATAGACAATGCACTGTTTTGGAAAGATCATGGTGGCATTTTATTGAATTTTTTTGTTAAATAAGAAGTTGATAAAGTTATGGAAGAGTTTCATGCATGTGACTATAGAGGATACCTTTACTGGAAGACAACTGTAGATAAAATCTTGAGAGATGGTTTCTACTGGCCTACACTATTTGCAGATGTGAAAAAGTACGTAACCTTCTGTCACAAATGTCAAATCTTTGAAGGAAAGAAAAAGCTACTACTTTTACCCCTTAAACCCATCTCCACAGAAATGCCCTTTCAGCAATGGGGTCTTGACATCATTGGTGAAATTCATCCTCCATCCTTAGCCCAACACAAGTGGATTTTCACAGCCACATACTATTTCAATAAGTGGATAGAAGCCATACCTTCCATGCAAGCCACTGATACTGTCATAATCTCATTTTTAGAAAACGACATACTGTCTAGATTTGGATGCCCCCAAAAGGTCATTACTGATAACGCAACTGCATTCAAGTCCAAAGAGATGATTTACTTCTGTAATAAATACCACATTACCCTTGGCCATTCCACTGCTTATTACCCTCAAGGTAATGGTATTGTTAAATCCTTCGATAAAAGCCTTCTAAATATCATCAAGAAACTACTAGAAGAAAATAGGAAAAGCTCGAACAAAAGGTTAGTCAATGCCTTATGGGCAGATAGACTTACCAAACAGAATTCCATTGGCAAATCCCCTTATCAGCTGGTTTATGGGATGGATGTTGTTTTTTCCATCTTCTTTAGGAGTACCAATGATGAAAATAATACAAGAACTGCAAGTTGAACCCAATGATATCTAGAGAAGGATAAATCAAACCATACACTTGCAGAACACCAGGGAATATGGATATCTCAAGTCTCAATTTGTTCAAGAGAATATTAAACATGGGATTTTTATATAGGTGAAAAAGTTCTTAAGTGGGATTCCAGGGGAGAAGAGAAAGGTAAACATGGGGAATTTTATTTCTTATGCAAATGAACTTATATAATTTATGGTTACAGAGGTAACACTGCATTCTTTTTTAAGGATTTTGATGGATCAATTCTGCCAGGTGGACCTATCAATAGTAGAATGATAAAGCATTAGTATTCTCCAGAAAAAAAATAGTTCACCTTGTTTACTTTACTCATTGTATATAACATTGCAGATTTTAGTTTGGATTGGATAATTTTTCTAGCAAAGTTGAAGTCCGGAGAGAAGGCCCTAAGCTTTCAAAGACAAAACATCATAAGTATGAATAACGTAGATATCATAAAATAGTTTCAAGGTCATCACAGTCAAATTTCAAAGGCTACTAGTCTCAAAGTTGTTGACATTTCACCAGGAAATGCCATCCCCATGTGGAGCCACTGTTAGGGTCCTATAATAATAGGATTCATAATTTTGAATTGAATTTGATTAGTCTTGTAATATGTACATATTTTTCTTTCTACAAATTGTTTTCCCATATTAGAAAAATAAAAAATTTAAAGAGGGTAAAAGTCCTAGAAGAAAAATCAAAGGACTTGAAAGAAGAAATATAAAAAAGAATATAAAAATGGACCCCAAACAAAAAGAGATACAAATAAAACACGAAAGTGATGCAAATATAAATGCCACTACTATTTACTTTTACTACAAAATCAAAATTGTGTGCAACTTGTTAAAATCCCACAATCCATGAAGGTCAAATACCTTAATCTTGACCTCTCATGCTTTAAATTTCATGTTGTTAGATAGAAAATAAATATCTAGCCAAACATTTTAATCTTGGCAGATCAGTAGTTATGTAGCGAATAATAAGGAGCTCAATATTTTAATCTGAGCCCTTAGAAGAAATAAGGATAGAATTATTTATTTTGTTGTTTTAAATAAAAATGAATAAGGGTTCGCAAGCTCAAATGCACCCATGTAAACAAAGAAAAAATGTTAGGGTAGAAAATGGGTAGGTAGAAGCAATTTTTCACAAGCATGGATATCATAAAATTGGCCATTTCATTTAATAATTCCCCTTCAAAAATCATTCCCTTGTAAAAATACCCCATCCCCTCCATTTTTTCTTTCCCCTTATTTCACTCTTTTCCCACTTGCAAAAATCCTCTTTTCCTAAGTTAAAAACACATCTTACTTAAGAAAAGTCAAAACCCTTTAAATAATTCCCCTTTCATTCAAAAATACCCAAAAAACCAAAAAAATACGTTTTTCCTAAGTATAAATTCTAAAATGTTTTACCGAGACCCACTATGAAGAAATCTATCCCCGATATCATGTTTTACACTATTCTTAGTGTATTTGACATCCCACATCACATTTAATTATTAACACACTAACCTAATGTATTAATTCCCATAAAAACCTTTTAACCCTGTATTAAAATAATTCCTTTATGTATATTACCAGCCCAGGTTTTATTTATAAACCTATAGTTCTCTTTTCCTCACATGTTAATTATCCGAGACCCACTACATAGTATCCCCACCCGTTATAAATGTTCCTTGCTTTATACCCCATTGGTTATATTATAAACCCTTAATATATCACATATTAACCAATCACATAGTCTACACCCCGGGCCCCACGCCATCTGATCCCATGACTCCATTGCATCATCCTAAATGTCTGATATCCACTCACTAGACCTAACAACTATTAAAACCTATCACGCATTTCATTTCCCAGAAGATAACAAAACCCAAACCTTGTGAAAAGCGTAGTTTTCGGGCTCTCCCTCCCCTCTACGTGGATGATGCTTATTGGATCGCATCATTCAAAATAATATAGCCAACTACCTCCGGAGCCTGTGAAAACTATTGAGCAGTTTTCTCCACGCGCCTAAACCACCCACCCATTTGAAATGACCACCCATTAATGCATTCACTCTTTGTTTAAAAAATTTATAAAACCACCCATTTGCACCCTTTTTTACCTTTCTATTACATTTTGCACTAAAGAATCACTACTGACCAGTTTTTACGCAACCAGATCACGTTTCCGACCATATTTCAAGCTTTTTCACCTAAATTCAAAACCTCTACTCCTACAAGAACATTTCAGAACCAAATTGAAGCTTATAAAGACCAGCAAGAACTTCAAAAAAATTTCTTCCACCTCAGAAACCCTCCTGCACAGAAAATATTCATTTTTCTAGGTATTCCTCAAAAGAAAATACCATATTCCTTTATCTAAAGAAGTAATATAGCTAATTGAATCATTTAGGATCCTTAAGCAGACCAAGAAAGCCTTGTTACTTCCAAAAATTCTTTTCTACATACCCTAAGCTTTCTTTTTCACGGATTCTGAGGTTCAAAAATGTTGAACTTTATAGTATTGAATAAACTGAAGAAGTTTAAGCCTCTATGCACTTGAAGAAAACCTCTTTGCCTTCCATTCATTTCATAGAGACCCTAGACATCTTTTGCAAAAACTATAAATTCTTGCAGTTTCTCTTTTATTACAGAGATTACATTCTAAATTAATTGAGCAATTTTATACCATTGCAGACAAAAGATAATCTCATGTTCTATCCAAATCATTCTGCAAAATATTATAATTACTAGAGGTCCTCATTCAGACCTAAATTAGTGTTTCTAAAAGTAAAAAGAGTAAAAATTCATAAATCAATCAAAACAATGGCTTCTAAGAATATTGTACCTATCATTTCTCTACAACCCCCTGTTGTAAATATATAGCACATTCCATTAGTTGACACATACTTCACAATTACTGATATAGTGACATAATTCAACCTTCTTGAGCTTCACTGTTGGAGCCAAGAAAATTCCATAGATCAAGCTAATGAATTTTTTGTAGAAATTATATGCACTAAGCATGCATATGTCCAAGATTCTCCTGATCGCACACCATTTTAACTTCATGGAAAATACAGAATCTATTCCACCATTGATCATCACATGCGGAAATTAAATCAAGATTGCAATGCACACATGAAACCATAAAAATTCACACACATTAAAACAGTGTTTTAATGGGAAAGCCTGAAGCTAAAAACCCCAAATATCTGTATATAATATATGTCATAAATATCACACAAAAATCCTCATAAAAATCTGATCATATCAAGCTCTCAGTACAATACAATCGCTACACACTAATCAGGTCAGATCTAGCAAATCCATGCACTGATCTCTGCCACTTGCTAGCCTGCCTCTATTGCGCAATCCTTGTTGAAGAATGGCTCTGAATGAACTCGAATTTCCCCAGAATTGCTCACACAATCCTCATTGGCCTCTCTATTTAATGTTGGATGCAATCAATGCATCACTATAGTCACAACTGATAGTAATCTTGCCCTTTCACCTATCTCTCCACTGGTCTCCACTGAAATTGTCCATGCACTGTAGTTAATTGATGTATTCTTCAGTTGATTAATGAGTTGATATTTAGTGAATTAATTAATAATTAATTCACACCACTCTCACTAGTGTATCAATCAGCTAGACTATATATAACTAGCTCAACTGTGTCTAACTGAGTTAAAATGAACACAACTCCACCAACTACTTCTACAACTCCACCAAACTCTATCACATGAGTTCTAACTGAATTCCTCAATGCAATAGCTCCACTAAACCCTCAGGAATAGCATAATTCCTTCTATCAGCTCTTGTGCCACATCTGTGCACTTAACTGAAGTGCTCTAAGGAATAAGATAATGTTTAGAGTCCAAATATTATTAAGAGCTAATAATATTCGACATATCTATTTTTAGACTGGAAATCTAAAAATAGATTCTGCCCAATATGTCTAAAAATAGAAGTCCATCTATTTTTTCCAACTTGACCAACCATCCACAAATAGCATCCTGCAACTCATAGAATGTGATTGACATGTCTAAAAATAGACTTGCGCCAAAAATAGCCTGCAGGCCCACTTAGTGAATGCGACTCTTTTCACTAAGCTCATCATCTTGTTGCAATCTCAACACTCCCTCTCAACAATATAGGGATTATCTGCCACCCAGATCCTGTCTCTTTGGTATTCAAATTTTCTCCTGGTGAGCACCTTCGTCAGAATATCAGCCTCTTGATCCTCCGTAGGAATGTAAGATAGTAACATGATCTTCTGCTGCACACAATCTCTGATATGGTGGTATTGGATGTCAATCTGTTTAGATATATCATGAAATACTGGATTGACCAAGATTTTAATGCAACTCTGATTATCACAATATATCACAGTAGGATCTAAGTATGAACAGAGCAACTTGACCAGGATCTTCCTCATCCATATAGCCTTACATGCAGCCAAACTTGCTACCATGTACTCGGCCTTCGCTAAACTGAGTGCCACGGATCTCTCTTTCCTGTTGTACCAAGAAACTATTGTAGAACAGATATTGAATATCCCTCCAGATGTGTTCTTTCTGTCTATTGGGCTCCCTACCCAATCTACATCCGTGAAGCCATGCAGCTTCACCTCATCTGACTATCTGTACCAAAATCCATATCCTGATGTGCCTATGAGATATCTCAATACATGCTTGTCTACCTTCCAAAAGAGCTTGGTAGGCTTAACCATAGCTTGTGAAAGCTGGTTAACAGCATAGCATATGTCTGGTCATGTATTGACCAAATACATGAGCGAACCAACCAACTGTCGGCAAACAGTGGCATTCACTACCTCTACCAATGTAGCATCTTCTTTCCTCCAACCACCATGAAGAGGAGTTTCGATAGGCTTGTAGCCTTGCATGTTGAACTTCTCCAGTATCTCCCGGGTATACTTGCCTTGAGACACAAACAGTCCATCCTTCTGCTCCCAAATTTCCAATCCCAGGAAATAATGAAGGAGGGCCAAATCCTTAATCTCAAACTCCTTTGCAAGATCAGCCTTGCGTGAAAGTATCAATTGTTCATCACCTGTCAGTATCAAATCATCTACATAAAGTACAATGATCAGCAACTTACCCTCCACCACAATCTGGTATAGGTTTGGATCTGCCTCATCCTTGGCGAAACCAAGTTCGGTGAAATAACTGTCTATTCGTGTGTACCAAGTACGAGGTGCTTGTTTCAGCCCATACAGTGCTCTTTTGAGCCTGCACACATGCGACTTGATGTTGAATATTTCAAAACCTTCAGGCTACTCTATGTACACCTCCTCCTTAATGACTCCATCGAGGAATGCAGTCTTCACATCTATCTGATGAATGTGCCAACCCATCTACATTGAGAGAGCAAGGATGGTCCGTATGGAAGAATACCTTACGAGAGGTGCAAAGGTTTCTTCATAGTCGATCCCCTAGATCTGTGAGAAGCCCCGAGCAACTAATCTTGCCTTGTACTTCTCGATGCTCCCGTCAACAGCTTGCTTCACTTTGTAGATCCATCTCGAACCTACCACTGATTTCCCTTCTGGCCTTGGGACAATCTCCGATGCACTATTTCCAACAATCGAATCATACTCTTCCATCATGGCATCTACCCATGCAGGGTCCTGCACAAATTCCTCGAAAGAAGATGGTTATTTCACGATACACTTGCTCATCGGGACCATGTATCCAGTATATCGGTCAGGTGACTATCTCTATCTGCGCTGTGATGTAGGAGCTCCTACATTCTGTGCTGCATCAAGATTCACTCGCTCAGCTTCTATAGTGCGCTTCTGCCCTTTGATGTTTTTCGTTGCTTGAGTGGTTTCTTCCACTCCATGAACCTCCTCTTATGGCTAATCCACATCCTGAGGCTCATCCTTAGGAACTAATAGCTCCTCATCTGCATGCAAGTGTAGCTCCATCTCAAGCGACAACTTCATGGCTTTCTCCTCATGAAATTTGATATCCCGTCGCACAAAAGTCTTCTAACTGTCTGGAAAATACACATGATAGTTGTGGGGTGTTTCTGTGTATCCCACAAACATCCCAACCTCTACGGTTGGATCTAGCTTCTTCCTGGCATCCTTCGTCACATGAATGTAAACAGGTGAGCCAAAAATCTTCAAATGAGAAATATCAGGCTTCTTACTAGCAAACGCCTCTTTGGGTGTACTCATGACAAGTACTCTATGAGAACAAATGTTTTGCACATAAACCATAGTGTTTCATGCTTCAGTACACAAGTGTATGGGAAGGCCCTGATCATGCAACATCGCCCGTGTTGCACCCACAATCATTCTGTTCTTTTGCTCCGCGATCCCATTCTATTGTGGGTTATGAGGTACTATGGGCTCTCTTCGAATTCGTTTTGCACTGCAAAAGTCTTTAAATTTTCCAGAGATGAATTCACCACCATTATCACTCCTAAGATCCTTCACCTGCTTCCTTGACTCTTTCTCAACCAATGCCTTGAACTCACAGAACTTTGAGAATGTCTCGCTCTTCTTCTACATGAAGAAGATCCAACATTTATGAGAAAAGTCATCAACAAATATCACATAATACCTGTGCTTTGCTATCGAAGCTACTAAGAAAAGTCCACACACGTCTGTGTCATTTCTCTCAAGGATTTTCGTGGTGTGACTATCCTTCTCATGAAAGGTGGCTTTCACAAATTTTCCCAAAGTACATCCCTTGCACTAATCTGACTGTGCAAGTGTACCTTGGGAAGCCTGGTAGAAATCTGCTACAAAATTTTCAAAGTGCCATAGTGAATATGGCCCAATCTCCTGTTCCACAATTTTCCCTCATCCCGGCTCACCACTCCTTCTGCTTTGCCTGCCATTGCTGCACAGCCATCTACCTGCAATTGATAAAGTTTCTTAACTCAAACCCCTATCCTCCGGGTTTCACCAGTTTCTTTACTGTGCAGGAAAGCTTTTCCCTCGCTAAAGACAACATCATATCCCTTGTCTTCCAACATAGCCACAAAGATCAGATTCTTCTTCAATCCTGGAACATGCATGAAATCCTTCAAGATGAAAGGTTTTCCAGACTCCCTCTCAAAGGAAATGGTCCCAATACTAGTCGCACTGTATCTACCATCATCGCCCATCTCAATGTGCACTCCAAGATCCTTCTCATCTAGATTAGTAAACAAATCTTTGTCTCCGGTCATATGGAAAGACGCACCACTATCAAGAAACCACACTAATCCCATCACACTTGAGACCAAGCATGCGATCAGCGAAAAATCTAGCTCAAACTATGAGGTTAAGGCTTCTCCAGCTGCAGATCCAGCAGCCTGCTTATTTTTCTTCTTCTGTGGACAATTAGTGGCATAATGTCCATGTTGGTGACAGTGAAATCACTTCACCTTGGACATGTCCCGCTTCTTGCCTTTTGCACTGGATTGAGAAGGATTTCTCTTTCCCTTCCCTTTTCTTGCTTTGGCAGCCAAAGTGCAATTTTCTTCATCTTCATTCTTCGATGAAGATCCATTCCTGGTACTCTAGCTTATCTCCTCCTACACAAGTTCCGACCAAAGTCACACCCATCCCAGCATGTTCTCCTGACCATTGACAGAGTCCTCGTAGGAATACCAAATATTTAGAAGCCCAAGGAGAGCCAAGCTCACCACGTCCTCTTCATATACAATAAACCCCACACTTCCCAACTCATCCCTGCACTGGAAAAAATTCGTGAGGTACTTGGGTATGCTTTCGCCCTTCTCCATTTTTATTTTCTTGAGCTTTTCTTTAAGCGCCAACTTCCTCTAGTCGCTTTTGCTTTGGAAAAAGTCTGTCAAAGCTTTCCACATCAAGAATGGAGAAGCTTTACCATGAAGGTTGGACACTATGTGATATTTCACACCTTCCAACAGAATCCTTCGACATTTTATTGTCTTCTTTTGCCATGCGTCAAGTGCGGCAGCATCAGTAGAAGCAGGTTTTGGAATTTCTGCATCTATGAACTCCTTCAACCCATTATCCTCTAGCACCGATTCCATCCTGTCCTTCCATGCAATATAATTAGAGCTTCCCTCAAGGGCATACTCCAATCACAATCCGTTGAAAGACATCTCAACTTCGACACCACGAAAACACTGCAGCAAATTCAGATTCCACCAGCACAAAACTCAACTGTTTCAATAATTTGCAATTGCTCTGATCAATATCACTGTGATACCATGTCACAATTATATGAACTAAGCATGCATATGTCCAATATTCTCCTGATCACACACTATTTTAACTTCATGCACAATACATAATATATTCCACCATTGATCATCACATGTGGAAATTAAATCAAGATTGCAATGCACACATGAAACCATAAAAATTCACACACATTAACAAAGTTTTTTAATGGGAAATACTGAAGCTAAAAACCCCAACTATATGTATATAATATATTTCATGGATATCATGTAAAAATCCTCATACAAATCTGATCATATCAATCTCTCAGTACAATACAATCACTACACACTAATCAGGTCTGATCTACCAAATCCATCCACCGATCTTTGCCACTTGCTAGCCTACCTCTACTACAAAATCCCTGTTGAAGAATGGCTTTGAATGAACTCAAATTTCCCTATCCTTTCTCACGCAATCGTCATTGGCCTCTCTATTGAATGTTGGATGCAATCAATGCATCACTATAGTCACAACTGATAGTCATCTTGTCCTTTCACCTATCTCTCCACTGGTCTCCACTGAAACTGTCCATGCACTGTAGTTAACTGATTTATTCTTCAGTTGATTAATGATTTAATATTTAGTGAATTAATTAATAATTAATTCACACCACTCTCACTAGTGTATCAATCAGTTAGACTAGATATAACTAGCTCAACTGTGTCGAACTGAGTTAAACTGAACACAACTCCACCAACTACTTCTATAACTCCACCAAACTCTATCACATGAGTTCTAACTGAATTCCTCCATGCAATAACTCCACTAAACCCTTAGGAATAGCTTAATTCCTTCTGTCAACTCCTGTGCCACATCTGTGCACTTAACTGAAGTGCTCCAAGAGAATAAGATAATGTTTAGAGTCCAAATATTATTAAGAACTAATAATATTCGACATATCTATTTTTAGACTGGCAATCTAAAAATAGATTCCGCCCAATATGTCTAAAAATAGAAGTCCATCTATTTTTTCCAACTTGACCAACCATCCACAAATATCATCCTGCAACTCATAGAATATGATCGACATGTCTAAAAATAGCCTGCAGGCCCACTTAGTGAAGGAAACTCTTTTCACTAAGCTCATCATCTTGTTGAAATCTAAAAAAAATTCACGTGGGAGTCTAATTTACCAAAATATGTTGTCCCTCAGACCTTTTAGTGCCTAGAAGTGATTAGAGTCTGTCAATCATGTTATTTTCCTTATCAGAAAGAAATAATAAACCCTAAAAAATAAATTCTATTTACCATTATTGCTGAGTCAATTAATCAGATGTTCAGATACAGATGAGGTTTGATGAGATCCATTTATCCATTAAGGCCCTCACTCAGCTATACCTAAATCTGGACTTCCCCAAGAGGTTCTAGACAGGGAAAATTTTAAGAACCCCCCTAAATTTATATATATAATAAATAGGTGAATCCCCATGATACATAGGAAAAATGGAAGGCGATTTTATTAATAATATAATATGTATATATAATTTTTTGGCGAATCTCTCATGAGATTATATTATCTTGTAAAAACATGGCGAATCACCAGTACAAATGGCGAATCACTACTACAAAATGGTGAATCGTTATCTAGTGGAGTTCGGGTTGTTGGTTCCAATGAAGATATGGTAGTTGAACCAGGAGTAGAAGGAAGAGAACCACCGAGACCAAGCATGGCACATCGTGACTCATGAGGGAAGTAGTTTTCGTGCAGTTTGGAAAACGCGTTCTTCTAGTTCTGCTAAGCATAGTGTTGTTGCTCATGTTACTACTAGCACTGATATTGAGGTTGGAGAGGAGTTTCAACAAATTGGGATCTTTGCAGATCATTTTGTTTCAACAATCCTCCAACACAAAGGCCCATGCCTCAGCCGATTTCTTCAATGAGCAGAACAAGTCGAACAAAAATTAAAACGCAAATAACTAATGAACAGAGTCAATACGACAATCCCAACACACCTCCAAACCGACAGTTGTGCCTCACTATCTGCTACGCACATCCAAACCGACTCAGCTCATGGCATAATTTGCTCGTGGGAATGGATCGGGGAATTCAAGGGGGCGGTATCATAAATTCATGAAGCTCAACTCATCCCTCCACAGTCCAATGAAACAATGGAGTTCGTCTCTCCTCCATGCATATAATCACCAACAGGCACCAACAGTTACATAACTATTACACAATCCAGGCCTCTCACAATAGTGGCCTCTCACAAGTTTGATCGGCGACAGTGCTTGACTAAAAAATTTAAAAATAAAAGTTTGACCAGGAAAAGTAGTATTCAAATTTTTATCTTGTAATTAAAGAATTCAACATCCCAATATATAAAAATACCATCAAACAAAAATTATGCACTCCACTCATAAAACAGTTCAGGATAAGAGAAAGTGTAACTTCTCATTCCATTCATAACACAACTCATGATAAGAGAAAGTGCAACTTCCCATAATGGTAAAACAAAAGGAGGAACTTTAATAATGATAAAACAATTCCAAAGTGTGGGGTATCCCACTTTTTATTCACACACCAAACAACCCATCAACAACTTACTTGCACTTGTCCTTGCCAGAAATTAGGAAATTGATTTTACATCAGAAATTAATGAAAAAAACTGCATATGGTAGGGAGCCTTAGTCACTGGCTAAAATTTTAATGTTGGTCGTTATGGAAATCGACTTATTTCCAACTATCCAAACCTTGAAGTGAAAATTACATTACAGTATGTACAAAAATGGATATAGTTTGAACATGTAAACTCACCAAGTTTTCTTGTGCCCCTCATTCATGGCTGTTGTTAAGCTGTAACATGGGAAACCCCCCCTTCCCTTACAGTTCGCTGCTTAGGGTTGCACAGTTTCCATATCCAACCATCAATCCAGCCAGCTTCTTATTATTCAGACGATGTTGGTAGACCGTTGGTTTTTCAAATATGTTAGCAAATTATGAAAAAAATAAAATAAATAATGAATTCATGATTATCTTTGGAGATTATCTATGTATGATTAATTTCATTGTGACATAATAGCTAAAGAAAAAATATCATTAGGTAAGCAACCCAATTTAAATCTTGAAGATACATAATCTTCAGTGATTTCAATAACTGAACAATAATTAATTGCTCTGTACCTGCTAGGGAACGGTATGAGGTGTGGCAAACCAAGCACATTTGAAGTCAAATGTAATCTTCAAAATTTTATAATATAATACAACTCTCGCTTACTTACAAAAGAAAAGAAAAAAAAAACATATTATAATTTCACTATCAAATATCAAATATCAAAATTATGAATTATTTCTTTCATATGCCCCCTTTATGGATTCTAAATCTTTGAGTTGTTTACATCTTTAGTCTTTTACACACATTTTTTTTCCAAGAAAAAACTGTGTTTTCTATTTCAAGTGTGAAAGAAAAATATGCATGAAAAAGTCTGCGCTTTCATACAAAACTACTAGTCTAAATACATTGGAACTTAACCATTGGATTTACCCCAAATACATACCACATCCATCTTCTACAATTGGTATACACTATACATGACAACAAGAGTTACAAGTCAACTAGAGCACCTCCCATTGTTCTTCTAAGTCAATAGAGGATTTTATATCTCACTGGGAAGCTTGCTTCCCCCTTGAACTCCTTGAACAAGAGCAAACCTTTTTGTTGTGCCATAACTTTTTTTGAGAGTCCATTGGCTGATTTGTTAAATTCTCTATACAGATGTTGCAACGGACCAAAGAGTGAACCTTGCCTCCCTAATTCTGTGAAGCAAAGGAGACAACACTAAATTAGTGATTTGTCACTTCTCATTAAACCAATGCAATTTTCAACTTTGAAACTCCTGGTAGTTGAAAAGATCTAATTTGACACTTCTCTATAAACCAATGCCATTTTCAGCTTTGAAACTCCTGGTACCTACAAATATTTGATATCATTTTCTAAAGCAAACTAAGACTTCAAAAAAATCTACAAGGCAAATAGTTCTATCCTCTTATTTGAACCCTTGATCAGCGCCAAACTTTAAGGTAGAGTAACGGGTGAGATAAAAACAAAACAACACAATATCCGCATCTTCTGGAATACCTTGCTCCATCAAAAACCCTTGCTTCATTATGATTTATCTTAAAATCCTTTGGCTTTTTATCTTTGCAACCTTCTTTATAGGAAATTCTAATTATATGCATTGCCAGATTCTCTATCTTATTCCAACCGTCCACTTATTCTGCCAGATCCTCAAAATTCCACTTGTTCCAACCATCCATAACCCCCACATAATATAGCTAAGAAGAGCTCAAAATTGAGTGAGTGCAAACCATGTCTCAAGACCCTGAAGTAGGGACCCAGAATTAAAATTTCCTCGGCAATTTAAAGATTGGAGAACATATTGCCATACATAAATAACATATGAACACGTAATAAAGAGGTGATCCAAAAATTTACCTTAACATTTGCAGAAAATACAGCGATTTGGTCCCTGCCAATAGCACTTTTGTCCATTGTCGCAGGTCAGAATTATGTTTGATAGAGATAATGAGGAGAAGGTTCTAATTTAAGAAATCTTCCAGATGCTTACCTACCATCAATGTCTTTCTCGCTGCAAATCCATGTAGGATAAAGCCTCATAACCTAATTTTTATGTAAGGATACTTGTGGCCTTATTCCAAAAGCATACTATTTAATCCCCTGAAATCTATAAAGAAATAAAATTGTGACATAGTAATGAGCTGTAGGGAGTATATTCAACAAAAAAGGCTCCTTGTAAGTTCAGATATTCTTCTACTAACCAATTTTTTTACCATCTTCCAGGAACACCTTGAACCCCAACATTAGCCAACATTGACGCTTGATTTGATTTGATATCGACGCTTCTGCTTAGATAATAGGTTTGATCATAGTGGCTAAAGGGAGAGAAATTAAAGACTTGTCATTTACAAAAAAGTTGTGCAGATTGTTGCTTTAAATCACTAGATAAAAATTGGTTGAGATCTTCTTTACTACCACATTATTTTGAATTCTAGATCGTGTTGATTTTTGCTATGTATCATGGCCACCTCCACCTCAAGACATTTTGAATTACTTTATTCTGAATTTCATATTTCTTTTAGCTTAAAGTCAATGCATTGACATGAACATAACAAGCATACTGCTTCAGACCACTAAAGATTCAATGCAAGAAAGGCTATGCATACCTGAATGCTTTGACGAAGTTAAGTTGGCTAGTGATCACGAGGAATTAATTGCCAAGTAAAGAATGGCTAGAACAGAGTCTATTTGGTATGTAGATCTCTCACCCTCACCTTTAAGATATGCAATGGTAGATCCTGAGCTTTTGTATGTGATACCAGGTCCCACAATCAGAGATGCGTTGATTGTCACCATATTCAACCCTCTGTCCATGGCCAGCACCCATGCAGCTATTTCTGACAGTGTCTTGGCTAATGTGTACCATAACTGTGAACAAGAAATATTGCATAATTAGAACAGGAATACCACAGATACCCTAACATTGGCTATCTATTTTTGCACTTGTTTCCCTTTCTTCTATCAACTATGTTGAAGATTTTGAAGCCTACTACATCCATAAAACAGCGCCTTATGAACGGATTGATGAGTAGCAATTTAGCCCTTGAAGAATTCTTTTCTACAACACATTTCCAGCGAACACATAAAGATAAAATGCATACATTAGGCCCTTTTCATCTCAAGTACACACCTTAAAGATGAATGTATCAAATTGTTTCTTCATCTACTAATTGGTAGAAAATGATAAACAGAAATATTCTATCGTATAACCTGCTTCAAAGTAGTTTTTTGTGACATAAAAGTTCTCTCATTTATCCAAATTCCTTATGGCTCCATTAGCCCATAACTGATAGGCACCAATTTCCTTCCTTCTCATTCATTCCTTGCTTTTGTCCATTTTTGTTTCTTCATCCTATTTCATACACTACAACCACCACTCATATTATTAAATCACCTTGTGCCCCCATTCTATAGCCTAGAAATCCTACCTTTTAGGGATGCCCCCTTGAGTTGAAGAAGAGCCAACCAAAAGAGAAAGGAAAAGCTACTCAAATTGAGTAGGTAATATTCTTGAATTGTAAAAAACTAACACCATCGTGATTGAGACTTTATACTTTTTGTGGGTGCTAGGTTTTGTTGTAACAACAGGGAATCACAGTGTAGATGAAAGATTAGATCTTAAGCCAATTTTACAGTTCAAAATGTAAATAATTACGAAAACAAGATATAATCAAGAAATGTAAAAATCATTACCAATAACAAGGCATATATAAGTAGCAGTAAATGTGTTCAATGCAAGTTTACATACCAATTCAGCTCTAGGAAATAAATACATCCCAAAATATTAAAAATATAAGGTGATAATCACTAGTGTAAGTAGGGTAGCAACAAATTACATATACAAATTCAAAGCTCCCTCAAAACAACTAAGGAATCAAAATAAAGAAGGAAATGTGCGATAATGTAAACTTACTAGAACTTTCCAAAAATTGGAACACAAATTTATTAACCAATGACTTTTTCATAAATGACTCCGATATGATGCTGAGTAACAACATTAGTATCTCATAACATTAGGCAGTTGCAGATCCACTCCATCCACTAGCTTCCACAATATCATTTAGAAAATAGTATGTATTGCTGAATAAAGGTATAAAAAAGCTGAATGTCTGGAGTCATGGAAAAATAAACTTAATTTTCTTCAAAATTTGGAAAATTAGACTAACAATAGTGGAATGAATAAATGGTGAAATTGCAATGCCTTGTATGAGGTCATTGACTTAATGTTGCTACATGATCAACTTCATCTAGAAGTTATTCAATTTATGCATGAAGAAGCTCACTTAGCATGTTATCGACTGTCAAGTGATTCAAAACCACCAATAACCAGGAAAAAACTAAAAAGGTTCACCCTAAAATTAATTTCTTTAGTGTCAAGATTCAGTATGCAAGCGCACATAAGCAACGGACGGATGTGTGTCACAGCAAAGAAAACAAGAATGTAATTATTGTGGATTAAGAGGATAGCTTACTAGTCATGTTGAAAGAATTATCAGACCCCAACTAAAAAAAAGTTTTAAGCCATAACCAGCACCACAGATGCTCAAGAAAAATATTTAATAGTTGAATTTCATGGTTCCATGGTCTGTTCATCACATTCTAAATACCATCTATAGATTTTAGTGGGTATCAAACTCTCAATACTTCAAGAAAAACTATCGTACTGGAATTTTTCGAAGGAACCTCATATGAATACTCAAAATGGGTTAACTGAAATGTAGGTTAGTGACTACAAGAAGGCCATACTAGGAAACATGGTAATGAAGATACATAAGTGTTTTAAGCATACTTACAGAGATTAAACTTTTAGCTCCTGTATTAACTCGTAACATTATTAAAGTTGATAAACTTGACCACAGCTAGCAAAAGATGATGTTATTTAACATAGGATGACTAGCAATTCTAATACAAGTGTTTTCTTGATCACTAAATCTAAAGCATTGCCGATACTACATAAAGGTTACTTAATAATAGAGAAAGTATACTTACCTCAAAGACTAGATACTGCAAGTGGATTGAATTTCTCAGTCCAAACAAAACCATGCAAAAAAACAGGAAACAAGATATGTACAACGAAAAGCACTTATGAAAGAGACATATTTCCATAATTGGGCCACATATACAAAGAATGCATGCAAGAAATATAACATGAGCAAGAAAGGCATCAACAAGAGGGAAAAAAAATACTTAGATTGTCTCAATGTGTACTTCCAGGAAGATTATATGGACTGAAAATCCGTATGCCTATTTTAGAATCAACTGACTCAACTGCATTTTCCAGAGTTGTCTCTGTATTTCCAGGTGATTCATCCTGCTGAATTCCAGCCTCACCACAAAAATCCTCATCTTGTTGATTTGGATCTAAGCACTCGTCATTTATAGTATCCAAATCTACATTATCACGCCTCTCATGAAATTCAGAGACTTGACTAATAGTTTCTGAATTGGGCATCATAGAAATAGAATGTGATTCTCTTTCACATTCCCTCACTAACTTCAAGGATAGGGAACTGGCAATTTCCAGAAATGCTACAGCTTTATTTGTGATAGCAATATCTGTACAACTGTCTATTGGTACAGGAAAGTCCCTGGAAGAGTTTCCAGTCACTCTGAAATCAATGTTTCCTATGTGTCTATTTGACATTGTCTTGTGCTCTTCCGTATTCAATATTGAAATATTTTGTTTTATAAGGGAAGGGACATTGTTAACTTGCAATGGACCTACAATTTTAGCCTGCTCTTCTGACAAGGCTACTGCATCAACAGGATCCACAGGTGCTTTTGAGACATGCATTGAATTAATGCCATAAGTAAGCTCTTCTAGAGAAACTATGGTATTAAGATTTGATTCTTCTGAGAAGCCTCTTGGATCATGATCATCCACCAGTTCTGGGTTAGTGACACCATCTTCAGGTTCTGTTGAAAACGCCCTAGTATTAACATCATCCAAAGGATGTTCTGAACAACCTTTGGAATTGGTATTGCATCCCAGTATCAAATAATCTGCATCCTTTACATTCACCATTGGTTCTTTCACATCAAAAATTGGGTTGTTTTGACTTGAACTGATAGAGTTATTCATTTTTTCATCATCTTGAAGAACCATATAAGGGTTTTGAAGGAATTGAAGAACCATATAAGGAAAGCTCATCAAGAAGGAAGGATGGCTTTCTTTTTCAAGATTGGTCTACATTATAGGCTTTCTTTTTCAAGATTGGTCACATTCAGAAACATTTCTCCTAAAAATGCTCTACTTTCTTGGTATTAATTGTAGGCTTAATATGAATTTTTCTGTATTTGTAAGGTAAAAATGTAACCGTTGAATATTAAGCATAGGTGATGAATTTTATGACAAGACCAAAATCTCAAAAGCATAACAGTGATATATTTCCCTATTGCTACATTGGAGTACTTCTAATGTAAGGCACTGGATATTGAACTTGAAAGCTAAATTTGTCATACATTCCTTCATGTTAGCATATTTATCATCTAGGAGGGATATATGCAAAGTTTGGAAGGAAATATGGTAATACAAATATATAGGATATCCTGTAAATTAACAATGGGTGTAGAAATCCAAACTGAATTCTGGTTATCCATGATCTGTTATACACTAGTATGATTATGATCCATGCTTACAATGACTGATCACCTCAAAACCTAATTGACAAAAATACATTTATCATCCCCATTAAAGAACCTCATTGCTTACTCCTCTTACCCATTTATCTCGCACCTCCATTCATCTATATGAATGGGATCCAGCCATGTTGAGCCAGCATTACTAGTTAAACAAGCAAGGAAGTAGTTACTGGACAAAGCTTTACCCCTTATTATCACTTTGCAGTTCTAGGACAATTTTCCCTGGACAAAGCTTTACCCCTTATTATCACTTTTCAGTTCTATGGCAATTTTCCCTGTATCAAAAAGAAGAACCTAACTCTTTCTTGCGTACATAAAAAGATATCAATTGATTTCTAGGCATTGATTGATATCCAAATCAGCCATAAATCCACAATCAAAGCAAAACCCATCTTGGAAGCCTTGAAAGTTCACTATAGAATAAAACAGAACAAAATAACGTTAAAAATGGAGAAACCTTTTGGGGTTGTTGCTTCTTTAAGGAAACCGGTGATTTACAGAGATTGATATCTGTGTATAGTAACAATATCATGGTTGGTTGCCTTCGTGACCTATTATTCTCCACATAATGTTCACAAAAGAGATGATTGTAGCTAAACTCATTGTCTTCTCCAACTACCCTGGGATGGCCACATTACTTCCCCAATGGCCATCCTCAACCCGATGGTAGATTCACGTCAACACAAAGCCCAATCACAAAGTCACTTTGTGGCTGGCCCTCCGAGGACCCATCTCTACAATCGGGTTAAGGATGGGGCATTCGCCAACAAGGTTCAACTCTTACAACTGATTCATAAAAAAATGTATTCCTTGCAAAATTTATTATGCAACAATGTAGCTGAGGGCTAACTTCACATACTAAACATCATTGTAATAAAATATGGGAAGGAATATGTTGCCTAGTACCAAGTTTGTAGAAGAAACTGCAAATATACAAGACTTTTTAACCATGGAGAAAATTCATTTCAACTGCATTACTCTATATTGATTTTGTTAAGGTCTCTCTCATATTAGATCCAATACATGTCAAAGAAACATCATAGCATGCCACAGGTATCCATTGAGATAACTGTAGAAACAAGTTTCAACTGCTTGAGAGGAAGAATCACATCAAACTGAAACTTTTGACATGGAAACTATTGAGTTCTTTTGTTCTAGCAGGAGATTTTTTCCTGCAGAAACTAGATTCTGGCCCGATGTATTTAAAAAAAGGTATTACTGAACATGCAAATTTATTTCTGGACATTGACTATGGTTATAAGAGATTGAAAGTAAATAAGAAATAAAGTGTATAAACATGTGTACAATAAGAGAAGTGGTCAAAGAAACAGTCAAAACACCAACAAATAGCCCTACATCAAAAGGAATGCCTTAGGCATCTCTAACTTGGGTATAGCTGAAGTGTAATGAAATGAAGAAACAAAATCCAAAAATAAAGAGATTGAAAAAAGCACAGTATTAAACATCTGAAATCAAATTTCAAAGAAATATCCACAGATAAGTACAGTCCCAGCCCCAACTCTTACAACTGATTCATAAAAAAATGTATTCCTTGCAAATTGATTATGCAACAATGTAGTTGAGGGCTAACTTCACATACTAAACATCATTGTAATAAAAGATGGGAAAGAATATGTTGCCTAGTACCAATTTTTTAGAAGAAACTGCAAATATACAAGACTTTTTAACCATGGAGAAAATTCATTGCAACTGCATTACTCTATATTGATTTTGTTAAGGTCTGTCTCATATTAGATCCAATACATGTCAAAGAAACATCATAGCATGCCACAGGTATCCATTGAGATAACTGTAGGAACAAGTTTCAACTACTTGAGAGGAAGAATCACATCAAACTGAAACTTTTGACATGGAAACTATTGAGTTCTTTTGTTATAGCAGGAGATTTTTTCTTGCAGAAACCAGATTCTGGCCCGATGTATTTAACAAAAAGTATTACTGAACATGCAAATTTATTTCTGGACCTTGACTGTGGTTATAAGAGATTGAAAGTAAATAAGAAATAAAGTGTATATACATGTGTACAAGAAGAGAAGTGGTCAAAGAAGTAGTCAAAACACCAACAAATAGCCCTACATCAAAAGGAATGCCTTAGGCATATCTAACTTGGGTATAGCTGAAGTGTAATGAAATGAAGGAACAAAATCCAAAAATAAAGAGATTGAAAAAAGCACAGTATTAAACATCTGAAATCAAATTTCAAAGAAATATCCATAGATAAGTACAGTCCCAGCCCATATTCAGTTATAACTGGTATTAATGTTATATACGTTCAAGGCTCAAGCACTGCTACAGGGATAATCTTAGCCAAAATGCAGTTAGCACTAAACCGTCCTGAGAACGACAATAGGCAGTAGTGTCAACTCGCAGCCCTAGTTTTGTACCCTGCACTAGTTAACTGGTATTAATGTTATATAAGTTCAAGGCTCAAGCACTGCTACAGGGATAATCTTAGCCCAAAAGCAGTTAGTACTAAACCGTCTTGAGAATGACAATAGACAGCAGTGTCAAATCGCAGCCCTAGTTTCGTACCTTCATGTGTTGATTGCTTTATAGAATAGTGTAACAATCTGTCTGAGAATGTCAGCAAGTGCACTAAGATTGAAAGCAAATGTCACAACAACATTGTTAGGCTTTTCAGATAGACAGGATTGAAACATGTTCAAATTTTGAGAGCTAGGAATTTGTTTCTCCTACCATATATAATCCCAACTAAAATGTCTCTGATCCTGTAACTGCAACATTGGATATCATTCCATTCACTTCATTTTATTGGTAATTCTTAGTAGATACTTAAACCCTAGATGCTCAGCTTAATTTGGGCATCCTTCTCTGTTTTTTCTATGTGTCTCTCTGCTTTCAAAAAAAAAATTCTTGGAGTTTGTCCATTCTTCACCGTTTTTTTGGCCATCTTGACCTGAACAAAGGAATTATCTGTACCATCAACATCCATGTCCAGGTAGAAAGTAACATAATGGTCATGGATGACACCAATTGTATTCTGAGCAAGCAAAGTCCCATGAATCTCATCCTTGGATTTGATCTAGTTGAAATTCTCATATTTTGTACCTTTGATCATCAAGCTCCCACTTAGTCCAACCTATGTGCCAAATAAAATGGTCAAAATCTTAACCCTTGTAATCTGCGCTTAAGTAAAAATAACTTGACAAGTTGCTTTCTCAAGGAAATATTTCAGAGTTTCCTACCTTAATTCGGATAAAGCCATCAGTCTGGAATTCCCAATTCACAATATAATCATAGTTTGCAATAGATGCTGCCATGCGGGCTACTAAGGTAACCTTTGGTCTGACTTCTCGAATCTGTCACACAATAGATTTCACAAATTAGAAATACAAACAATATGCCAGTGCAAACAGAAGCAAGAAACTTTTTCAAGGTTTATACATGTGGCAAGGAAACAATATACTAGTGCAAACAAAAAATTCATATTTTTTTCTACGTTTATACAAGTGCCAAGCAAACATATAAATGCCAAGGAGATTTTCAATGAGTACCAAGCAGCGACCTAATCTTACCCAACAAGGAAACAATATACTAGTGCAAACAAAAGCATCAATTTTCAGTCTTCAATCTGGTAAATATCTGTGAATGTAAATTTAGTCCTTACACAAGCAACCTCAACATATAACTGAGGGAATTCAACTCAAGTATGTGTAACTCTTGTTCTTCACCTAGACCCAAAAATTAATTCTCCATTCATCTTAATGATTTGTCTAATTGTTGCAGAAAGAATTATGGTGAATTTATTCCAGAATGATATGTATTTCGGCAGCTTCCAGGTATCAATTTGGCCCACAACTTTGCTAAAATTGGAATTGAGTATATATAAAGAGAAGAAAATGCTATCACAGAGCTAGGCCCTTCAAAATTTCTTTCAATTTTTCCCAAGTCTTCCCTGCCTAGGTAAAACTATGGAAAATGGCATGAACATGAATGAAACTAGGTAAGTGTGTTACCACATCAGAGGATACTTATGATCTAACCATGCAGCACAATGTGAAAGTGACCAAGATGTGATTATTTAACCACCTTGATGTTGGTTCATGAAGAACATTATGCACCACTGAAGCAACCTCCATTGATAATCTAACCTTGTGAAGGCTAGAATCATCATTCCAACCAAGGCAACCACATTATTATCAAGGAGAATCATTATGCTGAACATCCAGGAATATCATCACATGAAGGACTACTCTCAACCAAAAATAAGTGTGTGTCTGCAGCCCTTGAGCATCCTACAAGTTACCCATGAAATATGCAATTACCAATCATGTCAACATTAGGGGTAACAACAACCACCAATGTGACCAAGTGGACAATGAAAAGAACATGACTGCTGGGGTTCTCAACTGGCAAAGACAAAACCCAGTTCCAACCTTGACAAATTGATGATATTTTTCTTCAAATAGGATAAATTATAGTCTCTGCTGAAATATTTATTGACTAGTAGATCATATGTACCAGTTAGATCCAAGGAGAAAAACCCAATTCAAATGATCGCATGACCAATATACCTCCATGTCAAGCAGGCAATCACCACTTCATAGGGAATCCCAATAGCAAGAAACTCTAAAGATGAAGGGAGGAGACTTGGAATTTGAGTTACACACCAATACCAAACAATTTCAAGAAACAAGCTTGGATATTTAATCTGGGCTCCACAAGTATCCCAATCAACCAGTCCCATGAAAGGAACATTGGTCAGCATACCTTGTGCTGCATGCAAGACACACAACAAACCTTTACCCTTGTCTTCTGTCAATTAACTATGCTACAGCTAATGCACACAACCACCATTAGCAGGCCATTAAATGCTTGGAAAAAACTAGTTAATAATTCCAAAGGGTCAAAGATTATGAAAATACAACGCATCGATTTGAATGTAGAAATTAAGTGAAAACTATACATACAATGAAATCCACTGAATCAATTATGTAGCATCCCTTGCACCACCAAGAAGAAGTAAGAGGGTCCACAACCATCATACACAATCTCCAAGCAAAAATCAAGGTTTGTGCCATTAGCATACTTGTGAATTACCCCTGCAAAACTTGTCATGCGATGAGAATCACAATTTATCACTCATGCCAATATGAAAGGTAAGAACCATCACAATTGGAGTATCTTTCCATGAGAGAGAGAGATAGAGAGATGAATGACCACTCTATCACAGATATAAGAAACAACTTCACAACGTAATGACAAAAATCGTTTGGCACACCCCAACAATTTTAAGGGAAGCACTCTGCTTGTAAGCTACGTGCAAATTAGGAGAATTAGTTGCATCTCCTAGATAACAATATATCTAATCTATTAGAATTGTAAAGCAATAGAAAAGAAAAGAAAAAAAGTGAAGAGAAAGAGAAGCCAAGTATATGGTTAGTAGCTACATCAAATCAGGATGCACTTTTTGAAATGTATTCTGCAGATCCCCTTATGGTGGTAGTAATAGTTATTCATCATCTCTATGATATTGACCCAAAACCAGGTTTAAAAATATTTGAAAAACCCACTAATTGTTTCCTTGTAAGATGAACCCTTGCATAACTCTTAATATGACACCTTTTGTGCATAAATTTATCATTGGCAAGGATATCTCTCCAAGAGCAGAGATATCTCTCCATTGAAAATTTTGAAACATTTCAAACTGTAACTGTTATCTCCTTATTGACAATTTAAATTATAAGTTATAACAGTAAGTCTCATCACCATGAAAAATATTATATTTAGATTCACTTTAAAGCCCACAAATATCTAATCTTAGAAAACATATATGATAACTACTTAAACCGAACCCAGTATTTATAGATCCAGAGATGATTTCTAGCTTTGAAGAATGCTTCCCTCTGAAAATCCAACTAGAAAAACAATTGAACCAAAATAAGAGGTCACTATAGGAGCAGGAAGGCACTTTTATAGTTGCTAAATCAAGGCAGAAAAGATTTGACATCCATACATAAGAGTTGGTAAACATCTAATATTTATTCCAGATCTACCTAATTAAAGGAAAAACTGTGCATAACAATCCTTAATCTTAATTTTTCCTGCTAAATAAAATTAAGGGAACATAGATATTTTGCTATAGGTTGAGATCAATTCAGAAAGAAAAAGAAATATAATGGCTTGCCTGGAGGAATGCATGGGTTGCCAGCTCATTTGCAGCCATCACATCAGCTTCTACTCCACCTGTTAGCGGTCCTAGGTAAGCCTGTACATAAAGACTCACTGTGAATTATACATCACAATTAGCAAAAAACAGGTGTATGACAATTCGTGCCCAACATTATAAGTATCCTTCCATCATGATATTACCATATTTGTTTTGGAAATTTCATTAGTAGTGTCAAATGATAAATCTCTCAAATTCCATTCAGTTTAAAGGTATCAAAAAATAAATATGGTGGGATTCATTCCATATTAATAATTACTCTGCTCTACTCTTCAAGGCACATAAATAGGTTCAGTTTAAGTCAGAATTATGTTTTCCAGTTTCCTTTCCTTCTCAGGGATTTAATTTAAACACCTAGTACATAATTACAAATTATCCCTAGTATCTACATAGATTAGAAGCATCTTATGATTAACCAATAGTCAAATAACTAATGTTATGGGAGTTTCAACTAATGAAGCAATTGGTAGTTCAGTCTTTCCTAAAAACTGTTTCGTTTACAAACATGCCATGATCTATGAGCAGCTAAATTTTTTTATTTATGCCTATCTGTCAACAATCGTCCCCAACTCCCATCTATTCATATCCCCGCTCCTTTGGACCCCAAGAATTTTTGAATTAGCACAACTTCAAATTTCTAGGGGGCAGAACCCAGGGAGAGGGAAAATTCTCGTCTCCATCCTTTGACGAACTATTGGCGCTTTATGAAACTATGTCACCACGTGCTTACTAATGCTTTGACACGTCCTTCCTAGCTCTCCACTTCAATCAGCATTCACGTCACCCTAACCTCTGTGTCACCCCGGTGTTTTGGAGATCAACTCAGGCTAGAGCTTCCAGGGAAGATTCTACAAGGAATCTTCATCTATTAAATCCATTCTCTTCGATAGAACTCTAGTTCTGTTCCCTGACTCTTGTCAAGTGTTGCATTAATGTTCAAAGGTAAACAAGTAAGGGTTTCTGTCGTGCTATGCTTTGTTCCTACAATCCCTTCTCTTTCTTTGTGCAAAACTTATCTGTGCTCCCCCTTCTTGGCTCTTCAAAAAGGCTCCTCTTCAAAGCACCACACCCCTGCACTATTTTCCACATTATATCAACCATGGTATTATGAAAAAAGGAAATCAGTTCAAACAATAAGTAAAAACACAAGAATGACAAGGAATACGAATTTCAATGGCACAAAAGTCACTCCAAAGTCCCACTCCTCTCTTTTAATGCAAACTTTTGAAGAATAATTACATGAATGACATCATTCCAAATCCAAGAAGATAGGATCAGATGAGCCCAATTTTGGCATATTATCCATTTACAACAAATAGCTAAATTAATTTGCTTACATGGCAAATTAACAATCTCTATCCTGATCTCTCTAACAAATCCCACACATTGAGGAACCAAATCCTCTGATAAAAGGTTTTGAACTCCTCGGCCAATGAATTTCTTTTGGATGTCCCTACATCAACATATGTTTTGACACCTAAATATTATCATCCATCATGGCTTTCAACACCAACACCTGGCAGGGGGAGCAGGAGAACACCATACCTAGATCCAGAGGTTCTATTTGGTTATATGAAAGCATTGGATAAATTAGTCCCAGATGAGATGTCTGTCATGCTATGGAAATAATTGAGCAACCATATGCTTGGCACTCGTCCATTTGGGAGAAATCATGCAATTAAAGACTAAGAGAATTTGTCTTCTTTTGAGTGGTGGAACATGCATGGAGATCGAATAGATGCTTCTGAGATGCTTCGCTTCCTAAATTTTTGGAAAATGATGCTTCCAACGTTTCACTTTCAAAAAACGTCTCCGCTTTGTGCAACACTTCTATACACTCTTGTTGAAAGCATGGAGACTTTATAATGTATTGTAACCATCTAATTGCTAAATAATACATTGAGAGGGCTTTAGAGTGCAAGGTTTTTCTCCCGGAAGGGTTTGCCCAGGGAAATATTGTCTAATGCTTGAATGTTTCTATGTTGTTTATTACAACTGTGTTTACTTAATTTACATAAATTATTTTCTCATTGATTCATGTAGAAAATATATTCCAAACCTCTATTTCCTTTCACGGTGTGCACCAAAAGGTTCCCTTCTTAGTCCTCTAGAAAGGGAACTCATCTTGTCAAAAGGAAAAATAACAACTCTACAAGCCAATGTTACTGAATTTGTGAGTGGTCTGGGTAGCAGATGTTTAAGAGTGCAACATAGCCAATGGCAGACCCGAATTCATCCAATTAAAGCAAGACATTCACTCTTCATAGGAAATTTCACGAATGAAACATCAAAGTGCAATTCTATTTCTAGAACGGCTCTGCCTATCTCTCTCCAGAAGATGAGTCATGCTAAATTACTTACCTGGAAGAATTTATTCAAATCGATACTAGGCACTCAAATCTATAGATTTATTCCTTGCTGGAAAGAATTTAGTTTTTTCATAGGACAAGACAAAATTCTCGGTTTGTTCACCTACAACTGCAGAATTAGATGAGAAAATGCTAGAATTGAAACAAAAGGTGGAAGCACCTCAATCCAAATTGATTCAGCAAAAGATAACAGTGAGTGCCAAGAAGCTGTAATGGACTCAACCAACCCATTCCATGACAGACAATTCCATTATTTTTTTGCCTCTACTAGACTCTGGAACACCACTTCACTAGAACACCAAGGTGGCCAGGTGCCCATCATTCGTGGAAAAGGGTCAAATGATGTGGGGCATTTTGAATATTTTGAGTTAGGTGGTATAAGGATGTTTAAGATGACATGGGTTAATTACATGATTTTCCAAAGTATTTCTCTCTCTCAATGTATGTATATGTGTGAGTGTGTTTCTAAGTTTAATAGTGGATGAATGTGAAATGTAATAGATTTATAGTTGTCTATGACTCATCCCTTGAATCAAGGGAAGCATTTGATAGTTAGAGTTGAACTAACTGTGACAATTAAGAGGGAAGATTAAAAGAGGAGGAGTTTAATGTATGGAGAACTCTTTCTGGGGAAAATGACTTGATGTTATTGTGCACAGTTCCTTCTCATTTTGATCCTAATGTGGATGGATAACTATAGATGCTTTATGTTCATTTACTTCAAGTTCTGGGTAAAGTTAAGTGAGCTGAACTGTTAGTTAAGATCTCTTTGGAATGTCTGTATGGCCTTTGTGCATCCTCAAAACACACAATAAATGTCTTCATAGAAGTAGAAATTCAAAAGGGCGAGATAATGAACAAATATGAAAACTTACGTGAAAGTGCCAACATGCTTATACTTGATAGTTCTATAATCGTTTCCCTGCTTGCTCTTAAGCATAAGTGCAAGAGCTGAAATGAAAAGTCCCTATTTGTCCTTGTTTGGACCTATGCCAATGTGAGATTTCTTTGTCATATGATGTTTTATTTTTAAAATTTCTGGAAAATATGCTGCTTCTTTTTTTCTCCAATCAAAACCTCATAGGGAAATGCAAAGATGCTTACCCATGGATTTATGCCTTTTTTTTTCCAAGGAAAACTGCACAGGTAAATCCAAGAGATGCTTACCCACATTTTGTGTATGTTATCCCTAGTGTCTTTGATCTACGGTAATATGAACTGGGCACCTGTCTGCATGGAACTAGCCAAATGCCAAGTAACATTGGCAACAATGCTTGAGCTAACTCCTTCGGCTATTTATATCTATCAAGATGACATTAAGGTACATGTACATATTAAGGAGCACATTACAAAAAATATGAGCAAAAAAATAGGCACACCATTGTGTAGCTCATGGGCCCAATGCAAATAAAACACCTGAAACTAATAAGCCAGATTATCTCTAAATTTCGTTTTACAAAACATGCGAAGGAGAAACTTGGACTCAAAAACCATTACTAACAGACCAAATGAAACTCCCCCCTGCAAAATCACCGGGTGTCATGCAAGGATACATCATGACCCTGGCTGCTAAATGTGGAAGCTAAGGCCAAGCAATCAACTGCAGATATTCACAACTCACAGGTGGCTAGCCACTGAGCCTAAAACCCTATTATCACCATGCCAAAAGGCCACAAAGGTGTGTTGGGGAGCAAAACTATGTCCATGGCCATAGTTATGAAAATCACAGAAGTTTTAGCAGAGATATGTCCCACAAAGAAGATGTGCTTCTGATTGGGAAAAAATGATCTTCTGTCTGCTGGCAAGCTAGCGTCCATGTGCATGCTCATGTTCAATGCTACATGGGAAAAATGGGCATCATAACTTAGATATCAACAAATCAGAAAGAACATGTACCAGTATACCTGGACCCCTGCTCATGAAAATACTTCATAATATTACCAGATATTGTATGGCTTCAGCTCTGGTTTCAAAAAAAATCCACCCAAAACCCTCCATTTCCCTGTAAATCTGGGCGTATGCAACCCAAAACCAACATCATCATAGTAAATCTCCATTGCCCTGTAAATCTAGGGCATATGCAACCCAGAACAAGCATCATCCAGCATTATCAGCGTAAATCGTAAATCTGAGGCCGCAGGCGTACGCAACCCAAAACCAGCATCATCAAAGGGCGAATGCAAATCCAAAACCCTCCAACTTAGTAAATTGGGGGCGAATACAACCCCATAAAATCACAGACCGGTGAATCGAAGGTGAATCCAACATTTCATGTTTATCCACACTTATTTTTCTTGGCTAAACAATAATAATTATTTATTTTTAAAATAATTTTGGGGCTATTTATACAAAAATATACAAAATAGGTTCTATATAAAAAATTCGCCCCTCTAAAATCTAAAACCCCTTAAATTTCACCCTTGGGCTAAAATTCGCCCCTAAAATTTTCCCTTGTTCCAGATATTGCATAATTTCATGCCTTCTTCTATAGAAATTCCCAAGATAAGTCCTCCATACCCTTCTGTAAAATTCTCTGAAAGGACTAGACATATCATATCCATGTTGTCTTTTATTCTTGGATATTTTACAGATGAACATGATGATGTAGTAGTGCTAGGTTTTTCGTCCACTTTTACACTTGGTCAGCCTCCTGCTGCCATTTTTATTTTTTCCAAATATCTTGCGGATAATATCCATGAGCAATTGGTCAAAATGACTTCTAGTACTTTTAAAGAGGAGAGGAATAACCTGTTTTTGAGTTTTTGTTAATAACCCAAAATTCTAGTTGTTTTTTCAACTATTCCTCATTCTTATTTCATATTTTCTTATACTTTCAGTCTTAGAAATTTAATATAAACCTTAAAAATATTGATGTGGAAGGACACCCTCAATCAATCATCTTTTGGACTTCCTTAATAAGGAAAGACTCCAATGAGTTCACTTAGAAATATTTTAGTATTTCCTTCATTCATCTCATGGTTAATTGTCTGAACAGCGGCATGCAGACCAGAATTAGTGAAGAGATTAACAAGGTCCTCTAGTTGTCAGAACATAATAGGACAGATGATTGGTACTTGTACCAAATTCACACAGAAATAAGAGTATATGGATCAAGTATGGCTCCATATAAACTGCCTAAATACCTCCCTATGAGGTTATTTTCCATTGAATACATAAGATAGATTCTTAATTCAGATGCAATCAATTTCTTGGCAGAAAAGAAGAAGATAGTTCAAATTAAAAAATTAGGTTGGCCCTTTTATCTTTCACAGTAAAGATGTAGGTCCTGAGGCAGAAATTTTTTTACAGGAGTTTAAATTTTGTAAAATTTTCCTGTGGTATTATGATCCCCTTCGAGTGATAAGTAAAATGAGAGTTAGGTGCAAACTCACTCCAAATGTACATGAAAAGAAACCAAAGATAGAGAAATTATCCAATCAATTTGAATGGTTGGAGAATACATTGGTAGAGGCAGAGAAGCAAAGTGATAGTAGTCAAACTTTGCAAACTCCAGCCCAAGAAGACATGAATGAAAAAATAAACAGAGAGGAAGGATCGTATACCGCAGAGACTACAACAGAGACTAAATTCAAATTGAGATACAATAAAAATCCAAAGTTAAATCCTGCTAATAAATAAGTGGAAACAATAAAGGTAATTGATACAGAAATTGCAGCAAAAGACACTGCACCTCCCACAATAATTGAAGAAGAACAACAGCCTACTACTTCAAATACGTAGCTCATTCAAAAGTAGCACTGTATTGAAATTTCTTCATCTAAAAAACCAGCAGACAAGGATATGGATATGAAAGAAATATTCAAATAAATCAAAGTTATAAATGAAGAAATTAAAACTAAAATATATTCTCAATATCTTAAACAAACTCCTCGCATCTAGAATAGGCTACTTTCAGCCTTTTAGTATAAGAATAAAAATATGTAGATGACATTTCTTCAACCTATAATTCAAACTCTAAAGCCATCCTCTGATTACAAAAAGACAGATTTTGAAGTCTTGGCCCAGGATATTCATCCTATGGACCAAATTGAATTTCATAAGAAAGTAGGGGACATGATCTATTATACAATGACCACCAAAGCCATGAGTGTACAAAAGCTGCAAAACACTCTTTCCAATATCATAGATCATCTTAAATTGGAAAAACATTCTTCACAAGCAAAAGACACTAGAAATAAATCTTTGGAAGAGCTAGTAATTGAAGTAGGATATGATCCTAAAAATGTAAAAGTTGTAGAGGAATTGATGAAGAAGAAAAATGCATACATTGCTGCATTAAAGAAGAAACAAAAGCTTCCCCCTACAGAACATCCTCAACCCAAGGAAGTCTTACAAAATACAAATCAGAAAGATGAGATGATGAATCTCATTTTATAGTTGACTTCTCAAATAAGGAAATGGAGAATGAAATGGACAAGTTGGTCGAAGATAAAAAGGATAAAGAATAATAAATTTCAGTCATAATTATTCTTGTATTTAGTACTATTGTACCTTCCATACTAGCTGAATCATTGGAACCTACAGTCCCCATGGCTACAAAATTACCTGTCACTTCATCAACCACTTCACCAGAATCTTCAACAAAAACAACACAACATTCAGATATGCAAGACATGTTTATTCAGAGTAATTAGATAAACATACATAAAGAAGAACTTAAAAGTCTCAAATATGAAAAGAAACTTTCCAAGATAATCCATAAGAATGAAGAATAAAGAGCAAATAGATTAAATGATCATTTGAAGAAGTTAGAAAAATATCTAACATTAAAATAACCCATGGCTCAAATCAGACAACAACTAAGGGCCAATACCATTTAAGTATTCAATGATATTTGGCCATCAATATAGGTTTATATATGAGCATAAATATCTATTCAAGTCAGCAAAAGAAGCAATCCAGAAGATCAAAGAAGAGCTTGGTAAGAAACCTAAAGAAGCCCTTGAAATCATCAAGTTTCTAAATTCTAATAACATGCAGGAGCTAGAAGAAATTGGTATTAATGATAGAATAGAGACCATCCTAGAAGTTAGGAAGGTATCTTCTAAAAATAATTTGATGATACAGTTAGAGGAGAGATGCCAAAACATGGAGGTTGTGATTACCAAGTTTATGATGAAATTTTATGTCTTAAGGCAAAAAGGCCTTCCAAATCCATTAGTTATTCATGACAAGCTAATGAAGAAGGATGACTATGACAAGAAAATGAGAGAAGTTTCCAAAGATCATGTTGATTTTCCTACCTCGCATGGTATTCCAACAGGGAAGTTAATCTATAATAATTTGTAGAATTCTTTTTACCTACAGCATGAGGTGAAACACATATTTGTCAAAAAGCCCACATTCTCAAAGTATACTAAAGATAATGATATTTTTAGAAGGATGATAAAGATAAAACTACCACATGCTGAACTTTGGGAAAAATTGACTAATTTACTATGAAATCAAATTGCAGTAACTACCAATCAGTGAAATGGAGCTTGTTGTTTTTACATTTACAGTTATGGAGTATAAGTGAAAGAGTATCAGTGAAAGTGTATCAGCATAAAGAGTATCCACTCAGGGTCAAATTTTAAAGTAAATCAAAACTTACAATGCAGACATAAAGCTGCCAGCATGAAAGACACCTCATTGTTCAACTACAACCTTTGTTGAACAGCAAAGAGAGAAAGCAGTAACAAAATAAAGACAACAAACAAGTAAATTCAATAAAATAGGGACAACTGGCATTATTTAGAACGCTGACACTATCTTATTGCATGAAGATATTTATTTTCCATGAATAATTCCCAAGTTTTTTTAGGATATTTTGTAAAGAGTTTTTTATAAATACTTCTCATTTAGAAGTATTGAGGGTGGATGCGCTGTTGAACATTCCTATAGTTGTACTATTCTGAACCTAACGGTGAGCGTACCAATTTCAAGTCAGCAGACTGGATTAAAGGAATAAATCATCATATTATATGATTCATGTGTTGGGCCACTACAGTGAAGTATTTTCACTTGTTTCCTTGTCAATTTATTGTGTTTTTCATCAATACTTGAATGTGTTCTAAATCTAAATGATAATCAGGAATTATTATTTCAAAATATGTTAAAACCACTCTGTCTTGAACTATTTATCATTTACATGTTTTCTACTGATATATAGACTAAAGAACCCTTAATTTCTCCCTAGTTTCGATTGACCCCTACATTCTCACTCATTATCCAGATTTGAGAACCCTTAATTGCTCTCTTACCCCGATTGAAATCATTTTCACCATCAGCCTTGAAGCTCTAAATTAACTCAGCTATATTTCCAAGTAAACATTTCCCTTTAGAACTTGATCGTGATCTAATTACTTAACACATTGTCTCCATTAGCCCAATGGAATACAGACCTAAATCTATCCATCTGAGTAAGTGATTTCACCACCAAATTAAATCACAATCCAAAACAAATTTACCCTACAAATAACCTAAAATCAATTAAAATCAACTAAGATAAATCATATAGAGAGAGACCTCTCTGAGCATTAGTAAGGCTAGATCCTAAGGCTTAAAATTAGGTTTGTGGTTACCTCTACTATTGTATAAACTAAAATAAAAAATCTCAAAACTTTTGATAATTATTGGAGTGATAACATAGGCAATGATACGGGATAGTTGAAGTGTTGGAAATGTAGTGAGGATCACCTTAGGAGAGTTTCTCCAAAGAAAAAAGGTGGTAGGCCTATGATATATAGTGCACAGGAGGCACGGACTTTTGGGGATGTTAAGCAGAGCATTCCTAGTATTTATGCAGCAATGGACAACAGGTAGGCAAAGCACCAAGAATCTATCATTGAGATGGATGGTAAGTTTTTTTTTTAAGTTATTTCTAGTTTGATTGATCTTAGATATAATTATAGCTATGTTTGTCCTAAATTGGTGAATAAGTGTTCCTTTAGTAAATAAATGCATACAAAACCTTGGTTAGTGAAGTTGGCTACAGGTACAAAGAAAATAGTTCACCATTGGGTAAGAGAATGTCCATTTGTGTTAAATGGCATGCCTACAACAACCCAATTGAACATATTTCCATTCTGTTACTACAGTATGCTATTGGGTATGGATTGGTTATAGCTTCATAGGACCAATGTAGAATTTTCTGACAAATATATTGAGTGCTTGGATGACAATGGGGAACCAAGAGTCTTACAGGGAAAGAAAAAAGCCACATCAATTAGGATGGTGACAGCCATGTAGGCCAAGTGCAGTCATAGGAAAGGGTGTGTGCTATTCATAATTCATGTTTCTAGTGACAAGGGTAAGGAAATTGAGGATGCAAAAGTTTTGAGAAGCTACCTAGTTTTGCAGTAGTTTCAGGATGTGTTTCCAGCAAATATTTCCAAGTCTCCACCTCACAAGGAGGTATAATTTTCTACTGAGTTGGTGCGAGGGGAAACTAAAACATCAAAGTCACCTTACATGATGAGCACACCTAAGTTACTAGAGTGAAAGTTGCAAATAAAAGATATACTTGACAAGGGATACATTAGTCCAAGTATATTGCCATGGGGTGAACTAGTGTTGTTCGTGAAGAAGAAGGATGGCACTCTCAGATTGTGCATTCATTACAGGCAGCTGAAAAAATTGACCATCAAGAATAGGTACCCATTACCAAGGATTGATGATTTTTTTGATCAACAGGAGGGAGAAATAGTGTTCTCTAAGGTTGACTTGATATCGGGATATCATTAGGTGTGCATCAAAGAAGAGGAAATCTACAAAACCACATTTAGGACCAAGTAAGTGCATTATGCTTTTGTTGTAGTTCCATTTAGTTTGACTTGCCCAAGGTACATTTATGTTTTTGATGAACAATGTATTACATCCTTATCTAGAAAAAATCGTGATTATGTTTATTGGTAAAATATTTTTGTATTCTAAAAATGAGGAAAATCATGTCAACCATTTGGAAGTAGCATTGAGGTTATTGAGAGGGCCTCAGTTATATGCTAAGCTCAACAAATGTAGTTTCTTATAGACTGAGGTTAGCTACTTAGGACATGTTGTCTCCAAGGATGGAATTTAACTAGATCCAGGGAAGATAAGGGTCATCATGCAGTGGGTAGCTCCTAAGAATGTAGATGAAGTGAGATAATTCATGGGATTGGTAGGTTACTACAAGAGTTTTATCAAGAATTTCTCATAGATTGCTTATCCCATTACATCATTGTAGGGGAAAGGTAAGATGTTTGATTTGATAGAGGAGTGTGATGCTAGTTTTAAGACCCTTAAGTAGTTGTTGACACATGCTCTAGTGCTAAATATTATATATACGGACAAGGATTTTGTAGTATGTACAGATCCTTACAAGATAAGACTTGGTGGGATCCTTATGCAGGATGGACAGGTGGTATGATATGAGTCACAGAATTTGAACGAGCATGAGAAGAACTACCTGATACATGATCTTAAGCTAGCAACGATCATTAATGCACTTAATATGGGGAGAAACTACCTTATTGGTGGGAGTTTTGTATTGATTAGTGACCACATTGGGTTTAGGTATCTATTTGACCAACCAAATCTGAATGCGAGGTAGGCTAGATGGTTGGCCATGATTAGTGAGTTTGACTTTGAGATCAGATACATCAAGGGAAAGGAGAATAGGGTCGCAAATTCTCTTAGTAGGTAGGTACAAGTAAATCACATATGAGCTATCAACTACTAAATGATAGAATTATAGAATAGGATCTTTCAGGCATGTCAGCAGGACCAAAGGTATATGGGAATTGTTCATAGGTTGTAGCACGGTATGGGTACAAGTGGTAGCATAGGTATAGGTACAGGTGTACACAATCTGGATTAGCATCTCGAGGTATATGGATTGGTCATATGTAGAGATAGGATATATGTGCCGAACAAAAGTGAGCTCAAGAAGATGATCTTGAGGGAGTTTCATGCGAAACCATATTCGAGTCACCAAGGCTACCAAAAAAAAATGATTGTAGTAAAGAGGTTATACTATTGGTCAAACCTAAAGAGGGCTGTGGCAAAGTTTGTAGGCATATTTTTTTATTTTAATACGGTTAAGTCAAAGTGTAAGCATCCATGTGGACTGCTACAACTGTTTGTGATTCTAGAGTGGAAATGGGAGGTAATTTCGATGGACTTCGTCATAGGTTTTCCCATGACAACTAGACAACATGATTCCATCATGGTTGTTGTGGACAGGTTGATAAAGGTTGCATACTTCATACTAGTGAAGACTACATATTCAACTAGTGACGTGGCACATGTGTTCATTAGAGACATAATCAAATTCACGGTGTTCCAAAAATTATCATGTCAGATAAGGATGCAAAGTTCATTTCCAAGTTTTGGAAGGACTTGTTTGCAAGTTTGGGCATCGATTTGCTCTTCAATACAACTTATCATATACAGATAGATGGATACACTAAGAGGGTCAATAGTATGTTGTATGACATGTTGAGGATGTATGTAATGCATCGAGAGCCCAAGTGGGAAGAGTATATTCCACTAGTATATTTCGACTACAAAAATGGGTATCGAGAGTCCATGAAGATGTGACTTTTTAATGCTATTTATGGGAGGAGTTTTAACACTCCTATCAGCTGGAGTGATCCAAATAACATGGTATTAATTGAACCAGTGATGTTGGCAAAGGTGGAACAGGAAATGAATATGATCAAGAAGAAATTGAAAGTAGCTCATGATATACATAATAGTTATGTGGATAGGAACATGTTGTTCAAGGAGTTTCAGGTTGGGGATCAAGTGTATTTTCACATGAAGCCAAGAATAGCTTCTTGCGGATTGGATCATGTGCCAAGATGGCATCACAGTTTTGTGGACACTTCAAGATCATTGAGAGGATCATACCAGTGGCTTATTGTCTTGCACTGCCTTCTAAAGTAAAATTGCATGATTTTATTCATATATCATTTCTTAATAAGTATGTTAAATTTTTTGATCATGTGATTGACTACGCTATATTGTAGGTGGAACCAGATGGATAATTCGAGTTAGAGCCTTAGTATATATTGTAGAAAAATGTGTTCATGCTCTAGAGCCGAGAAATAGAGAAATTTTAAGTGAAATAGAAGCACTTTAGGCACAATGAAGCTACATGGGAGATGGTAGATCACATATGGGCCATGTATCCTTATTTTTTTGTCAGTTGAGAAAAATTAGTTTTGGTGTGATGTTTGTATATGCTTGGATTATGTTTTTGTGATGTTTTGATATATGTTTCTATGTGGTATTCGAGTGTATGTAAATATGCATATGGATGTAAATACCACAATGAGCTATGTTATAAAGCTCCAATAAGCGGTATGGGTGTCATATCATTATAGTTTCCATGTTTTTATGATTTCATGTTAGTTTTCATTTTAGCACAGTGATCATTGCAAATACTGTGTCAAGCCATGTTATAAAGCTCTATTGGCAGTATGTTTGCTTTTCGGTAGCTTTATTTAGGTATATGTGTGATTGAACACTATCGAGAGTGTCCCCAGGGGGGAGAATTTTGTAATATCCCTGGTCAAAATTCCATGTAATAAAGTTAAAATAATAACCACGATTGATGGGACACTTATTCCAAACTGAATGTTGGGAAAAACATGCTAGCGGTGTTCATTTGGTTTATTATGGCTAAGTAAATTGGAAAAGACAAATGAAAAGCCTTTGGAAAGGAAAAATGGCATATTTGGCACATTTATTTATGAAAATAATGGAAATTAGGAGGAAAGGGAGATGAAAGGTCAGATGTTGCATGTGAGTAGGAAAATGAACCAAAATAATGGAAAATGAAGAAAATAGAGGCCTCATCTCTAAAAATTCTTCTAAGGATCAGTTGAAAACTTTAGTTAGTTATTTTTTGGAACTCTCTCATTATTCTCTCTCTCTCTCTTGCTCACTCTTTGACACTTAGATTTTTCTTGGAGCACTTTGGCATTGGAGCAAGAAAAGAAAAGACAACAAGAAGAAGGAATAAGAAAGAAAGGAATAGCAGGATCAAGCAACCATGACATGATTCTTAGCAGGCAGTTATTTTCGTGTGTTATTTCATTGCTAGATATGGAATGCATGGTATTTCATGTGGTTCTTTTCTATCCTAGCATGGGTTTTTCTAGGTGTGAAAGTGTTTTTTCAGCCTAGCCTTTCTATTTCCATATAACTTTGATGAGATGGGTTTCTCATACTTTGTTTGAGATGGATTACTATAGGGATTCGAAGCTAAGTGGGGTGAATCTCCAAACTGAAAAAAACATGGCCTAGTGGTCCCTAAGCCAGACTGTGGATCACGGTAAATCCACTAGCCTAGTAACCCCTAAATCAGACTATGGGTTGTGGTAAAGCTACATTGTGTGCCTCAATGGGCCTAGGAATCCTTTCTTGAGAATGACGGGATATATGGAAAATCCAAGAGTGGATTTCTCTCTGTTGGGTCTAGTAGTCTTAGTATGGGATGTACGGTAAATCTTGGAGAGCAGATCTTGGTGTAGCACCCAGTAATCCCTAGATCATACTATGGATTACATTCAATCCTGAGAGACTAGGAGGCACTCAAATTCCTCATAGTGTAGGTGAAGAAATCTAATAAAATTCATTATTTTTTGGTTTTTTTGGTTGGTTATGAGTCCTACATTCATGCTTGGAATATGGCACGGGGGTGATTTGCTGAAGAGAGATTTGGCTCAACATATATATGGTCAGGTGGAACATCAAAGTACCATCTTCAGTTTGTTTTTAAATTCATGAATTACATGCTCATTCCTTTGGTATTTCATGTCTAAATGCATTGGTTTATATGTGGATTTATTGTTGTTGTATCCATGATCTTTCTGTTGTATTATTTTGGTTATGAGTGTGTATTTTGAGAGTAGTGATGTATGCATCTATCCATGTTTTTATTTGTAAATGAATGGAAAGGTATCTATGTTAAAATAGATTATATTATAGCTAATGATGTAAGGGAGAAATGCTTCTTAGCGATTCTCAAATAAGTATGAGACCCCTATGCTCAGATCTGTCGATTACACCTCTATTTTCAATGTTTATGACATGTTTGAAAAATTTCCTGTCATGGCTAGTAGGGTTTCAGATGATTTCTTCTTCATGTGATTACTTATGTATCATTGTCCTTTTCTTATTTATAATCTTTAAATTTTTCATGAACTTTTGGTTAGAGCACTAAGTTCTGGGCCCAAAAATGTGGCTCAAATCCTAGGGATGTTGGCTCAAAATTGATGAATTGAGTCCCTGGACACTGAAATATAGTTTTATTCCCGCGTCTATAGCCTCTTGGATGTTGTCTTGCAAGAATGTGCCTAAATATATGGCCCATAGAGGTCAAAAGGTAAGTGTGACCCCAGGGTAAGAGGCCTGAATAGTTGGGTTACCTCCTGGGGGTATTATTGTTATTGAACAAGGCTTGTATGTTGTGTTTCCATCGATCCACTCCCTTAAGGTCACCAAGGAGGTTGAATCTCATTATAGTAGCCTCTCGTCACATGTTTATCCTAGTTGGCTAATTACTTGGGTCGATGTGGGCAGAGGGTGTTACAAATGATCTAATAAACTTAGGTCTCCATGTTTTTCCTTCTTTGGCCCAATGATGATGTGTGACTGATAAGGTGAGGTACGCCTTTGAATCATAACCTATTCCAATAGCTATTAAAATAACTTCTCCACATTTCTTGCCTCAATTGCATGTACAAACCCATATTTCACAATAATGAGTCTAGAAATAGTTGAATCTCATGCTCAACTTCTCTTTTAGGTGGAAACCCTTTAGGATTTTGGAACACATCATTGTATGCCTAAATAAAACCTTATAGGTGTTGTCATTTTTCCTTATTTGAATATAAACTACTAGTGAAATCTTTGATTTTCCCTTATGCATGTTAATGATGAAGAATTTTCCATCCTTGATGAGGTGATACTATGTATCTCTCTGCATGAAGGTTGCATCAATCATATAAATGTAAGGACTCCCAAACCGAAAGCCAAATACATCAAGTGGAACTACATCAAGTTGTACTTCATTAACAAAATCAACATTGATAGCAAATAATATTCTACATTGCTTTATTACCTTGAATTTTTCGTCTTATTTACAAAATGTAGTGGATATGGGCTAGGTATATCTTGAACCTCTAATCCAAGTTCATTAGCAAAATCTGATGCAATAAGGTTTACTACTAAAACTTAGTCGAATAAAACATCGATCTTTTTCTATTAACTTGTATCTTAATGTGAAAGAGCTTGATAGCTACCTCTTCATGATGATGAAAACTACTTAGATTCACCTTCTCCTGCAATAAGGTACACAAATTATTCTCATCCAAATTAGACCTACTTTCAACCAAATTACTTAAATTTATGGTTGTGAAACTATTTTTATTCATACCCTTCTCTTTCATTACATTTTGTGTTTGTGAGTAATTTCACCTTATCAAGATAATCATAATTAGATTTATAAAATGTTATAAATTTGAATTCTACCTTTTTCTCGAGGGAAACTGCTTGAGCGGTAAAACTCAAGACTCTTACCAAAAAAAATCATTATAATCCCTATACGTCAAAAGCTAGAATTAAAAGAAAATGGGAGAATAAGAATACATGTCTTCATTATTAGAGCTAAAAACAAATAACATTTAAAATACATCGAGCCTTTTAAAAATATATCGACTATTCAATCTGTCAAAATGAATGAAGCATAATACTTTTGTTGTTTAAATAAATTGTGTACATATAATACTTTTAGTGTTTTAAAATTATGTAAAAAGAAACTTTTAAAAATATATCCAGTATTCAATTTAAGTTTGTCAAAATGAATGAAGCATAATACTTTTATTGTTTAAATAAATTGTGTACATATAATACTTTTATTGTTTTAATATTATGTAAAAAAATAAAGAGAAGAAAGAAAAATAATATTTCATTACATATTTTAACTCTAAATAAAACACATCATAATAGTACTATACATTTAGACATTATAACTCTAAATAAAACACATCATAATAGTACTACACATTTAGACATCATAATTGTATTACACATAAAATTAATCTTTGTTTATATAAATTTATAAGTTGTTAAATATGTTTATGAGATGTAATTAAAAAATAAATTTCATATATTTGTTTTAAAATTATAATTGAGCAGTTTATTGTGTTTTAGAGACGGTGATTAGGTGTTCTGTTAAGGACCTCCTTGATGTGAAGTTAGTGGTGTGATATATTGGACATGTAGAAGATGTAATTCTTCGAATTAGACAAGTTAAAAATGTAGATAAACCCAAAGATTCTTTTCACAATCGAGTGTGAGAGCAATATATTTAATAAATAAAATGTTTTTTTTTCATTTTTTCATTTTTAATTATAATTATGATAATTATTTAATGTCATAAGTATGATAATTCGTAGCGAATTATTATTACTTGGAATAAAGTTTTCAAAATTTTAATTTAATTATATTAAGTGAATAATAGATATTTAATAAAAATATTTGCTAACATTTTTTAGTTATTCATTATTGAGATTTATTTAAAGATAATTATGCCTATTTTACTTTTCAAGTTAATTAAAAACATATTAAATCATAATTTTCATTAAATTTTCAATACTTATTATTCATTTATTACTATTTTTAATATATATATATATATATAAATTAATTTTATAATTAATATTAAGAATAATAATTTAAAATAAAATTATAATATAATAAATTGTTATGATTTTAAAACAAAACATGTATTACAAGTATGTATTACACTAATAATTTAATGTCTATTTTGAATCATTATCATATTTATCTATCATTCAATTTATATAATTACAATGTTATAAATGAAGAATACTTTTATTTGTTTTGAAAAAAAAGTTATTCCATTTAAAAGGAAAAGACAGAAAGCTCCCCACCTTCACATGTAAAGAATGCGAAACGATGCTTGATATTCAATGCGAAAACATGATTAACAAGCAGTTTTAACATCGTAAACATGCTATTGGATGGGCATAACTTTACATACATCACCGTTCGGAGATGTCTCACGAAGAAATTGGAAGATATACCTAGATATACATAGAGGTATACCCACCAATAAGTAAGTTCATAATCTTTTAAAATAATTTTATGGACGTAGGAGCTACCAATGTGATTTTTAAACATTACCATAATTTATGTTGGAACTTGTAAATCAATTACAATGGCGAACCAGGATTTAATATTGACCAAAAAGTTGAACGAGAAAGAAAATAAACCAGTGGCTTATTGTCTTGCACCGCCTTCCAAAGTAAAATTGCATGATTTTATTCATACATCATTTGTTAATAAGTATTTTAAATATGTTGATCATGTGATTTACTGCACTATATTACAGGTGGAATCAGATGGAGAATTCGAGTTAGAGCATCAGTGTATATTGCAGAAAAATGTGCTTATGCTCTAGAACCAAGAAATAGAGAAATTTTAAGTGCAATGGAAGCACTTTGGGCCCGATGAAGCTACATGAGAGATGGTGGATCACATGTAGGCCATGTATCCTTCTTTTTTTGTGAGTTGAGGAAAATTAGTTTTGGTGTGATGTTTGTATATGCTTGGATTATGTTTTGGTGATGTTTTGATATATGTTTCTATGTGATATTTGGGTGTATGTACATATGAATATGGATGTAAATACCACCATGAGATGTGTTATAAAGCTCCAATAAGCGGTATGGGTGTCATATCATTATATTTTCCATGTTGTTATGATGTCATGTTAGTTTTCTTTTCAGCAAAGTGATCATTGGAAACACTGCAACAAGCTATGTCATATAGCTCCATGGGTAGTATATTTGTTTTTCAGGAGATTTATAGAGGTATGTGTGTGATTGAACACTGACGAGAGTGTCCCCGGGAGGGAGAGTTCTATAATATCCTTGGTGACAATTCCATGTAATAAAGTTAAAATAATAACCACGATTGATGGGACACTTATTCCACACTGAATGTTGGGAAAAACATCCTAACGACATTCATTTGGTTTATTATGGCTAAGTAAATTGGAAAAGACAAATGAAAAGCCTCTGGAAATGAAAAATGGCATATTTGGCACATTTATTTAGGAAAGTAATGGAAATTAGGAGAAAAGGGGGATGAAAGGTTAGATGCTGCATGTGAGGAGGAAAATGAAGAAAAATAATCAAAAATGAAGAAAATAGAGGCTTCATATATAAAAATGCTTCTGAGGATCAGTTGGTACCTTTTGTTAGATATTTTTTGGAGCTCTCTCATTATTCTCTCTCTCTCTCTCCCTCACTCTTGGACACTTAGATTTTTCTTGTAGAAATTTGGTATTTGAGCAAGAAAGGAAAAGAAAGCAAGAAGAAGGAATAAGAAAGCAAGGAATAGGAGGATCAAGCAACTATGACATGATTCTTAGCAGGTATTTATTTTCATGTGTTATTTCATTTCTAGATATGGAATGCATGTATTTCATGTGGTTCTTTTCTATCTTGGCATGGGTTTTTCTTGGTGTGAAAGTTTTTTTTTCAGCTTTCCGTATAACTTTCATGAGATGGGTTTCTCATAATTTGTTCGAGTTGGATTACCAGAGGGATTCGAAGCTAAGTGGGGTGGATCTCCGAACTAACAAACACATGACCTAGTGGTCCCTGTGCCAGACTGTGGAACACGGTAAATCCACTGGCCTAGTAACCCCTAAATCCGATTGTCAGTTGAGGTAAAGCTACATTCCGTGCCTCAGTGGGCCTAGGAATCCTTTTCGGAGAATGAAGGGATATACGATAAATCCAAGAGTGTATTTCTCTCTGTTGGGTCTAGTTGTCCCAGGATGCAATGTATGGTAAATCCTGAAGAGCGTGTCTCGGTGTGGGCCTAGTAATCCCTAGACCATACTATGGATTACATTAAATCCTGAGAGACTAGGAGGCACTCAAATTCCTCATGGTGTAGGTGAAAAAATCTGATAACATTCATGTTTTTTTGGTTCTTTTTGGTTGGTTATGAGTCCTACATTCATGCTTGGAATATGGCACGGGAGTGATTGGCTTAAGCGAGATTTGGCTCAAAATATATATGGTCGGGTGGAACGTGGAAGTACCATCTCTGGTTTATTTTTAAATTGATTAATTAGATTCTCATTCCTTCGGTATTTGATGTCTAAATGCACTAGTTTATATGTAGATTTTTTTGTTGTTGTACCCATGATATTTATATTGTTATTATTCTGGTTATGAGTGTGTATTTTGAGAGTAGTGATGTATGGATGTATCCATGTTTTTATTTGTAAATCAATGAAAAATGTATCTATGGTCAAATATATTATACTACAGCTAATTATGTAAGGGAGCAATGCTTCTTAGAGAATATTAAATAAGTATGAGACCCCTATGCTTAGATCTGTCGATTACACCTGTAGTTTCAATATTTGTAACATGTTTGAAAAAATTCCTGTCATGGCTAGTTGGATTTTATATTAGTTCTTATTTATGTTATTACGTATGTATCATTGTCCTATTATTATTTATAATCTCTAAATTATTCATGAACTTGTGTGTAGGGCAATGAGTTATGGGCCCAAAAATGTGGCTCAAATCCTAGGGATGTTGGCTCAGAACTAATGAATTGAGTCCCTGGACACTGGTAGGTAGAGTTATGCCTGCATCTATAGCCTCTTGGACGTTTTCTTGCAAGAATGTGCCTGGATATATGTATCAAAGAGGTCAAAAGGTAAGTGTGACCCAAGGGTAAGAGGCTTGAATGATTCAGTTACCTCCTAGGGGTGTTGTCATTATTGAACAAGGTTTGCATGTTGCGTTTCCATCGATTCCACTTCCATAAGGTCACCAAGGAGGTTGAATCTCATTATAGTAGCCTCTCGTTGCATGTTTATCCTAGTTGGCCAATTACTTGGGTGGATGAGGGCAGAGGGTGTTACAAATGATCTAATAATCTTATGTCTCCATGTTTTTCATTTTTTTTCCCAATGATGATGTGTCACCGATAAGGTGAGGTACACGTTTGAATCATAACCTATTTCAATAGCTATTAAAACAACTTCTTCACATTTCTTGCCTCTAAAATTAATTGCATGTACAAACTCATATTTCACAATAATGAGTCGAGAAATAGTTGAATCTCATGCTCAACTTCTCTTTTAGGTGGAAACCCTTTAGGATTTTGGAACACATCATTGTATGCCTAAATAAACCCTTCTATTTTTTGTCATTGTTCCTTATTTCCTTCATCTAAGGATCCATTTTCTGTCATTGCATCTTCTATAGACTAATTTTTTTTTAAAAAGAAAAAAAACATAATTTTTGTTATTATCAATAACATTTTTGGTTTGAATATAAACTACCAGTGAAATCTTTTATTTTCCCTTATGCATGTTAATGGTGAATAATTTTACATCCTTGATGAGGTGATACTATGTATCTCTCTACATGAAGGTTGCATCACTCATATACATGTAAGGACTCCCAAACAGAAAGCCAAATACATCAAGTGGAACTAAATCAAGTTGTACTTCATCAACAAAATCAACATTGATAGAAAATAATATTCTACATTGTTTTATTACCTTCAATTTCTCATCTTACTTAAACAACCTAGTAGACATGGGCTAGGTATGTCTTGAACCTCCAATCCAAGTTCATTAGAAAAATTTGATGCAATAAGGCTTACTACTGAAACTGAGTCAAATAAACCATCGATATTTTTTTATTAACTTGTATCTTAATGCGGAAAATATTGATCATTACCTCTTCATGATGATGAAAACTACTTAGATTCACCTCCTCTTACAATGAAGTACATAAATTATTCTCATCCAAATTAGACCTACTTTCAACCAAATTACTTAACTCTATGGTTATGAGCTTATTTGTATTCCTACCCTTCTCTTTCATTACATTTTGTGTTTGTGAGTAATTTCACCTTATCGAGTTAATCATAATTAAATTTAAAAAATGTTATAAATTTGAATTCTACCTTTCTCTCAAGAGAAACTACTTGAGCGATAAAACTCAAGACTCTTACCAGAAAAAATCTTTATAATCCCAATACGCCAAAAGCTATAATTAAAAGAAAATGGGAGAATAAGAATACATGTCTTCATTATTAAAGCTAAACACAAATAACATTTAAAATAAATCGAACCTTTTAAAAATGTATCGACTATTCAATTTAAGCTTAAGCTTGTCAAAATGAATGAAGCATAATACTTTTATTGTTTAGATAAATTGTGTACATATAATACTTTCAGTGTTTTAATATTGTGTAAAAAAATTCTTTTAAAAAGATATCGACTATTCAATTTAAGTTTGTCAAAATGAATAAAGCATAATACTTTATTGTGTAAATAAATTGTGTACATATAATACTTTTATTATTTTAATATTATGTAAAAAAATAGAAAGAGAAGAAAGAAAAATCATATTGCATTACATATTTTAACACTAAATAAAACACATCATAATAGTACTACACATTTAGACATCATAACTCTAAATAAAACAGAGCATAATAGTACTACACAAATAACATTTAAAATACATTGAACCTTTTAAAAATGTATCGACTATTCAATTTAAGCTTAAGCTTGTCAAAATGAATGAAGCATAATACTTTTATTGTTTAGATAAATTGTGTACATATAATATTTTTAGTGTTTTAATATTATGCAAAAAAAATTCTTTTAAAAAGATATCGACTATTCAATTTAAGTTTGTCAAAATGAATAAAGCACAATACTTTATTGTGTAAATAAATTGTGTACATATAATACTTTTATTATTTTAATATTATGTAAAAAAATAGAAAGAGAAGAAAGAAAAATCATATTGCATTACATATTTTAACTCTAAATAAAACACATCATAATAGTACTACACATTAGATATCATAATATTATTACACATATAAAATTAATCTTTGTTTATCTAAACTTATAATTTGTTAAATATGTTTATGAGATGTAATTAAAAAATAAATTTCATATATTTGTTTTTAAATTATAAATAAGTAGTTTATCATGTTTTGGATAGACAATGATTAGGTGGATCTCCTTGATGTGAAGTTAGTGGTGTGATATATTGGACATGTAGAAGATGTAGTTCTGCCAATTAGACAAGTTGAAAATGTAGGTGAACCCAAAGGTTCTTTCCACAATCTAGTGTGAGAGCAATATATTTTATAGAAACTTTAATAACTGATATATTATTCACTGAGATTCTCCTGATCACACACTATTTTAACTTCATGCACAATACGGAATCTTTTATACCATTGATCATTAATTGCAGAAATAAAAACAATCGCATGCGCACATTAAAACCATAAACAATCACACATATGAACACAGTATTTTATGAGAAAGCTTAAAGTTGAAAACCCCCAACTATCTATATATTATATGTCATAGAGATCATGTAACAATCATTATACAAAGCTCCTCACAAGCTCTCAGTACAATCTCCAATTGCTACACACTAATCAAGCCTGATCTAGCAAAATCACATGCTCCAATCTCTGCCGCCCGATAGCCTACCTCTACTGCGCAATCACTGCTGAATAATGCCTCTGAATGAACTCGAATTGGTCTAGCCTTTCTCACACAATCCTCATTGGCATCTCCAATCACTGGTTGTTGCAAATCATGCAACAGTATAGTCACAACTGATAGTCACACTTCTCTTTCACGTAACTCTTCACTGGTCTCCACTGAAACTGTCCATGCACTGTAATTAACTGATGTATTCTTTAGTTGATTAATGAATTAATAATTAGTGAATTAATTAATAATTAATTCACACCACTCTCACTAGTGTATCGATCAATTAGACTAGATACAACTAGCTCAACTATGGTTAACTTAGTTAAACTGAACACAACTCCATCAACTACCTCAATGACTCCACAAAACTTTGTCACATGAGTTCTAACTGAAGTATCCATGCAATAGCTCAACTTAACCCTCAGGAATAGAGTAATTCCTTCTGTCAGCTCCTGTGCCACATCTGTGCACTTAACTGAAGTGCTCCAAGATAATAAGATAATGTTTATAGTCCAAATATTATTAAGAGCTAATAATATTCGACATATCTATTTTTAGACTGGCAATCTAAAAATAGATTCTGCCCAATATGTCTAAAAATAGAAATCCATCTATTTTTTCCGACTTGACCAACCATCCACAAATATCATCCTGCAACTCAAAGAATATGATCGACATGTCTAAAAATAGACATAGTCTAAAAATAGAATTGCGCCAGAAATAGCCTACGGGCCCACTTAGTGAAAGCGACTTCTTTCCACTAAGCTCATCATCTGGTTGCAATCTCAACACTCCCTCTCAACAAGATAAGGATTACCTTCCACCCCTATCCTGCCTCTGTGGTATTCGAATTTGCTCCTAGTGAGTGCCTTCGTCAAGATATCAGCATCCTGATCCTCCATGGGAATGTATGAAAGTAACACGATCTTCCGCTGCACACAATCTCTGATATGATGATACTGGATGTCAATGTTTTTATATCTATCATGAAATACTGGATTAACCGAGATTTTGATGCAACTCTGATTATCAAAATAGATCACAGTAAGATCTAAGTGTGAACCGAACAACCTGACCAGGATCTTCCTCATCCATATAGCCTCGCATGCAGCCAAACTCATTGCCATATACTCGGCCTCTACTGAACTGAGTGCCACAGATCTCTGCTTCCTGCTATACCAAGAAACTGTTGTCGACCGGATATTGAAAAATTCCTCTAGATGTGCTCTTTCTATCGATTACGCTCCCTGCTCAATCTGCATCCATGAAACCACACAACTTCACCTCATCCGACTGTCTGTACCATAATCCATATCCCGCTGTGCCTCTAAAATATCTCAATACATGCTTGCCTGCCTTCTAGTAGAGCTTGGTAGGCTTAACCATAGCTTGTGAAAGCTAGTTAATAGCATAGCATATGTCGGGTAGTGTATTGACCAGATACATAAGCGACCCCACCTACTGTCGATAAACAGTGGCATCCACTACCTCTACTGATGTAGCATCCTCTTTCCTCCATCCACCGGGCAGAGGAGTGTCGATAGGCTTGTAGCCATGCATTTTGAACTTCTCCAGTATCTCCCAGGCATACTTGCCTTGAGACACAAACAGTCCATCACTACGCTGCCAAATTTCCAATCCCAGGAAATAATGAAGGAGGCCCAAGTCCTTCATCTCAAACTCCTTTGAAAGATCAGCCTTGCATGAGTGTATCAACAGTTCATCACCCGTCAAAATCAAATCATCTACATAAAGTACAATGATCAGCAACTTACCCTCCACCACAATCTGGTATAGGTTCGGATCCGCCTCACTCTTGGAGGATCCACGTCCGGTGAAATAACTGTCTATCCCTGTGTACGCGGTGCTTGTTCCAGCACGCTCTTTTGAGTCTGCACACATGCGACTTGATGCTGAATATTGCGAAACCTTCGGGCTACTCTATGTACACCTCCTCCTCAGTCACTCTATTGAGGAACACAGTGTTCACATCCATATGATGAATGTGCCACCCCATCTGCGCTGAGAGAGCTAGGATCGTCCGTATGGAAGAATACCATGCAATAGGTGCAAAGGTTTCCTCATAATCGATCCCCTCAATATATGAAAAGGCTCGGGAAAAAAATCTTGCCTTGTACTTCTCCACACTCTCGTCAGCTGCTTTCTTTACTTTGTAGATCCATCTTGAACCCACCACTGATTTCCCCTCTAGCCTCGGGACAATCTCCCATGCACTGTTTCTGACAATCAAATCATACTCTTCCACCATGGCATCTACCCATTTGGGGTCCTCCACAACTTCCTCGAAAAGGATGGCTCTGTCACGATACACTTTCTCATAAGAGCCATGTATCCAGTATACCGGTCAGGTGACTGTCTCTGTCTGCGCTGTGATGTAGGTGCTCCTACAACCTTATCTGCATCTTAAGCCAGTCGCTCAGCTTCTGTAGTGCGCTTCCGCCCTCTGATGGTTGGCGCTGCATGAGTGGTCTATTCCACTACATGAACCTCCTTTTGTGGCTGATCCACATCCTAAGGCTCATCCTTAGGAACTAATAGCTCCTCATCTACATGCAAGTGTGGCTCCCTCTCAAGCGAACGCTTCATGGCTTTCTCATCATGAAATTTGATATCTCGTTGCACAACAGTCTTGCAACTATCTAGCAAATAGACACGATAGTTGTGGGGTGTATCATTGTACCCCAAAAATATCCCAACCTCTGCAGTCAGCTCCATCTTCTTCCTGGCATCCTTAGTCACATGAATGTAAACAAGTGAACCAAAAATTCTCAAATGAGAAATATCAAGCTTCTTACCAGAAAACGCCTCCTCGGGTGTACTCATGCCCAGTATCCTGTGAGGACAACGGTTCTGCACATATACTGCAGTATTGCATGCCTCAGCCCACAAGTGTATGGGAAGGCCCTGATCACGCAACATCGCCTGTGCAGCACCCACAATCGTTCTGTTCTTCTGCTCAGCAACCACATTCTGCTGTAGGTTATGAGGCGCTATGAGCTCTCCTCGAATTTCGTCTGCACTGCAAAAGTCCTTGAATTCGCTAGAGATGAATTCACCACCATTGTCACTCCTAAGAGCCTTCACCTGCTTCCCCGATTCTTTCTCAACCAGTGCCTTGAACTCACAGAACTTTGAGTATGTATCGCTCTTCTTCTACATGAAGAAGATCCATCACTTCCAAGAAAAATCATCAACAAATATCACATAGTACATGTGCTTTGTTGTCGAAGCTACTGAGAAAGGTCCACACACGTCTGTGTGAATTATCTCAAGGATCGTCGTGGCGTGACTATCCTTCTCGTGAAAGGTGGCTTTCACAAATTTTCCCAAAGTACATCCCTTGCACTGATCTGACTGCGCAAGAGTAACCTTAGGAAGCCCAGTAGAAATCTGCTGCAGTATCTTCAAAGCTCCATGGTGAAGGTGGCCCAATCTCCTGTGCCACAGCTGTTGAACCCTTAGTTAAACTGAGAGGGGGGGGGTGAATCAGTTTAACACATACATGGACTTTTAAAACTTTTTTTTAAAATCTTATTTACACCTTCATTTCATGGTCAACTTAATATGTGAGCAACAAGTATTACTATCAAACAGATTTGTTAATGTAATATCAAATTGAATATGAGAGCAGCAAGTATTAAGCAGATGAGATAAATCACATCAACACATAAACATCATGCACAGAGACACCAGATATAAGTGGAAACCCATAAAGGGAGAAAACCACATCTTATTATTGTTGTGATGCAAAGGCAAGCTCCAACTCCCTCTCACCACTGATTTTCTGTAGGCACTAACCTACAGGAGGCTCCTACCTCAATTCTGCAAGCTACAACTTGCAAGGAAGCTCCAACTCCCATCAATTTTCTGCAGGCACCAACCTACAGGAGGCTCCAACCTCAGTCAGCTACAACCGACATTTTATCAAGCTACAACTTGATGTGGAAGCACCAACTCCCATCTATTTTCTGCAGGCACCAACCTACAGGAGGCTCCTACCTCAGTCAGCTACAACTGACATCTATCAAGCTACAGCTTGATAGGGAAGCTCCAACTTCCTTATTCTTTCAAAAGAAAAACACTTGCTGATTTACCTTGGATATCAGCTCTGTTCTGTACTTTCTCTTCTGCTGTTCATCAACTCTTCTATCAGACCTGCATCATATCTGCTCAGCCCTTCCTTCTTCTCTTCTTTTCTCCTCAATTCTTCATACTCAGCATTCTCTATATTCACACTCTCTGACCTCTTGCAGCTTTCTTATTTTCTTCAACTATCTTCAATTCTGCTGCACACTCTCTCCTCTTCTCATTCTGTTTTCATTCATTTCTCCTTTTGGATATTACCCCCTTTTATACAAGATAGCTTCATGAATATTTGTATTCTACTGGGAATTCGAAATGGACAGTCATGTCTCTTTGCCTTCTGCCTTCTCATCTCTTTTCAGCTTACTCAGAAAAATGTAACTGTAGGTGCTTATTTTAATATTACGGTGGGATATTTTCTCTCTTCCGGAGACTTGCCAATGCATCACAAACAATAAAAACAATTAAAACATTTACATTCGAATTACAATGTGAACTCCAGCTCACTCATTTTGTCTCTTGGCTTGCTGCGCATTTGTCTTTTCTCTAACTGTCTCTTTGTCCCTTTCTCTTCTCTATATGCCTTTTTGTTTATGGCTGCTGCGTAACTCCTGAATTTATGAACTGCATTTTTATTTTATTTTTATACCAGCGCTTTATATATAAATGACTCTGCTGACTGTAATTCAACCCTTTACACGCAGCGAGTGTCTTGTTGATGTGGCGAGTTCCGCAGGCCAGAACATACATATATTACAATTGTATTACATTAATAATCGCCCTCCGGTTAAGCTGAGGCCCGTGGGTCTACAGACCACACGGCATGTTTTAATACAACTGCAACCATGTTTTATATATCTTACAGCAATTATTTTATATAAACAATCGCCCTCCACCTTAAGCCCTTGGTCTTATATTACAATCCAATAAATCAAATCGCAGCCTCTAATATATGAAAGGGTCCGGCCCCACATCTCCGTCGGTGGATCGGTGGTGTCAAACAAAAACTTGCGATTGCGATTGATCAAACGGACGCGATGACCACATAAAACATGGCTCATAGCGCAATCGGGTCCGAACTTTGAACAAATGCAATCGGGGCACACAGTATAAAAGTTTCGATTGCGATCACAACACGGATGCGATTGAACCTATTAAATCCATCGTATAATGCCATCGGGTCCGCCACTTCAATCGCAACATATTACACAAGTCGTGCGATCAATCGGAAAGTTCCGATTGTGATTAAGATCCCGGATGCGATTGAACCTATTAAATCCATCGTATAATGCCATCGGGTCCGCCACTTCAATCGCAACATATTACACAAGTCGTGCGATCAATCGGAAAGTTTCGATTGCGATTAAGACCCCGGATGCGATTGAACCTATTAAATCCATTGTATAATGCCATCGGGTCCACCACTTCAATCGCAATCGCAAGTCTTTTAATATGTGTTGCGATTGGGCACTGTTCATTGTATTTTGCCGATGCGATTGGGAAAGGACTTCAAACAAGTTTGAATTACAATTCATACCTCCATCGAGTCCGGACTTCCAATCGCAATCGCAACTCATATGTTCTCCGATGCAATTGACCAATGCCGATGCGATTTGACCGTAACTCAAATTTGTATTATCCCCCGTTTATACACCCATCGGGTCCGGGCTTCAATCGCAATCGCAACTCTTAGTTGGTTGCATGTTCTGCTGCCCTTGCGATCTCCGATTACGATTGGGGAGGGGTCCCACCTTATCAAACTTTGTTTTATGTGCTCCATAATATAAATGCCTTGGACCTTTGTTTATGTGATGCACTGCACATATATGTTTATATATATTTTTGCCGCTGGAGTGAAGCGATTCCCAGAATAAGTTTGTGTTATATTATATGTATAACGCCGGTTGGAGTGTGCGATTCCCGGAATATGGTTCTGTATCATATGCATTGTATTGCCGCTGGAGTTAAGCGATTCCCGGAATAAGTTTGTGTTATATTATATGTATAACGCCGGTTGGAGTGTGCGATTCCCGGAATTATGCATATGAATGTATCTGCCAGCTTGGGCGATTCTCGAAATTTTATAACGGCTCTGCCTCTGCCTCTGCTACTCCTGTCGCTCTGCCTCTGCCTTTGCTTCTTTTTGCTACCCTGCCTCTGTTCTTCGCTGTGCCTCTGCCTGTTTCTGCTTCACCATTGCCTCCTTTGCTGCCTTTGTTACTTCTTTGTCTCTTCCTTTCTGCTATATCTGTTGTCTTAGTTTCTTTGTGCTCCTTTCTCTATTGCGTATATAGAATCCACTCCACCTGTTATACTTGTAGCACATCCTATGAGGCTCCGATATTCTACGCCTTCAATTCAACAGTTCTTTTCCTCAACTTCGAACTCCGCTACGTTACCAGAGTTCTGGTCCTCATCTTGATTTAATTCTGCAGAATGAATTGATGTATTCTCCCCAACAGTCCTTCACAGTCTTCCCACTAGAATAATTGTTCCTCATCACTCTGTCTCATTCCTCAGCTACTTGTCTTATGCTCTCTTTGTTTCATCTGCTCCTTGACTGATGCTACTCCTTAATTCTCCTTTTGCTACCTTAGGTGTTCTTCCTTTGCCATCTCCTTTGCCTTGTTGCTACCTCAGGTGTTATTCCTTTGCCATCTCCTTTGCCTTGTTGCTGCCTCAGGTGTTCTTCCTTTGCCATCTCCTTTGCCATCAATGACAACATTTGCAACAGTCTCCCCCTTTGGCATTGATGGCAACACATCCACCAATAATCCAATGCTTCCTCCAAGTCTTCCTCTGTCTAGCTTCTTTTAGAAGACCCTTTCTTCTATTACCTGCTTTTCCTCCCCCTTTGACATCAATGGCAAAGGGTTTCACATTTCTTAGTGTAGATTCTATCTTTTCATTTTCTCTCTCTGAGATGTGTTTAGGCATTCTTCTTCTGACTTTGTACCATGCTGCTCTATACTGGTGTACAATATTTGTTGAGAGAACACTTTTGAGAATATTTTAACTTGTATATACACATTAAGTCGATATCATTCCAAAGTAATGATAGCTATAATTAGACTTGTATAATAAGAGATGCATCATTGGATCAAGACTTAAAGATTGTGAATGCTCCGAGTGACATATCAGGCTTGCTTCAACTATACTTTGGTCTATATCTGATGTAGTGTGCCAATATATTTCTGTTGAGGAAGATTGCAGATGGAATATGTCTTCTTCTGCAAGAGACATCTGTAGTCAAAATCTATTCCGTTGTGATGATGCCAATATATCTTCTATTGTTGTGGTTCACCTGTACTGCCTATTGTTGGTAATCTGTGCTAAACTGCTGACAGGGATAATACACTTAAAGACTGAAAGGTCCTTGTTTTTATTGTAAATAAATGAATCACACCAGAGCTTACAACTTATTGTGAGGATAGGCAATATCTTTCAATATAAGAGACTAATGACTTTCACTGCTTACACACTCTTCCAAAACAACCCCTGCAAATCCTTTCTGCTTGAGGTTCTTTTGCCATAGTTCTTTGATCTTGAGGACCTGTATCATATTGTTGTTCCATGATAACTCTTGATATTCTATTGATAGATATGCGACCTGTACCTAGTACGAATTGATATTACCTTGATAAACCATGCAAAGATTTCATTTTAGCTTGCACATGAACCCATAGTTTCCACTATTTATCTTCCCACTGTTCACACCAACAATCATCAATATACTAAATCTGATCTTGGCATCATTAACCTGCTACTTAATTTGTCATCCTGATTTGAAAGAATGTCACTGCATTTTATTTTCTATGACAATTCCAGAATCACTGCTGCTTTATACACTGCTTTATATACCAATTCAACTGTTACCATGGCTTCTTGATGCCTTTTTAATAATGGCAACCAGACTTCATAACAAACCTTTGAAGATTTGAATATACCACTCGCTTTATAGTTCGTCGCCCGACCTTGTATTAATACTCCATGCTTTGAAAAACAAAATTTATAATAAGACTTTCAGACTGGCCCACCTATGCACCATACCTCCTCTATCTTCCGCGCACTTTTATTAAACTTCGCGTATCTTCATCGAATAGTCACCGCCGGATGTCCCCTTTTCAAATCAACGGTCCTGAGAAATTCCGCTCGATGTCCCGGTACTGACGTTAACTTGCGAAATCGCAGGTTAAACGGTGGCTTCCAATACCACCTATGCCACGTGTCAACAATCTTATGGAATCGCTAGCCCTCTAGATAATACTGCCTCCGTACCAAAAGTGGTGCGAAATAATCCGGAAACCATAAGTGGTTTTGATACAGTGTTTCACCAAGGTTCCGATCTTCTTTATTAAATAGTCGTTTTTCAGTATATTATAATGATTCGAACCCACTCACGAAGGTTTCGCTCCACCATTCACATTGCGCATTTGACTATGGTTCCGCTTCACCATTCACAACCCTTGCACCATACATAACCTTTGCCGATTTCCACCATACATAACACGGTTTCGATTATTCTTATGCAGAGGTTTCTTATGCATTTCTTATAAATATTCTACTACAGGGTCTCATTCATACGGAATTCTCGTCACATGATTTAACTAGTCAAATGCCTTTGCTGCCTCTGTTCTCCTTCTAACAATTTTGCTGGCTATTGTGAGTTTCAGATGGTCTTCTTCTTCCATAGATCTCTGTTAGAGAAACTTCCTTTCTCTTACTGATCTCATAGCTGTTATCATTCCAAGGAGATCTTCTTAGACTACTTTCATGGGGTAAATATATGAACTTCTCTCCCCCTGGGATGTTGCTTCATATTTGTCACTGGATGGATTTTTGCTTTGCTTCCTAGAGCAGCTCCCCCTGATACTATGGCGGATTTATTATGTTATTGAGATGATAGGCTCCCCTTTTCTATTTTCTTTCCATACTCTATTGGGGTTCATCATAATGTCTGCACTCCTTTCTGATTCATAGTTTTGTTTGATTGGTTTGGATTTCATCATCTGTCTGGAGTTCTTTAATATATATGGCAGTTTACAGTATTTAGCTTTGTGACCACGCTTGAGTCATACATAACATCTTATTTGACCAAGGTGCATTTGAGCTGATGTATAATATTTCATTCCCCTTTTTGAACATAATTTACAATCAACATATTTATGTCCAAATTCATTGCATGCATAACAGTAGCCATGGAAATGATTTGTATACCTGGTGGAAGATTGTCTTTTCCCTTTGCTTGCTTGAGGGTTTCTTCTCTTTTGCTGCATATTTTGCTGGTTGGAGTTGATAGACCTTCTCTTACATTGTGCTGCATTATGTCCTGGTTTATGACAAGAGAAACATGTGCTATTTTTCATAGGAGGAAAGAACCTCCTTTGACAACTTCCAAATTTATTCACTTCATCCTTAGGAGCATGTGAGCCTTTAGTAGCTGATTGTTTCATCCCTTCATTCTTTGTCTTCTCATGTTGTTGCTTGCTTATGTTTGTTTCTTTACAAATCTTGTTCTTGCTGGCTTCTTCTTCAGTGGGAATCTTCTGAGCTGCTTCATCTTCCTTTGCTGCCTTTACAAAAATGATATTCCTTTTATCTTCAATCTTGGACTTGCTGGTTTCCCCTTCATATCCTATCCCAGCCTTTATGTGAGGTGGTCTTTGAGCATTGAGAATTTGGTCCAACTGTCTAGAGCTTTTCATTAGAGGTGTATTCATTAGTAGTTCTCTTTGGGCTTTTTCTAAGTTCTTTCTTAGGCTCATCACTTCTTCTTCCAATCTTTCACATTCTTGACTTTTCTTTCTCGTTTGTTGCAGTAGAGTGTCTTCTATCTTCCTTGCTTCTTCAAGGTGTGTCTTCAGGCCAACAATTTCTTTCTTTTCTTCAAATTCTCTCTCATCACATATTTGCATCACTGTCTTAAGGTCTTTGTTTTCATTCTTCAATCTTTCTATTTCAGTCAAAGCAGTGTCAAGTTTGGCCCTTTCTTCAGCTGCAATTTCTTCATGGTTCTTACTACCATTCACACTAGCAGGTACTTCATTTGATTGAGAATCTTCTTTTTGACATGAATTTCTCTTTTTCTTAATTCTCTTATCCTTCTTGTCAATGCAGTCCTTAGTGTCTACTCCATGTATGAAGTGCAGTCTATCCCAGATTTATTTTGCAGAGGTTAAATCCATTATCAACTCAAGGTCCTTGTTATGAAGATTGTCATATATCACACATTTTGCCTTAGCATTCCTCTGTTGTTCTTTCACTGTGGGTGAGTCTGTGCAGTAACCATCACAAACAAGCTTCCATACCTCTGGATCATCAGCCATAAATCCTATCTTAACCTTATCTCTCCATTCAGGAAAGTTAGTTGTATTTAGCACAGGTACATTTTGATAGTCCATGACTCAACGAGATCTCCTTCAAGCTATTAAGCTTACACCAAAGGAACTGGCTCTGATACCAATTGTTGAACCCTTAGTTAAACTGAGAGGGGGGGGTGAATCAGTTTAACACATACATGGACTTTTAAAACTTTTCTTTTAAATCTTATTTACACCTTCATTTCATGGTCAACTTAATATGTGAGTAACAAGTATTACTATCAAACAGATTTGTTAATGTAATAGCAGATTGAATATGAGAGCAGCAAGTATTAAGCAGATGAGATAAATCACATCAACACATAAACATCATGCACAGAGACACCAGATATAAGTGGAAACCCATAAAGGGAGAAAACCACATTTTATTATTGTTGTGATGCAAAGGAAAGCTCCAACTCCCTCTCACCACTGTTTTCTGCAGGCACCAACCTACAGGAGGCTCTATCCTCAATTCTGCAAGCTACAACTTGCAAGGAAGCTCCAACTCACATCAATTTTCTGCAGGCACCAACCTACAGGAGGCTCCAACCTCAGTCAGCTACAACTGACATTTTATCAAGCTACAACTTGATGTGGAAGCATCAACTCCCATCTATTTTCTGCAGGCACCAACCTACAGGAGGTTCCTACCTCAATCAGCTACAACTGACATCTATCAAGCTACAACTTGATAGGGAAGCTCCAACTTCCTTATTCTTTCAAAAGAAAAACACTTGCTGATTTACCTTGGATATCAACTCTGTTCTGTACTTTCTCTTCTGCTGTTCATCAACTCTTATATCAGACCTGCATCATATCTGCTCAGCCCTTCCTTCTTCTCTTCTTTTCTCCTCAATTCTTCGTACTCAACATTCTCTATATTCACACTCTCTGACCTCTTGTAGCTTTCTTATTTTCTTCAACAATCTTCAATTCTGCTGCACACTCTCTCCTCTTCTCATTATGTTTTCATCAAACTCTTCTCTTGGATATTACCCTGTTTTATACAAGATAGCTTCATGACTATTTGTATTCTACTGGGAATTCGAAATGGACAGTCATGTCTCTTTGCCTTCTGCCTTCTCATCTCTTTTCAGCTTACTCAGAAAAATGTAACTGTAGGTGCTTATTTTAATATTATAGTGGGATATTTGCTCTCTTCTGGAGACTTGCCAATGCATCACAAACAATAAAAACAATTAAAACATTTACATTCGAATTACAATGTGAACTCCAGCTCACTCATTTTGTCTCTTGGCTTGTTGCGCATTTGTCTTTTCTCTAACTGTCTCTTTGTCCCTTTCTCTTCTCTGTATGCCTTTCTGTTTATGGCTGCTGCGTAACTCCTGAATTTATGAACTGCATTTTTATTTTATTTTTATACCGGCGCTTTATATATAAATGAATCTGCTGACTGTAATTCAATCCTTTACACGCAACAAGTGTCTTGTTGATGTGGCGAGTTCCGCAGGCTGGAACATACATATATTACAATTGTATTACATTAATAATCGCCCTCCCGTTAAGCTGAGGCCCGTGGGTCTACAGACCACGCGGCATGTTTTAATACAACCGCAACCATGTTTTATATATCTCACAACAATTATTTTATATAAACAATTGCCCTCCACATTAAGCCTTTGGTCTTGTATTACAATCCAATAAATCAAATCACAGCCTCTAATATATGAAGGGGTCCGGCCCCACATCTCCGTCGGCGGATCGGTGGTGTCAAACAAAACTTGCGATTGCGATTGATCAAATGGACGCGATGACCACATAAAACATGGCTCATAGTGCAATCGGGTCCGAACTTTGAACAAATGCAATCGGGGCACACAGTATAAAAGTTCTGATTGCGATCAGAACACGGATGCGATTTGCACATATTAACTCCCGCATATAATAGGATCGGGTCCGCCACTTCAATCGCAACATATTACACAAGTCGTGCGATTAATCGGAAAGTTCCGATTGCGATTAAGATCTCGGATGCGATTGAACCTATTAAATCCATCGTATATTGCCATTAGGTCCGCCACTTCAATCGCAACATATTACACAAGTCGTGCGATCAATCGGAAAGTTCCGATTGCGATTAAGACCCCGGATGCGATTGAACCTATTAAATCCATTGTATAATGCCATCGGGTCCGCCACTTCAATCGCAATCGCAAGTCTTTTAATATGTGTTGCGATTGGGCACTGTTCATTGTATTTTGCCGATGCGATTGGGAAAGAACTTCAAACAAGTTTGAATTACAATTCATACCTCCATCGGGTCCGGACTTCCAATCGCAATCGCAACTCATATGTTCTCCGATGCGATTGACCAATGCCGATGCGATTTGACCGTAACTCAAATATGTATTATCCCCCATTTATACACCCATCGGGTCCGGGCTTCAATCGCAATCGCAACTCTCAGTTGGTTGCATGTTCCGCTGCCCTTGCGATCTCCGATTGCGATTGGGGAGGGGTCCCACCTTATCAAAATTTGTTTTATGCGCTCCATAATATAAATGCCTTGGACCTTTGTTTATGTGATGCACTGCACATATATGTTTATATATATTTTTTCCGTTGGAGTGAAGCGATTCCCGGAATAAGTTTGTGTTATATTATATGTATAACACCGGTTGGAGTGTGTGATTCCCGGAATATGGTTCTGTATCATATGCATTGTATTGCCGCTAGAGTTAAGCGATTCCCGGAATAAGTTTGTGTTATATTATATGTATAACGCCGGTTGGAGTGTGCGATTCCCGGAATTATGCATATGAATGTATCTGCCGGCTTGGGCGATTCTCGGAATTTTATAACGGCTCTGCCTCTGCCTCTGCTGCTCCTGTCGCTCTGCCTCTGCCTCTGCTTCTTTTTGCTGCCCTGCCTCTGTTCTTCGTTGTGCCTCTGCCTGTTTCTGCTTCACCACTGCCTCCTTTGCTGCCTTTGTTACTTCTTTGTCTCTTCCTTTCTGCTATATCTGTTGTCTTAGTTTCTTTGTGCTCCTTTCTCTATTGCGTATATAGAATCCACTCCACCTGTTATACTTGTAGCACATCCTATGAGGCTCCGATCTTCTATGCCTTGAATTCAACAGTTCTTTTCCTCAACTTCGAACTCCGCTACGTTACCGGAGTTCTGTTCCTCATCTTGATTTAATTCTGCAGAATGAATTGATGTATTCTCCCCAACAGTGCTTCACAGTCTTCCCACTAGAATAATTGTTCCTCATCACTCTGTCTCATTCCTCAGCTACTTGTCTTATGCTCTCTTTGTTTCATCTGCTCCTTGACTGATGCTACTCCTTAATTCTACTTTTTCTTCCTCAAGTGTTCTTCCTTTTCCATCTCCTTTGCCTTATTGCTGCCTCAGGTGTTCTTCCTTTGCCATCTCCTTTCCCATCAATGACAACATTTCCAACAACAGCTTGCCATCATCCCGGCTCACCACTCCTTCTGCCTTGCCTGCCATTGCTGCGCAGTCATCGACCTACAATTGATAAAGGTTCTTAACTCAAACCCCTATCCTCCGGGTTTCACTAGTTGCCTTACTGTGCAGTAAATCCTTTCCCTCACTAAAGACAACATCATATCCCTTGTCTTCTAACATCGCCACAGAGATAAGATTCTTCTTCAATCCTGGAACATGCATCACTTCCTTCAATATGAAGGGTTTACCAGACTCCCTCTCAAAGGAAATGGTACCGATACCGATCGCATTGTATCTACCATCATCGCCCATCTCGCTGTGCACTCCAAGATCTTTCTCATTCAGATTAGTAAACAAATATTTATCTCCTGTCATGTGAAAAGACGCACCACTGTCAAGAAACCACACTGAACCCATCACACTTGAGACCAAGCATGTGATCAGTGAAAAATCCAGCTGAAACTGCGAGGCTAAGGCCTCTCCAACTGCAGATCCAGCAGCCTGCTTAATTTTCTTCTTCTATGGACAATTAGTGGCGTAATTTCCATGTTGGTGACAGTGAAATCACTTCACCTTGGACATGTCCTTCTTCTTTCCTTTCGCACCGGATTGAGAAGCATTCTTCTTGCTCTTCCCCTTCCTTGCTTTGGCATCCAAAGTGCAATTTTCTTCATCTGAGTTCTTTGATGAATATTTTTCCCTGGTACTTCGCCTTATCTCCTCTTGCACAAGATCCGACCAAAGTCGCTCCCATCCTGGCAATTTCTATTGACCATTGATAGAGTCCTGATAGGAATTCCAACTCTTCGAAAGCCCAAGGAGAGCCAAGCTCACCAATTCCTCGTCATCTACAATCACCCCCACACTTCCCAGCTCATCCCTACATTGGATGAACTTCATGAGTTACTTGGGCATACTATCGCCTTTCTCCATTATTATGTTCCTAAGTTTATCCTTGAGCGCCAACTTCCTCTGGTCGCTCTTGCTTTGGAATAAGTCTGTCAACGCTTTCCACATCAAGAATGGAGAAGCCTTACCATGAAGGCTGGACACTATGTGATCCTTTACACCTTCCAACAAAATTCTTCGACACTTTGTTGTCTTCTTTTGCCATGCGTCAAGTGCAGCAACATCGCTAGAAGCAGGGTTTGGAATTTTTTCATCTATAAACTCCTTCAACCCATTGTCATCCAGCACCGCCTCCATCCTATCCTTCCATGCAATATAATTCGAGTTTCCCTTAAGAGCATACTCGAATCACAATCCATTGAAATACATCTCAACTTTGACACCAAGAAAACACTGCTGCAAATTCGAATTCCACCAGCACAAAACTCAACCGCTTCAATGTTTTGCAATTACTCCAATGATCAATATCACTCTGATACCATGTATAAATTTGAATAACTGATATATTATTAACCAATATTCTCCTGATCACACACTATTTTAACTTCATGCACAATACATAATCTCTTCTACCATTGATCATTAATTGCGGAAATAAAAACAATCGCATGTGCACATTAAAACCATAAACAATCACACATATGAACACAGTATTTTATGGGAAATATTAAAGCTGAAAACCCCCAACTATCTGTATATTATATAGAGATCATGTAACAATCATTATACAAAGCTCCTCACAAGCTCTCAGTACAATCTCCAATTTCTACACACTAATCAAGCCCGATCTAGCAAAATCACATGCTCCAATCTCTGCCACCTGATAGCCTACCTCTACTGCGCAATCACTGGTGAATAATGGCTTTGAATGAACTCTAATTGGTCCAGCCTTGCGTACGCAATCCTCATTGGCATCTCCAATCACTGGTTGTTGCAAATCATGCAACAGTATAGTCACAACTGATAGTCACACTGCTCTTTCACCTACCTCTTCATTGGTCTCCACTGAAACTATCCATGCACTGTAGTTAACTGATATATTATTTAGTTGATTAATGAGTTAATAATTAGTGAATTAATTAATAATTAATTCACACCACTCTCACTAGTGTATCAATTAGTTAGACTAGATACAACTAGCTCAACTATGTTTAACTCCGTTAAACTGAACACAACTCCATCAACTACCTCAATAACTCCACCAAACTCTGTCACATGAGTTCTAACTGAAGTATCCATGAAATAGCTCCACTTAACCCTCAGGAATAGCGTAATTCCTTCTGTCAGCCCTTGTGCCACATCTGTGCACTTAACTGAAGTGCTCCAAGAGAATAAGATAATGTTTATAGTCCAAATATTATTAAGAGCTAATAATATTCGACATGTCTATTTTTAGACTGGCAATCTAAAAATAGATTCCGCCCAATATGTCTAAAAATAGAAGTCCATCTATTTTTTCCAACTTGACCAACCATCCACAAATAGCATCCTGCAACTCATAGAATATGATCGACATGTCTAAAAATAGATTTGCGCCAAAAATAGCCTGCGGGCCCACTTAGTGATGGTGACTTCTTTCCACTAAGCTCATCATCTTGTTGCAATATCAACATATTTAATAAATAAAATAATTTATGTCTAATAAATAATGATGATAATTATTTAATGTCGTAAGTATGATAATTTGTAGATAATTATAATTTCTTGGAATAAAATTTTCAAAATTTTAATTTAATGTGAGAGCTGCATTTAATGTTAACTAGTTGTTAACTAGTTAAATAACATTTTCTTATTTGTTTTAAGAAAAGACTCAGACACTTATATTTTTCTGGAAATTTTTTATTTATTTATTATTATTTTGAATAATAAAATTAGTTATGGAAAGTAATTCCATAAAAAGTAAAAAGGCTAAAGGTAAATCTTTTCCTAGAACTGAAAGGTGGTTGGACAATTTGAACAGTTACCTGCTCCTCTAGGGATAAGAGACTCATCTCAGTGAGGAATGGGGGTTATGTTCAGAGACTAAGGAAGAGCGTGAAAAGTTTTTCCTGAACTGGTAGAGACCAGTGGAAAACCTCTCATTTGTCCTGAAATATTCTAGTACTGAGTGGATTTGGGGTCCTAAGGTCACCACAAAAATATACTGCCAGCCTGTACCTTTTAGTGGAAGCACGGGGGAAGAGCAGGACATCATTGCCTCCTTTGAAGGTTGGGAAGAACATCATCAGCAGTAATTATTTTTAGATGAGTTACTAATTATGTTCCGTATTTGAAGTTTACATAAATGGTATTACAAGATTTATACACAAGTCTATGTTAATTATCCACTTATTCAAATGTTGTGTTGTGAATGTTATATGGATTTGTTGAAAAAGATCAGAAAGCTAGTAGTGACTTTTGTAAGTTAAATCCTAAGAATGAATAAACTACCTATTGAAATAAATGTTAGGTAAACTTGACTCAGGATAGAGTTAGTGTTGACTAGGGTAAATAGTAGTGGTTTTGGGGCACATGGTATTGTGCACCCATGGTTTTCAGCCCATGGTATTGCATGTAATGGAGCCTATAAAAGGTTGGGAATACTTCATTGTAAAGTAGCCCTGGAGGTGAGCAGTGAAGGCTCATTTGGCCGGATTGGCTAGGGGTTTGGCCAAGGCTAATGAAATTTCATTAGGACGGGTTTCCCCGAAGTTTGGGGTTTTTCCCGGTTAAGCATCTGTGTTTCTATTTATGATTTGTTGTTGGCTATTTTATGTTTAATAATTCCTCTTGGTAAATTTATTATTTCTCCAGTAGATTCTAACAAATGGTATCGGAGCCATATTTGGCTTCAAAAGGAAACTTTTGTTGCTAAGGATTATATGGCCTGGTGTATAGAGAGATGGTAGATGGAGAAATATGATCGCATATCAACAAAGTGACATGCTCAATCTAAATCGTCAAATGAAGCACTAATTTTGCAATTTTTGTTTGTACTACGTGGTGATATAGATTTGAAGCTAGATCGCCATGCATGTTGGGTGCACAAGACAAATGAATAATGGGGAATCCCATGTAGGGCTCCAACGGTGGACGAGGATGCAAAATAAATTTTCAATTATTGGCACAAGCAGTATGGTGTTGCTAGAAAAGAGGCAACCGAATTTAGATCTGGTCATATCTAGCGTACCCAAAGTTTGAAGCTGCCACTTCAAAAAATTTATGAGCATACTCCCACTGAATAAAGAAGTCCACGAGCGCACATTGTGTGAAATTTTATTTGGAAGGCAGTGGTAGCATTAAATCATGGTTTTTGTTGAGGGAACTCATGTCAAGGGTGTGAGACATAATTTATCTCCATCAGTTTCATGGATCTAGAGTCACTGTAAAATGATTCTGACTATTTTTCAGAGAATGAAGGCACAAGATCATTCTATGATCATTTATGAGAGTTGGATTTCAGAATGTGATCGCAGGCTAGTGTAAAGCGTCAAGACCAATAAACAAGAGGAGCGATATTGGAAGCAAGGCATGCATATTTTGCTGGCAGCTCTCGACATGGCCAAGGAGATGAGGTGAAACGGAGAAACACGGTCGGTAGTTGAAATATTCGACAATGCGAGGATGACGACCACAGGACTACGCATAGTCCACTGGATATTCTCAGGACTCTAAGGCATGGACTATTCCTAGATGCAGATATTACAATTGCGTAGCAAGGCGATTTGGTATGTTGCCCTCATCGTATGGATGGAAGGTGTTTAGTGATTTTTTCCTCATCGCACAGATGGAAGGTGCCTCAAAGAGCGGGTCAAGAAGAAATGGGTATGGAAAAATATTTATGAGTTCACACATAGTTCAAATAAGAGGTTGTGAGGGAAAAACTTGAATTAGCACAATAAGATCTATGCAGACATCATGTCAAAGACAACAGAGAAGTTTGCGCTTAAGTATTGCTGAGAGAGGCACTAGCTACTCTCTCACGAGGATTCGATCTATGATTTGGAATCATTGATCTCTGTGCAAATATTCTCCAATAAGGCACATGTAGAGTTGGACATCAGTGTCAATGATAATGACGATGATGTTTTGGGAATTTCTCTATGCTTAAGTAAAGGGCTTCATCGTGGAAGGTAACAAGGAAACAAGGTTGCAATGTGTAATGCAGAAGACAAGAGCATGTGGCTCAAGGGTAGAAAGGAGATAGAATGGCCATATAAAGAAAAGCAACAATGAAACAAAAAATATATATATTGTAATGGAGTCAAATTTTATTGCATGTAAATGGGAATACTGTTGTAAGACCTGGTATGGCATGAGTACCCCTGGGTAATCACTGGTAAAGTCTGGGTTAGATCTAGGTGATAGGGGGGATGTGAAGTTAAAAATTACCCTGGGTAAAAGTTTGGGGGGGGAAGAGCTACAGTGAGCAGGGTTTTCTCACTTAGCAATTTTGGCTGGATTTAGTCAAGAAAACCCAAGTCAAGTTTCAGGGGGGAATTGTTAGGTAAACCTGACTCAGGATAGACTCAATGTTCACTAGGGTAAATAGTAGTGGTTTTGGAGGGTTTTGGCCAAGGCTAATGAAATTTCATTAGGATGGTTTTTCCTATAGTTTTGGGTTTTTCCCGGTTAAGCATATGTGTTTATGTTTATAATTTGTTGCTAGCTATTTTATGTTTAATTATTCCTCTTGGTAAATTTATTATTTCTCTAGTAAATTCTAACAATAAATACCTTTTTATTGTAGAAGGAAATATTGTATTAATTTTAGAAAGAAATATTTTTTTATTGTAGAAAGAAATACTATATTAATTTTAGAAATAAATATTGTTTTATTGCAAAAGGAGGTACAGTAATAAGTTTGGAAAGAAATACTCATTATCTGTAGAATGAAATACTGATGCAATATAAGGAAGAACTATTATTGCTCAACCTAGAACCAAATTATTGTGTTAAGTTAATACCAGAAACAAAACCTGGTGGGGATTGTCGTAAATACTTTAGATTTTGTAGAGTGCAAGTAATTACGATATAAAGTTTCCATTCTAGAAGTGAAATAGAAGAAAATACACAGAAACAAATATTTGCAGGAATGAAATCTATTTTAGTATGTTTAGTTGCTGAGCAAACATCGTAATAGTAAAAACTTGTGGTAGCCGAGAAAAGACTAAACTCTAACATTTATAAAGAAAGAACTATTGGCCTTAGCTCCGGAGGTAGAACCTCCAGTTCCAAACCTAGTGGGGATTGTCGTAAATACTTTATATTTTGTAGGGTGCAAGTAATTACGATTTAAAGTTTCCATTCTAGAAGTGAAATAGAAGAAAATACACAGAAGCAAATATTTGCAGGAATGAAATCTATTTTAGTATGTTTAGTTGTTGAGCAAACATCGTAATAGTAAAAACTTGTGGTAGCCGAGAAAAGACTAAACTCTAACATTTATAAAGAAAGAACTATTGGCCTTAGCTCCGGAGGTAGAATCTCCATTTCCAGAGCACATCGTGCTTTCTGACCTATCTATACACGGAAAAAAATAGGAGTGGTCTGGTCACTCAAATAGGAGCACAAATTAAAATATGTGGGTTATATATTCAGTAAATTCATAGATAATTTAGCCAAGTTAAGACGAACGTTCAAAAAGGCATAATGCTTAACTTAAAAATATTTATTTTCTTTGAAAGGAAGGAAAAAAACAAGATTCGTATGAACGAGAAATTATATATAAGTAGAGTGCAAAGACCGGCCAGAGGCTCAAGTGCTTAACTTCCTTTTGCAGGAGTTGTTATTGAGGTAGAAGGTTCCTCTTTCTCGGCCCCAACCCTGGGCGCATGCTACTTCCACAGTGTGGTTAACTGTCATGGGAAGTGCCATTAAAAACTATAGCTTTCAAACCCTAAAGAGTAGGAGAGTTGCAAACCTGACCCACTTTGATGAAAGAGGAGAAATGAAAAGGAGTAGTTAGGGTTGCGAGGTAGTACCCGGCGATTCCCACCCAACTCCTGTGCCGTAGATCTTCATCAATATTGGATGATGGTTAGACAGGGAAGTGGTAAAATAAATTAATGATAGACAGGACCTTTGAGGCACAAGTGGCAGTGGTTAGTGTATCACCAGGAAAACTCATGGATCACTAGTACAGCACGGAAAACAAAATAAATGATACAACAATTAATTTCACAAGGTACCAAGGGTATAATTCAGAACCAAATCATATAGTTGAATATCATAGTAAGACTATTGTATAACTATTCAATAGTGAATAAACACATCACCCAAGGTGTATTAATAAACACGGTGATCGAAAAACCCATTTCCATAAATACAGATTTGTACAATAGTCTTATAGCAAGGGTTAAATGTTAACTGTTATAGTTACAATATTTTAGTGTAGGATAAAAAAAATTTTAAAAAATTGTTTTTATCTATGAGTATTACAAGTGATATTAAAGGAGCTTTCATACGCTGGGACCCTAAGGGCCAACTAACGATTAAGCTATGTGTATATTCATGCATAGAAAAGAAGCATAACAGGAAAGGACAGAAAAACAATACAAACTTCAAAGGTGCTAAAAACAATAACTTTAAGAATTCTGCACAAAGTTCTGTGAGTAAAAAATTTGGTAGAAATCACCAAAGAACTTGATGGACAGCTGAAGAGAGGCCTACAGAGGCATTTAGTAAGCATGAGCAAGGGCAAGTAACTAAACCACCCCTATAGTGTTGGGGGTGTGGTGAAGCACATTATTACAAAAATTTCCCACAACGAACAAGAAGTGAAATAGTTGCAAATTTACAGGAGGCTTCTACAGTAGGTGATGTGGCTTCAAACATACCTTGTATCAACACAGCGTTGGAGGATTGATAGGTAGATTATCAACCAACAATGATTGAGTTGGAAGGTAAATTATTGTCTCAATCTATTTCTATTTTGGTAGATCCAGGTGCAAGTATAAGTTATGTTAATCCCAAAATAGTGGAAATTTGTAAGTTAAAAGGTCAGAAATTCAAAATTTCTTGGCTGGTACAGCTAGCCACAGGAGAAAAAAGAAAGATAACTACCAAAATTTCAAACTGTATTTTGGAAATTTCAAAACAACAGTTAAACGTATACCTAAACATACTGCCTGCATTAGGGTCCTATGATGTTTTTCTAGGTATGGATTCGCTAGAAAGACATTGGACCTTAGCGGACTACAAGGAAAAGATCATTTATTACAGAATGCAAGATGGAACACGCAAGAAAATTCAAGGATTGATGATCTGTTTGATTAGGTGAAGGGGGCCACAGTGTTTTCAAAAATAGATTTAAGATTTGGATATCACCAGATCCGAATCAAGGATGAAGATATTTGCAAGACTTCTTTTCGTACTAGGTATGAGCATTATGAATTTATGGTGTTACCCTTCGGGTTAACAAATGCACTAGCAACCTTTATGAGGTTAATGCATGGTATATTTCATGCTTTCCTAGGTAACTTTGTACTTATATTCATAGATGAAAGTTTAATATATTCTAAAAATTAGGAAGAACATAGGGAACATTTAAGGATTGTGTTGGAAATGTTAAGAAAACTTCAGTTGTATGTGAAATTCACCGAGTGTGATTTCTTCAAAATAGAAAATACAGTACTCAGGACATGTTATTTCAGCAGAAGGGATTGCTGTTGACCCTGAGAAAATCAAGACAATCGTGGAATGGCGGGTACCCCAGAACCTCACAGATATTCGATCCTTTATGGGATTGATTGGGTACTATTGAAGATTTATTGAAGGATTTTCCAGAATTTATTTTCCAATTACCTCCTTGTAGAGAAAAGGAAAAGTCTTTAAGTGGAGTGTTGAGTGTCATAACAGTTTTGAGAAGTTGAAGCAGCTTTTGACAACTGCACCGGTATTAAGGGTAGCTGACCCCAATAAAGAATTTAATGTTTTTACAGATGCTAGTAAAGAAGGAGTTGGGGAAGCTTTATCTTAGGAAGAGAAGGTAGTGGCTTATGAGTCGAGAAAGCTGAAGGAACATGAACAAAGATATTCAACTTATGATCTAGAATTAACAACAATAGTACATGCACTCTGGGTATGGAGACATTACTTGATGGGTAATAAATTTGTACTAAAAACAGGTCATAGCAGCCTAACAAGTTATTTCAAGCAAGCCGATTTAAACTCCTGACAGGCAAGGTGGAATGCCTTCTTAAGTGAGTTTGATATGGATATCCAGCACATGAAGGGTAAGAAAAACTGAGTGGCTGATGCTTTAAGTAGAAAGTTGCATTGTGTTTATGAGCTTTACTATATGTAAATTTTTGGATCAAGTAAAAGAAGAAGCACAAAAATATCCTGAATATCAATTTTTATGGCAACAAATAGAAAAGGCCAGAAAGCAAGGAAATACTTTTGAGTATGGAGTTAAACAAAAAAAAATGCTAACCCTTAGAGGAGAGTTGTACGTACCAAACCGTGTGGACCTAAAGGAGCTCATCATGAATGAATATCATCAAAGAAATTATGCAAGACACTCAAGATACTAGAAAAGGTTAACTATTATTAGAAAAGTATACTTCTGGATTGGAATGTGTAAAAATATTTCTGAGTGTTTAAATAGATGTTTGGAGCGTCAATAGGTGAAGGTGGAACATCAAAATCGTACAGGATTGTTGGAGCCCATACCAGTACATGAATGGAAGTCGGAGGTCATATCCCTAGACTTCATTACGGGTTTACCAAGGTCAAAGAGGCACAATGACTCCATCATGGTGGTAATTAATAGATTTAGTAAATCTGCACATTTTATACCTATACAGTCTACTTATAAGACTGTACAGATAACAGATATTTTCATGAGAGAAATATTCAGACTGCATGGCATTCCAAAAACTATTATCTTAGACAAGAATGTTAAGTTTACTTCAGCATTTTGGAAGACTCTGTTTACAGGTTCGGGGACCCAAATAAACTTTAGTACTGCTTATCATCCCTAGACAGATAGTGGAACGGAGCGCGTAAGACAAGTTTTGGAAGAAATGTTGCGCATGTGTGTGCTGCAACAGCCAACTAGATGGGAAGAATACTTGCATCTGGTTGAATTTTCTTACAACAATGGTTTTCAGGAGTCCCTTAAGATAAGTCCTTTCGAAGCTCTATATGGGACGCAATGTTGTGTTAGAAAATTATATATTACAAAGCAATGGAAAAAATAAAAGTTATGCGAAAACACAAACACAAGAGACACATAAAACTAGAGAAACACAGATATACATGGTTCACCTAGTTTGGGTATGTTTATCCCGAACAACCAACCCTTCCTTTCTATTATCCAACAAAATGAAGAGACAAAACCTACATCAGATCCATTGTAATATCATTTGTTCTCACTCTTAGTCTCTATCTGTTTCTCGCTCTGAGAATACACATACAATACACAACCGCAACACTACCCTCATACAAGCATAGGGTTGCCTTCTAGGGAAAAAAAAACCTAAACTAAACATAAATTCTACCATCAGATCATCCGCCTAATGAACGGCAAAGATTGAATAGAAATTACTATACATTTACAAGGCAATTTTAGATACCACTACCTTGGAGAGATACCAATTTTAGTTGCATTTAATGTTAAATAGTAAAATAACATTTTATAATTTGTTTTAAGAAAAGACTAAGACACTTTTATTTTTCTGGAAAGTTTATTTTTATTTATTATTATTGTGAATAATAAAATTAGTTATGGAAAGTAATTCCATGAAAAGTAAAAAGGAATAAGAGACTCATCCCAGTGAGGAATGGGGGTTTTGTTCAGAGACTAAGAAAGATAGTGGAAAATTTTTCCTAAGCTGGTAGAAACCACTGGAAAATCTCTCAGCTGTCCTGAAATATTCTGGTAATGACTCAACTTGGGGTTCTGAAGTCACAACAGAAATATAATGCTAACTTGTACCTTTCAGTGGAAGCACAGGAGAAGAGCAGGACGTCATTGCCTCTCTTGAAGGCTGGGAGGACCATCATCAGCAACAATTATTTTCAGCCTCTATTGAAGGTTGGGAGGACCATCATCAGCAACAATTATTTTTTATTTTCAGATAAGTTACTGATTCTGTTCGGTATTGAAGTTTACAGAAATGGTATTACAAGATTTATACATAGGCGTGTGTTAATTATTTACTTATTCAAATTCTATGTTGTGAATGGTATATGAATTTGTTGAGAAGTTTCAAAAAGCTAGTAGTGACTTCTGTAAGTTAAATCATGAGAATGAATAAACTACCTATAAAAAGATATAATATACTGATTCTGTTCGGTATTGAAGTTTACAGAAATGGTATTACAAGATTTATACATAGGCGTGTGTTAATTATTTACTTATTCAAATTCTATGTTGTGAATGGTATATGAATTTGTTGAGAAGTTTCAAAAAGCTAGTAGTGACTTCTGTAAGTTAAATCATGAGAATGAATAAACTACCTATAAAAAGATATAATGTTTTATTGTAGAGGAAATATTGTATTAATTTTAGAAAGAAATATTGTTTCATTGTAGAAGGAAATTAACTATATTAATTGTAGAAAGAAATATTGTTTTATTGCAGAAGGAGATACTGTACTAATTTTAGAAAGAAATACTGATGAAATATAAGAAAGAACTATTATTGCTCAACCTAGAACCAGATTATTGCGTTAAGTTAATACCATAGACAAAACCTGGTGGGGATTGTCGTAAATACTTTAGATGTTGTAGAGTGCAAGTAATTACGATATAAATTTGCCATTCTAGAAGTGAAAGAGAAGAAAATACGCAGAAGCAAATATTTGCAGGAATGATATTTGCAGGAATGAAATCTATTTTAGTATGTTTAGTTTCTCGACAAACATTGTAATAGTAAAAACCTGAGGCAGCCAAGAAAAGACTAAACTCTAACATTTATAAGGAAAGCACTGTCGGCTTTAGCTCTGGAGGTAGAACCTCCAATTCCAGAGCACATCGTGCTTTCTGACCTATCTGTACATGGACAGAAATAGGAGGGGTCCGGTCACTCAAATAGGAGCACAAATTAAAATATGTGGGTTATATACTTAGTAAATTCATAGATAGTTTAGCCAAATTGAGAGGAACGTTCAAAAAGGCATAATGCTTTACAAAAGAATATTTATTTTCTTTTAAAGGAAGAAAAAAAACAAGATTCATATGAAGGAGAAATTGTATATAAGTAGAGTGCAAAGACCGACAAGAGGCTCGGGCGCTTAACTTTCTTTTACAGGAAATCTGAAGCAAGAAATGTCTTTTAATGAAAATTGATAAATTACAGTACAGTAACTCGAAGTCAACACCAAGCCAGTAAATTCTTACAGCAATACTTTAGTCATTGTTAAAAATAGGTAAACAACTGTAAATACAGTTCAACCTAAATCATATAGACAAAGACCTATTATCTTTGGGCGTGGTATATACATTTCAATACTTTTGGGAAAAAGCCTCCAGAAGAACCAAATAAGGATACCCTTAGAAATTCCCTACAGATGAATGAATGTAAAAGTCTGCGCACCTAGCCACAGCAAATCCAAAATATATTCAACTTTTCATAAAACTAGCCAAGAACTCTTAGAAGAAGGCTTGGAGCGGTAAACCGGAATAGCTTTTACAAAGAAACTCTAAATAAAAACACTCTGAGATGACGGTGACCTTGCGGTAAATGTCTGAGACTTGTGTACTTGGAGGTGCAAGACTTTTGATTAACTGGAGATGTTGTTTCCTCACGAGAAGAGAATTAGAGACTGGTAAACTTTTGAAATGAACAAACCTGCAAGAACCCAAAGGGAAACCGTGAGACTTGAAATGACATTTGACTTTCTTGTGTTGACCCAATATTTATAAAGATGAGAATATATTTCAGTATGCTGATTACCTGAATAGGTGTCCCGGCAGAGTTGCAGGATGCCATACCTGCACAATAAGAGATGGCAAGGAAAGAATTACAATTGAAACCGAAACCGTAGAGTCCAAATAAAAGCACTAAGATAAGTTTCAAATGGAAAATAAATCTTGAAGGTCCTAAAATGTATTACCAGTGAAGACGCAGAGGCAAAAAGGCAGGAAGAGCCGAAACGCAAATCCTAGATGGGAGTTGTTACTGAGGCAGAAGGTTCCTCTTTCTCCGCCCCAACCATGGACACATGCTATTGCCGAAGCGTGGTTAACTGACATGGGAAGCGCCATGGAAAGCTCTAGCTTTCAAACCCTAGACAGGAATAGAGTTGCAGACCCTACCCACTTCGACGACAGAGGAGAAATGACAAGTAGTGGTTAGGGTTGCGTTGTAATACACGGCGGTTCCCGCCCAACCCATGTACCGTAGATCTTCATCGAGATCGGACGATGGTTAGACGGGCAAGTGACCAAATGAATTAATAACGAACAAGACCTCCAAGGCACAACTGGCAGTGGTAAGTGTATCGCCAAGACAACTCATGGATCACCAGTACAACATGGAAAACAGAAAAAAAATGATACAACAATTAATTGCACAAGGTACCAAGGGTATAATTCAGATCCAAATCATATAGTCGAATATATTGTATAACTATTCAACAATTAATCAACACATCACCAAAAGTGTAGTAATAAACATGGTGATCTAAAAGCCTATTTCCATAAATACAGATTTGTACAACAATCTTATAGTAACGGTTAAAAGTTAACTATTATAGGTACAATCTTAAAGCAACAGCTAAAAGTTAGTTATTATAGTTACAATATTTCACTGTAGAATAAAAATTTTAAAAAAAATTGTGTTCGTATGTATGAGTGTTACATTTAATTATATTAAGTGAATAATAAATATTTAATAAGAATATTTCTTAACATTTTTTAGTTATTCATTATCCAGATTTATTTAAGGATAATGATGTCTATTTTACTTTTCAAGTTAATTAAAAACATAAGTCATAATTCTTATTAAATTTAGAATATTTATTATTAATTTTTTATTATTTTTAATATGTATATATTTTTTAATTTTTATATATTTAAAACTAATTTTATAATAATAATAATAATAATAATACTTTAGTGTTTATCATTTTAGATTTAGATATTGTAAAACAAAAGCATGTATTACAAGTGATAAGTTATGTATTACACTAATAATTTAATGATTTTTATTTTGAATCATTATCATATTTTTCTATCATTTAATTTATATAATTACATTATTATAAATGAAGAATATTTTTATTTGTTCTGATAAAAATATTATTCCATTTAAAAGGAAAAGGCAGAAAGCTCTCCACCTTCACATGTAAAGAATGCAAAACGATGCTTGATCTTCAATGTGAAAACATGATTAACAAGCAGTTTTAACATCTTAAACATGCTATTGGATGGGCACAACTTCACATACATCACCGTTTGGAGATGTCTCAGGAAGCAATTGGATGATATACCTAGACATACATATAGGTATACCCACCAATCAGTAAGTTCATAATCTTTTATCATAATTTTATGGACGTAGGATCTACTAATGTGAATTTTTAGCAATTACCGGAATTTATGTTGGAACCTGTAAAATCGATCACAATGGCCAAGTTGAGCGACAAGGAAAATACTAGGGTACTTACACCAGAGAAGTGTTCTCAGAAAAAGCATCAAACATCCCACAGGAACGAAGAAAGCAGTATCTTGATGGAAAAGTATCGAATCGGGAAAATACTGGGAGAAGGGGCATCTGCAAAGGTATACCTTGCAAGCAATATAAAAACAGGCGAGACAGTTGCAATTAAGGCCATAAGCAAAAAAATATTACATGACAAGAAGAAGCAATCACTTCTCAAAACAGAAGTCTCCGCCATGAGATCCCTAAGGCATCCCAACATCGTTCAGTTGTACGAGGTTCTTTACAGCGACACTGAAATAAATTTTGTTATGGAGTTTGCGCAGGGAGGAGATTTGTATCATAAACTTGCAGACCTCGACAAACCATTACCTGACGAGAACACAGCGAGGAGATATTTCCAGCAGCTGATCAGCGCACTTGCTTTCTGTCACAGCAGGGGAATTTATCAGAGAGACATCAAGCCTGAAAATATGCTCCTCGACGAGAATAGTAACCTAAAGGTTGCAAATTTTGGGGTGAGTGCCATGGAGGAGAACGTGGGGACGGACGGGTTGTTTCACACTCGGACCAGGACTCGTCTTTATTCGGCACCCGAGGTGTTAGAGGGTTTAGGGTACGACGGCGCCAAGGCAGACATATGGTCTGTTGGAATATTTAAAATTCCAGAACAACAATGGAGAATAAAACTCCCCCTCTTCAACACAGAGAAAATATAAAAAAAAAATCTTCACTGGAGACAGAGTTTTCACTGTAAAAACTATTTCATTAAACTTCAAAAACTTGGTTACAAAATCACCTCTCACTGAGGGAATACAAAAAACTTTGACTGCTTCAAAACACAGTTCAAAACAACTCACACTCTCTAAAATTTCACTCTGGACAAATACTCTGTCTCTTCAAAAATGAATGCACTGCTGTGCCATTCAAAATTCTGTTACACTTCTGTTGTGTGTAAAATTCCAACTTACAAATCTGAACAATGCACTGTTGTGCTATACAAGTCTTTTTCACTGCTGTGTGAAAAATAAAAACTTACAATGTTCTTAGTGCACACAGGCCTTTTCTTTAACTCTATATATGCCTCAGCACTTTTTATAATATAAAAAAAACTAAATTAAAATAAAACTTATTTTAAAAACTAAAAATCAAAAACTAAAATCAAAAAGTTTGATTATGGCCCACGGCCTTTTCTCTTGAAAGCGTTCATTCTATATATATGTAAAACATATATATGTGTGCACATTATTTGCACGATTTTTAAAAAACCAAATATTAAAAGAGCTTTGACCACACATTAAACCGGACTTCAAAACATAAATTAAACTAATCTGCATAAAAATCCCAGGTGCCAAAAGTTGCTGCTGATGTCACCAAAATTGTGACGCGGGATTTTTATTATATCCACCTTATAAGTTTTCCCGGGTCCGATTTTTTGGCAATGGTACGGCAGAAAATTGTGATGCGGAATTTTTCTTCAATCTACTTTACGAAATTTCAAATCCGTGTTTGCTGATTAAATTTCTCCGTTTCAAAATGCAGCGCTGAGGTTGACTGCTCAACGGTTTTGGCAAGCGGCTCACGTACAAGGTTCTGTAGATAAAATTGGAAGGCGGCTCACGTACATTGCAGAGCTGAAAGAATTTCAACACTCCCCCTTACTTTCAGCTGCTGGGTTATCAGTCATACCCAGAGATTTCTTCAAAAACTCAAAACTCTTCTGCCCCAATGGCTTGGTCAGAATGTCTACAAACTGCTCCTGAGTTCTGCAGTGTTCCAAAACAATTTCACCATTGTTTACCAATTCTCTGATGTAATGAAACTTTGTGTCAATGTGTTTCTTACTCTTGTGAAACACAGAATTCTTGGATAATGCAATAGCTGAGCTATTGTCACAATAAATCACTGTCCCTTTTACCTACTCTTGGCACAAACTTCTTAACATCCTCCTCATCCAAATTGCTTGACAGGCTGCTGTTGTGGCTGCCACATATTCTGCCTCTGCTGTAGACAATGCTACAATGGGTTGTTTTTTAGAAGCCCATGAAATGGCTCCTGAACCCATGTGAAAAACATAACCGGAAGTGATCTTCCGATCATCTACACTTCCAGCCCAATCATTGTCATTATATCCAACTAAATCTGAATTTTCTGAAGCAGTATATAAAATACCAAACCTTTTTGTACCTTTAACATACCTCAGAATTCTCTTCGCTGCCTGCCAATGTGCATCCTTTGGCTTCTCCATAAATCTGGAAATTAAGCTAACAGCATGCATTATGTTGGGCCTAGTTGCAGTCAAATACATGAGGTTGCCAACTATGCTCCTATACAAGCTAGGATCAAAATCCTTGCTATTGTCCTCTCTGCTGAGTTTTAATCCCATCACTGTGGGAGTGATCGCTGCTTTGCTCTCCTGCATATTAAATCTTTCCAAGACTTCATTAACATATTTTTCCTGTGAGTTAAAAATCCCATTTTCATCTTGTTATACTTCTATTCCTAAGAAGTATTTCAACAAACCCATGTCAGTCATTTCAAATTCTTCTTTCATGACTGTTTTAAAATTTTCAATAAGATAATCATCATTACCTGTGAAAATAACATCATCAACATATAAAACTACAATCAACATTTTACCATCTTTTTCTTTGATGTAGAGGGTGGGTTCTCCCTCACACTTTTCAAATCCATTTTCCAGTAGATAGGAGTCTATTCTACTGTACCACGCTCTTGGTGCTTGCTTCAGCCCATAAAGAGCTTTCTTCAACTTGTACACTTTGTGCTCTTGGCCTTTCTTCTCATAGCCAAGAGGTTGTTCAATGTAAACCTCTTCCATTAACACTCCATTTAGGAATGTTGACTTCACGTCCATTTGGTAAACTTTCCACTTGTTTTGTGCTGCTATGGACAGCACTGCTCTCACGGTTTCCATTCTAGCAACCGGTGCGAAAGTTTCCTCATAATCTATCCCATGCTTTTGCTTATACCCTTTGACGACAAGTATTTCCTTATGTCTCTCTATTTTGCCTTCTGCATTACTCTTGGTCTTGTAGACCCATTTAACTCCAATGACATCTTTACCTTTTGGGAGTTCAACCAAATCCCAAATCTTGTTTCTTTCTATGGCATTAATCTCCTCATCCATAGCTTCTATCCATTTCTTATCCTTAATAGCTTCTTCAAAGTGGATAGGGTCTTCAACATGACAATATAAAGCAAACAAAGAATTGATGCCTTCATTTGCTGCCTCTTGTGCATAAATGTCATTCAAATTTCTGAACTTCTTACCTCTTTCACTAGGTGTACTAATGCTTGAAGAAGCACTTGAATTTCCTCCTTGTGGTGTTCTTGGAGAAGAACTCTCATTTCTCCGCAAGGGTGTCTCTTTCTGCTCTTGTGTTGGTGCTGCTGTTTGGGGATGTATTTCAGCCAATTCATCATCATCTTCATCATGAGATAAACAGTGTTTAACATTCACTGTTTTCTCTATGCTTCCATCCCAAGCTTCCTCTTCAATGAACTGAACATCTCTGCTCACAATAAACTTCTTGGTGGATGGGTTGTATAACCTGTAGGCCTTGGATTCCTCACTATATCCAATGAAAATACATTTCTCCCCCTTGCTGTCCAACTTCTTCCTTAGCTGATCCGTAATGTGTGCATAAGCCACACATCCAAAATCCTTCATGTGTGTGACACTTTGCTTTGTGCCACTCCATGCCTCTTCCGGCACTTTGTTCATCACTGCTTTTGTAGGGCACCTATTCAAAATGTATGCTGCACAATGTACAGCTTCAGCCCAATAATCATTAGGCAAATGCTTTGCCTTTAACATACTTCTCACCATGTCCATTATGGTTATATTCTTCCTTTTGGCTACTCCATTTTGCTGCGGAGTATATCTAGTTGTAAACTACTTTTGAATACCATTTTCTCTACAAAAACATAGAAAATATTTAGAGATATACTCACCTCCTCTATCAGTCCTTAGGACTTTGATGTGCAGCCCACTTTGGTTTTCCACAAGTGCTTTGAAATTGCAGAATTTTTCAAACACTTCACTTTTATTTTTCAATAAGTAAACCCAAGTTTTTCTTGTAAAATCATTTATGAATGTTAACATGTAGTGGTTGCTAGCAAGCGATGGAGTTTGCATCGGTCCACACAAATCTGAGTGGACAATCTCTAAGGGTGCCTTTGCCCTTATGCTTTTCCCGGAAGGAAAACTTTCTCTGTGTTGTTTCCCAAGAATACAACCTTCACAAAGGCTGTCCGGCTTCTCTATCAATGGTAAACCTCTTACCATTCCTTTTCTGTTCAACAAATTAAGACCTCCAAAGTTGAAATGTCCAAATCTCAAGTGCCACAACCAATTTTCATCTTTTGGTTCGCTTTGGATAGCCTCTTTTGCCACTGCTGCTATCATTTCTTCATTTTTCAGATCTGCTCTCATTCTAAGAGGGAACATCCTGTTCCTTGTCATCTTCACTTCAGCAATACATTGTTTGCTGGGTGGTTTGTCCATGATGGTACAAACATCATCCTCAAAAAACACATTGTACCCCTTTTGAACAAGTTGTCCAATACTTAAGAGGTTACACTTCATTCCTAGAACATAATAGACATCTGCTATGGATTTCTTTGCACCTTTTCTTGTTAGAACATTTACATTCCCTTTTCCCATAACAGACACTTTGCTATCAGTTCCTAGTGTGACTTGTGACTTCACACTCTCATCTAGCATAGAAAACATTGCTAAGTTTCCTGTCATATGGTTACTGCAACCGGAGTCTAGAAACCATAAGTCTTCATTCTTTTCTTCAGCCATATTACAAGCCAAAAACAAATTATCTTGGCTGAGATTTTCTCTAGTGAAATTTGCACTAGTTCTACTTCCCATATCATGCTGCTTCTTTCTACATTCATTAGCATAATGACCATATTTTTTACAATAGTGACATTGGACATTGGACTTATCATACCTCTGTTCTTGAGCATTCTGCTGACCACTCTGTTGGCTGCTGCCTTGGCCTTGATGCTGATTTGGATTGCTGCCCCTTCCTTGAGCATTTGCTGGACTGTTCCTTCCACCTCTGTTTTGGCTTCTACCTCTTCCTCTTTTGTTTCCTCTGCCTTGCCCTCTTCCTCTTCCGAAAGACATCTGGGTCTTAAAGGCATGTTCCAGAGATGAGTTTTCACTTCTACCCAATCGCTGCTCATGAGCAATCAGTGATGCATGTAGCTCATCCACTGTGAAATTTGTGAGATCCTTAGTCTCTTCTATGGTGGTGACAATCACATCGAATCTTGAGGGTAGACTCCTCAAGAGTTTTTCAACAATCCTCTTCTCTTCAAGAGCCTCTCCATGAGATCTTATTTGTGTGACCATTCTAATCACATGAGTGAAGAATGAGTCAATAGTATCTGACTCTTTCATACAGAGAGTCTCAAAGTCTCTCCTCATCAATTGAAGTTTTGTTGTCTTCACTTTTTCCATGCCTTGATAGGTTGTCTTGAGAGTTTCCCATGCTTCTCTGGATCTCTTGGCTGCCGATATCCTTGGAAACACACTCTCATGCACTGCTTGATACAATAAGAAGAGAGCTTTGGAGTCTTTCTTCCTATTGCTCTTCAGCAACTCTCTTTCTGCCTGAGTTAAATCTTCAAACTCTTCTTCATTTGCTGGATCTTCAAAGCCATCCTCAACAAATTCCCATAAGTCTTGGGAGACAAATAATGCTATCATAGTTATTGACTAGTAGTCATAATTTTTCCCATTAAACATTGGGAGATGGATATTTCCCATACCCATACCAATGCTAGCTCCAGCCATTCTGTACTCTTAACTATGATTTAAAAACTTGACTGTGTATGTAAATAACTTGACTGTTCTGCAACAGTAACAAAAAATCTGTATAGAGAAATACCTTTGGATTCTTCTTGACTGAGTCTTCACACTGCTGGAGAAGTTGCTGCAACAAAGAACTCCTTTCCTTCAGCTTCTTTGATCTTCAAAGAGCCTGGACTAGCTCCGATACCATGTTGGAATATTTAAAATTCCAGAACAACAATGGAGAATAAAATTCTCCCTCTTCAACACAGAGAAAATATAAAAAAAAATTCTTCACTCGAGTCAGAGTTTTCACTGTAAAAACTATTTCATTAAACTTCAAAAACTTGGTTACAAAATCACCTCTGACTGAGGGAATACAAAAAACTTTGACTGCTTCAAAACACTGTTCAAAGCAACTCATGCTCTCTAAAATTTCACTCTGGACAAATACTCTATCTCTTCAAAAATGAATGCACTACTGTGCCATTCAAAATTCTGTTACACTTCTGTTGTGTGTAAAATTCCAACTTACAAATCTGAACAATGCACTGCTGTGCTATACAAGTCTTTTTCACTGCTGTGTGAAAAATAAAACTTACAATGTTCTTAGTGCACACAGGCCTTTTCTTTAACTCTATATATGCCTCAGCACTTTTTACAATATAAAAAAAAAAACTAAATTAAAATAAAACTTATTTTAAAAACTAAAAATTAAAAATTAAAATCAAAAAGTTTGATTATTGCCCACGGCCTTTTCTCTTGAAAGCGTTCATTCTATATATATGTAAAACATATATATGTGTGCACATTGTTTGCATGATTTTTAAAAAACCAAATATTAAAAGAGCTTTGACCACACATTAAACCGGACTTCAAAACAGAAATTAAACTAATCTGCATAAAAATCCCGGGTGCCAAAAGTTGCTGCTGATGTCACCAAAATTGTGACGCGGGATTTTTATTAAATCCGCCTTATAAGTTTTCCCGGGTCCGATTTTTTGGCAATGGTACGGCAGAAAATTGTCATGCGGATTTTTTCTTCAATCTGCTTTATGAAATTTCAAATCCGTGTTTGCTGATTAAATTTCTCCGTTTCAAAATGCAGCGCTGAGGTTGATTGCTCAACGGTTTTGGCAAGCGGTTCATCTACAAGGTTCTGCAGATAAAATTGGAAGGCGGCTCACGTACATTGCAGAGCTGAAAGTAATTTCAACACTCCCCCTTACTTTCAGCTCCTGGGTTATCAGTCATACCCAGAGATTTCCTCAAAAACTCAAAACTCTTCTGCCCCAATGGCTTGGTCAGAATGTCTGCAAACTTCTCCTGAGTTCTGCAGTGTTCCAAAACAATTTCACCATTGTTTACCAATTCTCTGATGTAATGAAACTTTGTGTCTATGTGTTTCGTTCTCTTGTGAAACACAAAATTATTCGATAATGCAATAGCTGAGCTATTGTCACAATAAATCACTGTTCCTTTTACCTGCTCTTGGCACAAACTTCTTAACATCCTCCTCATCCAAATTGCTTGACAAGCTGTTGCTGTGGCTGCCACATATTCTGCCTCTGCTGTAGACAATGCTACAATGGGTTGTTTTTTAGAAGCCCATGAAATGGCTCCTGAACCCATGTGAAAAACATAACCGGAAGTGCTCTTTCGATCATCTACACTTCCAGCCCAATCACTGTCAGTGTATCGAACTAAATCTGAATTTTTTGAAGCAGTATATAAAATACCAAACCTTTTTGTACCTTTAACATACCTCAGAATTCTCTTCGCTGCCTGCCAATGTGCATCCTTTGGCTTCTCCATAAATCTGGAAATTAAGCTAACAGCATGCATTATGTCAGGCCTAGTTGCAGTCAAATACATGAGGCTGCCAACTATGCTCTTATACAAGCTAGGATCAAAATCCTTGCTGCTGTCCAATCTGTTGAGTTTTAATCCCATCACTGTGGGAGTGATCGTTGCTTTTCTCTCCTGCATATTTATCTTTCCAGGACTTCATTAACATTTTTTTTCTGTGAGATAAAAATTCCATTTTCATCTTGTTCTACTTCTATTCCTAAGAAGTATTTCAACAAACCCATGTTAGTCATTTCAAATTCTTCTTTCATGACTGGTTTTAAAATTTTCAATAAGGTAATCATCATTACCTGTGAAAATAACATCATCAACATATAAAACTACAATCAACATTTTTCCATCTTTTTCTTTGATGTAGAGGGTGGGTTCTCCCTCACACTTTTCAAATCCATTTTCCAGTAGATAAGAATCTATCCTACTGTACCATGCTCTTGGCGCTTGCTTCAGCCCATAAAGAGCTTTCTTCAACTTACACACTTTGTGCTCTTGGCCTTTCTTTTCATAGCCGAGAGGTTGTTCAATGTAAACCTCTTCCATTAACACTCCATTTAGGAATGCTGACTTCACATCCATTTGGTAAACTTTCCACTTGTTTTGTGCTGCTATGGACAACACTGCTCTCACGGTTTCCATTCTAGCAACCGGTGCGAAAGTTTCCTCATAATCTATCCCATGCTTTTGCTTATACCCTTTGACAACAAGTCTTGCCTTGTGTCTCTCTATTTTTCTTTCAGCATTACTCTTGGTCTTGTAGACCCATTTAACTCCAATGACATCTTTACCTTTTGGGAGTTCAACCAAATCCCAAGTCTTGTTTCTTTCTATGGCATTAATCTCCTCATCCATAGCTTCTATCCATTTCTTTTCCTTAATAGCTTCTTCAAAGTGGATAGGGTCTTCAACATGACAATATAAAGCAAACAAAGAATTGATACCTTCATTTGCTGCCTCTTGTGCATAAATGTCATTCAAATTTCTCAACTTCTTACCTCTTTCACTTGATGTACAAATGCTTGAAGAAGCACTTGAATTTCCTCTTTGTGGTGTGCTTGGAGAAGAACTCTCATTTCTCCTCAAGGGTGTCTCTTGCCGCTCTTGTGTTGGTGCTGCTGTTTGGGGATTTATTTCAGCCAATTCATCATCATCTTCATCATGAGATAAACAGTGTTTAACATTCACTGTTTTCTCTATGCTTCCATCCCAAGCTTCCTCCTCAATAAACTAAACATCTCTGCTCACAATAAACTTCTTGGTGGATGGGTTATATAACCTATAAGCCTTGGATTCCTCACTGTATCCAATGAAAATACATTTCTCCCCCTTGCTGTCCAACTTCTTCCTTAGCTGATCCGGAATGTGTGCATAAGCCACACATCCAAAAACCTTCATGTGTGTGACACCTTGTTTTGTGCCACTCCATGCCTCTTTCGGCACTTTGTTCATCACTGCTTTTGTAGGGCACCTATTCAAAATGTATGCTGCACAATGTACAGCTTCAGCCCAATAATCATTAGGCAAATGTTTTGCCTTTAACATACTCCTCACCATGTCCATTATGGTTCTATTCTTCCTTTCGGCTACTCCATTTTGCTGCGGAGTATATCTAGTTGTAAACTGCTTTTGAATACCATTTTCTCTACAAAAACGTAGGAAATCTTTAGAGATATACTCACCTCCTCTATCAGTCCTTAGAACTTTGATGTGCAGCCCACTCTGGTTTTCCACAAGTGCTTTGAAATTGCAGAATTTTTCAAACACTTCACTTTTATTTTTCAAAAAATAAACCCAAGTTTTTCTTGTAAAATCATCTATGAATGTTAACATGTAGTGGCTGCTAGCAAGCGATGGAGTTTGCATCGGTCCACATAAATCTGAGTGGACAATCTCTAAGGGTGCCTTTGCCCTTATGCTTTTCCCGGAAGGAAAACTTTCTCTGTGTTGTTTCCCAAGAATACAACCTTCACAAAGGCTGTCTGGTTTCTCTATCAATGGTAAACCTCTTACCATTCCTTTTCTGTTCAATAAATTAAGACCTCCAAAGTTGAAATGTCCAAATCTCAAGTGCCACAACCAATTTTCATCTTTTGGTTCACTTTGGATAGCCTCTTTTGCCACTGCTGCTATCTTTTCTTCATTTTTCAGATCTGCTCTCATTCTAAGAGGGAACATTCTGTTCCTTGTCATCTTCACTTCAGCAATACATTGTTTGCTGGGTGGTTTGTCCATAATGGTACAAACATCATCCTCAAAAAATACATTGTACCCCTTTTGAACAAGCTGTCCAATACTTAAGAGGTTACACTTCATTCCTGGAACATAATAGACATCTGCTATGGATTTCTTTGCACCTTTCCTTGTCAGAACATTTACATTCCCTTTTCCCATAACAGACACTTTACTATCAGTCCCTAGTGTGACTTGTGACTTCACACTCTCATCTAGCATAGAAAACATGGCTAAGTTTCCTGTCATATGGTTACTGCAACCGGAGTCTAGAAACCATAAATCCTCATTCTTTTCTTCAGCCATATTACAAGCCAAAAACAAATTATCTTGGCTGATATTTTCTCTAGTGAAATTTGCACTAGTTATACTTCCCATATCATGTTGCTTCTTTCTACATTCATTAGCATAATGACCATATTTTTTACAATAGTGACATTGGACATTGGACTTATCATACCTTTGTCCTTGAGCATTCTGCTGACCACTCTGCTGGCTGCTGCCTTGGCCTTGATGCTGATTTGGATTGCTGCCCCTTCCTTCAGCATTTGCTGCACTGTTCCTTCCACCTCTGTTTTGGCTTCTGCCTCTTCCTCTTTTGTTTCCTCTGCCTTGCCCTCTTCCTCTTCCAAAAGACATCTGGGTCTTAAAGGCATCTTCCAGAGATGAGTTTTCACTTCTACCCAATCTCTGCTCATGAGTCATCAGTGATGCATGTAGCTCATCCACTGTGAACTTTGTGAGATCCTTAGTCTCCTCTATGGTGGTGACAATCACATCGAATCTTGAGGGTAGACTCCTCAAAAGTTTTTCCACAATCCTCTTCTCTTCAAGAGTCTCTCCATGAGATCTTATTTGTGTGACCATTCCAATCACATGAGTGAAGAATGAGTCAATAGTATCCGACTCTTTCATACAGAGAGTCTCAAAGTCTCTCCTCAACAACTGAAGTTTTGTTGTCTTCACTTTTTCCATGCCTTGATAGGCTGTCTTGAGAGTTTCCCATGCTTCTCTGGATCTCTTGGCTGCTGCTATCCTTGGAAACACACTCTCATGCACTGCCTGATACAATAAGAAGAGAGCCTTGGAGTCTTTCTTCCTATTTCTCTTCAGCAACTCTCTTTCTGCCTGAGTTAAATCTTCAAACTCTTCTTCATTTGCTGGCTCTTCAAAGCCATCCTCAACAAATTCCCATAAGTCTTGGGAGACAAATAATGTTCTCATAGTTATTGACCAGTAGTCATAATTTTTCCCATTAAACATTGGGAGATGGACATTTCCCATACCCATACCAGTGCTGGCTCCAGCCATTCTGCACTCTTAACTATGATTAAAAAAAACTTGACTGTGTATGTAAAACAACTCACTGTTCTGCAACAGTGACTCAAAAAACTGTATAGAGAAATACCTTTGGATTCTTTGGCTAAGTCTTCACACTGCTGGAGAAGCTGCTACAACAAAGAACTCCTTTCCTTCAGCTTCTTTGATCTTCAAAGAGCCTAGACTAGCTCCGATACCAAGTTGGAATATTTAAAATACCAGAACAACAATGGAGAATAAAATTCCTCCTCTTCAACACAGAGAAAATATTTAAAAAAAATTCTCACTGGGGACAGAGCTTTCACTGTAAAAACTATTTCATTAAACTTCAAAAATTTGGTTACAAAATCACCTCTGACTGAGGGAATACAAAAGGCTTTGACTGCTTCAAAACACAACTCACACTCTCTAAAATTTCACTCTAGAAAAATACTCTGTCTCTTCAAAATGAATGCACTGTTGTGCCATTCAAAAAATTCTGTTACACTTCTGCTGTGTGTAAAGTTCCAACTTACAATGCTGAACAATGCACTGCTGTGCTTTTCAAATTTTACACTGCTGTGTGTAAAAAATAAAACTTACAACTCTTAACTATGCACTCAGGCCTTTTCTTCTTTTTATATGCCATGACATTTTTTTTACAATATAAAAAAACTATTTTAAAATAAAACTATTTTAAAAACTAAAAATAAAAAAAACTAAAATCAAAAAGTTTGATTATGGCCCACGGCCTTTTCTCTTGAAGGCGTTCATTCTATATATATGTAAAACATATATATGTGTGCACATTGTTTGCACGATTTTTAAAAAACCAAATATTAAAAGAGCTTTGACCACACATTAAACCGGACTTCAGCATCGTGTAAAATTAAACCAATCTGCATAAAAATCCTGGGTGCCAAAAGTTCCTGCTGATGTCACCAAAATTGTGACGTGGAATTTTTATTAAATCTGCCTTATAAGTTTTCCCGAGTCCGATTTTTGGCAATGGTACAGACAACTGAGTGTGATGCGGAATTTTTCTTCAATCTTCTTTACGAAATTTCAAATCCGTGTTTGCTGATTAAATTTCTCCATTTCAAAATGCAGCGCTGAGGTTGACTGCTCATTCAAAATGGAAAGCGGTTTACAAGTTCCGCAAAACAAATGGAAGGTGGCTGCCGAAATATGCACGGCTGAAAGTAATTTTCAACAAGAACTTCAAGCTCGGGCCACTCCAATGCTTCAAAGTATCCATCTGCGGGAATTTCAACACTGACTAATTGCAGAAATTCAAATCTATATGTTCCATCGCTTCTCTCCTCATGCGTCATAGAGTTATGGTTTTCCATTGCAGAGTGCAAGATTATGTACCATGTGTTGTCCTATGAGTTACTATTGTCTGTACAAACACATAATTTATAGGCTTAGGTTATCCCTCCAGAAGAATTTGGAAGAGACTCAGGTCTTGAGGAGATCTTGATGAGCACATAATTACTTCCATTAATAGCCTAAAAAAAATTTGGCATGGTATGCAGAGAATCTAGTTCAGATAGAACTTCTAGTGTGGCGTGACATGTGAAAAAAGTACTTTTTTTTGCGTAATATTTTAAGAGGTGAAATTCAAGTAGACTATAATTATTTTGAAATGAAATAAAAAATAATTTGATTGAGAGTTGCTGGACTGTGATTTCTCCGCGGGATCTAGAAGACGTAAATGTTGGGAAATCCTTTACGTGATAGAGGGTCGTAGGTTAATGATATTTTGAAATGAAATAAAAATTAATTTGATTGAGAGTTGCTTGACTGCGATTTCTTCCCGGGATAAAAGACGTAAATGTTGGGAAATCCTTCACGTGATAGAGGGGCGTAGGTTAATGAGGTTACTGTTTGTATTTTAAAGCTTCATTTTTTTATTTTTCAGAACAAAAAAAAACGCCGTATATATTAGGTGAGGAAATATAACAGTTTTTGATCAACATAACATTCTTGGCTGTCAAGACAGCAAGAACTACGAGATTCCCAAATACAATCAAGAACCCTCCAAATGAGAAGGCATTCGATGTGCATGGCAAGAAAAATTACAGGTGGTAAAACCAGACCCAAAACAAATCTTTCTGAGCATCCCTGTATCATTAATATACATGACAAAATAAAACAGATACATCAAAGTCATGGCATAGAGGATGAAAAGAAGATGCATAGAAAGGAAGAAATTCAAAAATATAGTTCGAAATCAACAGCCATTAAACATATGAGACATCCCCCATGAAAGTCACCAAACCAGCTCGCTTGTACACCCGGAGATCACCCGCACAGATGAAGAAGATGCATTCAAAAGAGCAGACAAGTCAATGAGCATTGGTAAGCAGGCTCGCTTGAAAAGATCAGCTTCATAAATATATTCTAAACGGATAGGGATCGCAGGCCAGAAGTAGCAGCAATAAACCAAGTGCCAGATACATAGTGACCCCGGATGTCCCGCTCGCTTGTTGACCTACTCGCTTGAAGTAGCAAAGCCAAAATATAAATCGACAGGCCATCAATCATTCAAAGGAAAACAATACAGCAATGGACACTGACATAGATCATAGCTAATATAATGACCTTGTTATATAAAGACCGCCTCGCCTGATGAAGATACAGAACCGAGAAAGGAAAATATACCATACAGTACCATGACCCATATGAGTCAGCCTATTATAATAGAACATAGAAAAACAGTCCTACAGGCATGCAAATGAAGATTCCTTTTACACAAAAAGGAACTATATGGAAGAAGTAATGCAATATGAGGAGAATATAGCCGATACAACTATAAACATAAAAACCTGATGAAAAAAGTAAAAACAGGGAGAAGGAGAGTATGTAAGCGTCATGGAATTGGTATCATCGAAGACCTTGTCTGTACCCCATCTTTGTACTGAAGTAAATACATCTCGCCAAAATCTGCAGAGATACCTTTTTTGGAAAGACCATCCGCCCTAGTATTATTCTCCCTATAGATATGACTAATAGGAGGATGATTTAAGATCTGCCATATGCGAAGAGTCCTCTGCATCCATCCCCTCAGAGTTGGTATTGTAAATTCACATCTTCTGTGTATCCAGTCAATAACCAACTTGGAGTCACCATAGAAATTTGGATTCTGTATTTGGAGAATTGATGCGACCAGGAGGCTACCCCAAAGTGCCATGATTTCTGCTTTATTATTAGTACCAGGATCCCCATTCTAGTATATATGAATTCTCTCTCGTTGGGACATTTTAACCCATACACCACATCCCATGATGCTCGCCTTCGATGCCCCATCAAAATATATAGCAGGGAGATGAATCTCATGGGGTCTGTTTCTAATAGATCTATCAGCCACCAATTGAGGAGGGTCACTCCAATCTACAATCCAGCTCATGATATTGGACATGATAATGTGCGAGAGAAAAGGCCTATTTTCAAAAATGAGATAGTTTCTGCCAATCCAGACTTCCCAAATAAAATAGAAAGGAAGTGACTTATATTTACCTTTAAGCCAGTCCCAGTCCCTAACAGCCGAAATAAAATCAGAAGCAGACCAACTTGGATTAGAAATGTGAGGCGCAAGGGATCTCCACATGTTATTTATAACAGAGCAGGTGAAAAACAGGTGCAAAATACTTTCAGCCTCCATATAGCATATAGCACAACGATTCGGCCCTTGTAAACCCCTTTTGCAAAGATTATCCCACGTCAGAATTTTGCCCCTCCAAACCAACCATCCGAAAAGGGCAATCTTGGTGGGCACTTTGCGCTTCCAATAAGGATAGAAGATCTTGGAAGTGGTACCCCCTGATGCAGAGAAAATGATATACCTGTAGGCGTCTTTTACAATGATATCATCATTCTTCAGCGGCCCGTTCCAAATGACTTTGTCTCCTCCCACCGATTGACAGAAACTAGCAGTTTTGAATGATACCAAAATCGCCTCCCATTCCAACGTGTCTTCCCCCGCTAACCCCAGTTGTTCAGCATTTTTGAAAGATAGTACTTCATGAGACCATCCAGAAATGGTCTGTGATAATAAAATAAACCCCCGTTGTGAGAGGCGGTGTAATAGATGAGGGGAAATAGAACAGTCCGAGGAGAGACCAGAGATATCTTTGAAAGCCAAGGGGATCCTTCCGCCATCACTAAAACTCCAAGTCACCCGGTCACATATATAAGAAAGGATCTTTTTGAAGCCGCCCCAGATAACAGACACGTTGGATGGACAAATCAGTTCCCTGCATAATAGTTGATGAAAAATATCTCCAGTAATGTACTTACACCTTATAATAGCGCAACATATATTATCTCCATTAATAGCGCGCCAGAAAGATTTAATTAATAGTGCAATGTTGAAGAACCTAGTATTAAGTACTCCGCATCCATCGAAATCAATGGGTCTACATATGATTTCCATCTGACAGAGATGAAGCTTCTTGTCAAGTTTTGTACCTCCCCACAGAAATTGGGATATGATCTTGTTTATGAGCCCCACAATCTTGGCTGGCAAATAATAGAGATGGCCCCAATAGACCATCAATTGTGACATAACAGCCTGTATAAGAATGAGTCGGCCCCCCATAGACAACCATTTGTGAGTCCACCTGTATATACGAGTTCTAAAACGGTCCACTAACCACATCCAATCTTTGCATTTATATCCACAGGGTTTTAAAAAGCATCCCATATATGTGAAACCTTCATAAATGTGTTGGGAGTGAACCCCCAAATAATCAGCAATAAAGAGAATCTCCTGTAATTCACCCTTGTCAAATAAGAGAAAAGATTTGTCTTTGTTCATCCCTAACCCAGTGGCTGATTCAAACCTGATCAAAAGCAAGTGAATAAAAAACCAATGATTCCTATTGAGATATCCAAATAGCAGCATATCGTCAACAAAGAGTGAATGATTGGTAGAGATAGATTCAGAGAAGGAGAAGCCTTTTATAATACCCTGCTGTTCAACATAGTGTAATATCTTACTAAATCCATCAAGAACCAGAATAAAAATAAGTGGGGAGAGGGCACAACCTTGGCGAAGACCTCTGGCAGCACCGAAGAAGAGAGTGGGAACTCCATTAACCAACACAGCATATCTAACCGTAGATATACATGACATAATCCATCGTATGATTTTGATTGGCAAACCAATCTTGAGTAATAGAAGCCTTATATAGGACCAATCAACCGAATCATAAGCCTTGTGTATATCGACTTTCATAATTAAAGCTTCCTTGTTACCAATATGAGCCGAATGTAAAACTTCTTGTGTGATGGCAATCACATCATGTATGGAGCATCCCTGTAGGAAGTCGTATTGTTCGAGGATGATGTGATCAGATAAAATAGATCTGATGCGATTTGAAATGATTTTTGACGTGATTTTATACATAATATTGCATAAAGCGATCGGCCTAAATTCAGCAAAAGTTTGCGGATCAGCCACCTTGGGAATCAGAGCTATGAAGGTAGAGTTTAAGTTTGCAGGCATATGTCCTCTTTTCCTAATCATTTCAATCACCTCCATTAGCTCATCACCAATAATGTCAAATAAGAAAGTGAAAAATTCCGCCGGCCAGCCATCCGGCCCCGGGCATTTGTCATGTGCGAATGACTTCAGGACCCTATGCACTTCATTCCCGTTGATTTCCTGTTCAAGAACCTTGATGGCCGCCGAATCAAAAATTCTCGGTACATGATCCAAAAACCATGATTGGTTTTCCGGGTCAGCTGGCCGCTCTTTTTGATAAAAGTCAGAGAAATGTGAGTAGGCCTCTTTTTGTATCTCCTCAGTTGATATGGCGAAAGTTCCATCTGATCTTTTAATCCGCCATATCGCGTTCCTGTTCCTTCTTTCTGATGCATATTTATGAAAAAATTTAGTGTTGAGATCACCCTCCTTCAGCCATTTAATCCTACTCTTGAGCTTCCATGTAGTTTCTTCAATCTCCAGAATCTCCCTCTTTCTTTTCCCAAGCTGTTCAAGGATAACATATGATGCCTCCTCCGGTGCCTTATTTACGAAACCTTTATAAATAGCCTCCATCTGGTCTTTAATGTCCCCAAGCTCAGCCTTGAGGGATGCTTTTTTCTGTATTTCCCACTTTTTAGATGCCGCTTTCAATCTTTGAAGCTTGATATGAAAGCGTTCTATAGGGACTGGCTCATCACAATCAACCTCCTCATTCCATGTAGTTTTAACCAGATTGATATAATCAGCATCATCAAGCCATACTCGGTTAAACTTGTATGGAATTCCTCCATAACAGCTCCACGCGTTCCATGATAAAGAGATGGGCATGCCGTCAGATACATCAGAGACCATAACCAATGATCTGGGGGTCCCCCATCTATCAATTAAATTATCCTTTACCAAAGCCCTGTC
>CM076582.1:103465078-103805104 GCA_034641835.2 Pinus albicaulis
CTCAAGTTGTTTATGATTACTTCCGAAAATCATAGCTGGACTAATGATGAAGGGTCAGAAGATAAATTGATGTAATCTGATTTAGATTTATTTTGTTGCAATTTGAATTTCCTTAAGCATAGTTCTTTTGTGTTTAGTTGGCAGCAAGAATAGTTTGGTTTTCATGCTCACTAGTTTACTGTTTTGATTTATTAGATTAGCAGCACCTTTTCATTTCAGCAGTACATTTTCATTTTCTTTCAAGTCTTGTCATTGTAATTTTCAATTTTCTTTTAAAGTTTCAAGTTGGTAAATCATTATAGGGGATATCACTTCCTTGAACAAATATAACCAAACTTGTTTTCATTTTAGAATTTCCATTTCACCTTAGAAAAACCAAAAACGACAAAAAGTTAAGAAATAGGTTATCTTGCACATATAGTGCGCCGCACTTCATCAGCTTACGATTCCCGGATTGAAAAATTAAATGCAGCAATTTAGGACACACTAAATTGACCAAACAACAGGTACAACAACAACAGGTCAGCCAGCAGAATTGTCACAGAGAAACACTGCAAATTTGAACACTGATGAATTAACAAAGTCAATGGAAGATATGAACATTCAGGCCATAGAGCTTCACAAAACAAAGGAAAAATGGCCACTCTAGAACATAAATATGATATTTCAAAAATGAGTGTTGCTGATAAAACAAGAGAAGTGAACAAATTAGAAAAAATAGTCAAAGCATTGGAAAAGGATCTCACATTGGAGAAACCTTTAAAAGAAATAAATGAAATTCTTTGGGATAATATCATTCAATCAATAAAGGATGTTTGGTCCTCAATTCAGATAATGGATGAATAGAATAACTTAGTTAAATTGGCTCTGGTTGAGATTGAGAGATCAAGACAAGAGTTGGGAAATATGACAGAAGAGGCCAATAGACTTATACATTTTTTGAATACTCAGACTAAGAATCAACTTGCAGAAATTGGTATTCAGGACAGGACTGGAACAATTCTTGAAATAAAGAGAGTTTTTACTAAAAGAAATCTGGTACACAATTTAGAACGAAGGTGCTCAGATATGCAAGAATAAATCATTGCCTTCAGAGAAAGATTGAATGTTTTGTTAAATAGAGGATTGCCCAGTCCTATAGTTGCATAAGATAAGCTAATGGACCTTGATAGTTATGTTGAAAAATTGGACAAATATGCTGATAATCAAGCTAGTTCTTCAACCAGTTCATCAACAGCAGCATTGCCTACAAGGAAAAACCTTCATGACAGATTGGAGAATTTATTTTATCTTGAGCATGAAGTAAATCATTTGTTCCCAAATCAGCCTAATTTCTTCAGATATACTGAGGCCGATGAAACACTAAGAAAGTTGCAAAGGACCAGAGTGCCAGAAGTTCAATGGTGGGAAGAAATGATGGAACTTTTGTAAAAAATTATCCTTACATAAATTTTTGCCTATTTACCACAATATATCATGATAAAAAGGATAAAAGGATGAACAAAGGTCAAAGAGTATCAGAGCAGTTAAAGAGTATCAGTTAAAGAGGTCAAAGAGTAGTAGTTAAAGAGTATCAGATTGTCGATAATCTCCATGTGGACCGTTACTGGGTTTTATATCAAGTCCCTGTATGTGACATGGGGTATTTTTCTATCACTGTCTGGGGTGGGACTTCCAATTTTCTGGATGGATATTTGGGTTCCAATCTTCAGATGTGAAAATGTAATAACTTCATGGATTGTTTTACTTCATATAATATATTCAAAACAACGTTTTTTCTCTTGTGAAAAAAAAATGATTAATGTTTATCACTCTGCCTTCAAAACTAGCGATGCTGGTCTATGTTGTTGGTTTATTGATATGGTCTCATGGTCTTTTATATTTGGGACATATCACACTCCTCACATGATTAGCGTTTTTCTCTGTTCAAGGATTTTGGGTACTTTAATTTGTATTTGGAACAATGGACGTCGGTACTCTATCTGTTGCTTCACTATTCTACATACTGCTATTTCACTTTCTTATAGATGCCTCGGGCATATTTGGATGCTTTCTCAGATTGTCGATAATCTCCATGTGGACCGTTACTGGGTTTTATATCATGTCCCCGTATGTGACATGGGGTATTTTTCTATCATTGTCTGGGGTGGGACTTCCACTTTTCTGGATGGATATTTGGGTTCAAATCTTCAGATGTGAAAATGTAATGACTTCATGTACTGTTTTACTTCATATAATATATTCAAAACAACGTTTTTCCTCTTTTAAAGTTTCATTTTTTTTTGAAATTGAACCTTCCGTCGCAATTCCGACATCTTGTAAGCGTCGGAATTGCGACATATTAGAAACGTCGGAAGAGCGACCTTCAAAACGTCAGACCACATTTCGTCGTAATTGTGACAGTTTACAGATGTCGAAAGAGCGACGTTCAAAAAGTCGGACCACATTTAATCGTAATTGTGATAGTTTAGAGACGACGGAAGAGCGACGTTCTAAATGTCAAACCACATTTCGTCGGAAGTGCGACAGTTTATAGCGGTCGGAAGTGCGACGGATTGGGAAACGTCGGAAGAGTGACGCTTGTTTGGAAGCGACGGAAAAAGTGTCGATACTGCGACACTTTTTAGTTGTGTCAGAACTGCGATGGTATGGTAAACCACGGTTTGCCCGCCCTCTAACTGTCGCTCTTGCGATTACAATGTGTCGGAATAGCGACGATTTGGCCGTCGGAATTTCCGCAAAATTTTCTAGTGAGCATATTTTTCAATCTCTGGAATTCTCTGATGGATGTATGGTGCTGATTTATTTTTCATTCTTTTCTCACAAATGAAGTTGAAGGGGTCATAAGGTGCCCAATAGAAACTCTTCTGTAATCTAAAACAGTCTTATAATATCCTTTCAGCTTCCTCCCCTCCATCCCTAGAGTTACAGATAAACGGACCTAATTGACTTTTGATCTGGATTTGAGCCTTCTTCTTTGCATTACAAAAATGAATTATATCAGAGTTATTCATTTTCCTGAAGTACGCTAATGCAAAGAGTCTCATGGGGACATATTTTGGCAATTTAAAAGGACATAATTCACATCCATATATCCTGACTTCTGTGTGATTTTGGTACAAGTACCAATCACCAATCTTGTATTGTTTTGACAGATGTAGAGTTTTCTTGATTTCATTGCTGATTCTGGGAGGAGAAACTCCTGTCAACAAGGTAGTCGCAGGGTTTATAAAAAGATCAGTGAACTCATTATAGGAATAGGGAGAATCTTGAGAACTATGGGTGATGGCTGACCAAAAGATAATAGATCTAGGATTCCCCTGGGCATCAAGCTTTTTGGTATAGAAAGGGAAATTTTCAGACTGGTAATATATCAGGAGGTGATAGATGACAGAGGAATATTTGAACACTTTCTCATTTTCCAATCTCATGAATTGATCATGGATTTTGTTGGCTATGTAAGATGCAAAGTCATATCTAACAACAGGAGGCTGTCCAGGGGTAAAAATAGACAGTAATACTAGCATCAGATGGTCAACAAATTCACTAGTAGTAAAGCCCATTATAAAAGATATCATATCCAAAACAAGTCTACCCTCCTCAGTGAAAAAAGATGACACATAAGGGGGAGGGCCTTTAGGCTGATGATCAGGAAACATAAAGGTCTGACAGATGTGTCTTAGTTCTTCCTAGGATAGTTTTGTAGATTTCTCAAGAAGGTCTCCCAGGGACAGGGGAGTGAGGGCTTGATTAGGTTGAAAATGAAGCATCTCATTGATTGACTGAGCAGTAATTGGGAAAAGGATGTCTTGGTTTGGGGATAAGACTGCTCTCTGGTTAGGATCATAATTAGCATGGAAAAGATGGATTATTTCAGGGAAAATATGAACAGAGGGAAAGAGGTACCAAGGAAGATTAGATTCCCATGACCCAATTGTATCCAAGCTATTCAAATAATTGTCTCTACAACGACAAAAAATTCGAAGAGGGATTTTAGTAAAACTCAGGTCTTTGATTTGGAAATCCCTGTCGACTAATAATAAATAGTCCAGGTCTCTATGAGGGGCGTTCAATGGGGAAACATTTAAAGCCACATGAGCTTCCATTTTGGTTCTTGTGGATTCAAAATGGAAATTTGGCTAATGGTGAGGAATTGAGTAAATTCACGGGAGAAACATGTCAATTTGCAGATTTAGTAATTCAATTACAGCTCTTGGGGTCATGGAATGAACTAGTAATTACTTCTAACTCTGTTTCAGTGAAGAAAAAAGGAAAGCCGAGATTTCAACATATTTTAGTTCAAATTTAGGGTAAATACATGTTTTTGGAGAAAACAGCGTTTGGATAGGTGCCGGCTAAGGTAGATAATCTTCTGAGAGGCTTGTCTGCAATCTTCTTCGAAAGGATAAGGTAAGCGGACTTCACAAATTCGAATTTTGAATTTTTCTGCGTGGAAGGCATTTTCTTTCACTGGCGTACAAAATGATGAAAAAGACGTGAATATTTTGTTTTATCGGAAAAATCAAACGGGGGGGAATTTTTATTAATTTAATCAATGACGTCATCCTGTACGATGGATGAGTCACTGGGAACAGTGGATGTGGTAAATGGTTTATTCCGCACCACTTATGCGAAAAGGTTGTTTTGGATGGGGAGGCAGCGAATCGATACAAAGTTTGACACATAGCCATGGCACTATTCACAAACCACTTTTATTTTGCACGTTAATGCTCGTACAGGGGATGGCTAGCGGAATCAATGGGAGCCATTGATCTTGGAGGGGGTAATCTGACGGTTGACGGGACAGGAAGATGGTGGGGAGTTTAACGAGTGGGGCCGACGTGAATTAATGGTTAATTAATCATTTCAGGAGGTTTTTTATTGGCGGACGTTGGTTATTAATTAATATTAAGGATTAATTAATCCCATATGAAAAAATGATCGGGAAACGTTAAATGGCGCAGGGATGAATTGTTTCAAAGTTTGATTTCAATTAAACTTTGGATTTATTTTTTATTTCAAACATATATTCATATGTTTAAACCTTCTTCATATATTTTTTAATATATGGTAATTAAATCAATATGAAATTTTTTACCATAGGGGCGGGAATAGAATTAATGTTATTTTTTAGCCAAAGGGCATATAATGTGGCTTTTTATTTGAATGTATGAGGGTTAAATACTTTGGCTAAAAAGTATAATATATGGGTTTTGGGATATTATAAAAAGGAGTTAAATATAATAGGACAAGGTCATTTTTATGGGATTTAATACATAAATTAGAGTTAATATGACCATAGGGACAATGTAAACTCAAAATACTTAAATATAACCAAGAAAGTGAAGATTCAAAAAGTAAATAGCATTGTTATACTTTCATCACTTAGACTTAGAATAAAAAGTGATTTTGAGGGCTTTTTATGAAATATTGAAGGATTTTCCTAAGTAAAATAGGATTTTACTTAGGAAAATATTTTGAGAGGTGAATGAATGTGATAATGGATGTTTTCAAGTACTTAGGTCTTTTCAATTATTGGGCCGATGGTCCGGTCCCTCCAAAAGTCAAGGAAATGCCTTGAGCCCCTTTAATCTCCAAATACCTTAGTGCTTGGGGAAATTAGTGAAATATTTAGGGAAAATGAGAGGGGAAGTTAATAATTTGACTTTGATCTACTGTGAATTTTTCCAATGTGGTATCTGCCTTTGCACTTTGTGATGAAAGTAAAATTTAACACATTTAGAACCATCATTCATCACATGCAATTCTGCAACAACATCTACCTACCCTACTTACTTTACCCTACCATTGTGTCTTCTTTATTAGGGTACACTTAGAATGGAAAACCCTTATCAATCTTCTTTTCTTTTACATGGCAACCTATATAAGTCTACACTTATTACATCCAAGGGCTCAGATTAAACTGTTGAGCTCCTTTTATTAATTCTACCTATCTACTTATCAGCCAAGATTAAACTGTTTGGTCAGATATTTATTCTCTATTCTACAACATGAAATTGAAAAATGAATGAGTCAAGTTTAAACAGTTTGACTCGTCATAAATTGTGGCAAAATTTTGACAAGCTGCACACAATTTTGTTTATTACAAAAATGAAATAGTAGTGGCATTTGGACTTGCACACTTTCCTGGTCTATTTTTGTTTGGGGTTCATTTCTTTCACTTTTTTGACAATTTTATTCTTTTCACCCTTTGATTTTCTTTTTAGGCTATACCCTCTTTACATTTTTTAAAATTTTTTGATTTTTTGAGTTTTAAGGAATATGGAACACCTTTGCAACAAGAAAAAGGTTTGAACATATTGCATAGTTCATCAAGTCAATCATGAAAAATGACACCTATTGGTATAGGAGTCTAACACCCCTCTCAGCACCACTTTGCAAGATCCAGCAAAACCCAATAGTGCCTTCATGCATTGCAACTTCAGCCCTAATAGGATCAACAATTAAAATATCAGCATCAATCACCACAAACATTACAAGTGCAATGACTGCTCTCCATAACTCAATGGACATGGAACCTTTAAGATCTCCAAAATTAGCGACCTGAAAGCTGCATCTAGGGCTATATCCACCGCAACCAATATCAAAAAACTGACCCAAAGTTGTGAATCCATTGTCCCCTTTTGGTTCTATAACCTACCATAGATAAAAATTTAAGAGTCGATGCATTTCCTATCCAATCAAAGGGGTTGTTATCCAATCAAAGGGGCTAAATTCTGAAATGTTCTTGGCACTGCCCCCTTAGAAGCTTTCGCTCCACAATTTGTTAGACGCATTGGTAAAGTCCAGAAGCATGACTAAGACCCTAAAAACCCCGACAAATGGAGGAAGGCTAGCCCTATCAAAAGGAGGCATGGTTGACCCTGTCACTGGAGGCGAGGTTGGCCTTGTCTCTGGATTCGAGAGGGAAAATAATGTAACAATGCTTCGTCGGAAGAGTCGACCAGTCTCTCTCGCACTCCTCTCTCGACTTGCATGGAACAATTACCTGTCTCCAACTTTCATCATGTCTATTTTCCCTCTTCTTTTTCATCATTTTGCCACTCTTTGAACAAATTGTTTTAATTTTTAAATTACCACAATTAAAATAGTTTTATTTTTTAAACTAAAATAATTATAACTCTATATGCGCAGGTTCTTCGAATGTGGAGAAGTTTTATTGTAAATTTCTAATTTCTATAGGTTGCTCTTCTACATTTTGAATTAATTAAACTAAAATAATTATAACTCTATATATGCGCATGTTTTTAAACTAAAATAATTATAACTCTATATGCGTGTGAAGAGGAGTTTTATTGTAAATTTTTAAACTAAAATAATTATAACTCTATATATGCCCATGTTTTTAAATTAAAATAATTATAACTCTATATGCGTGTGAAGAGGAGTAATTTATTCATGTTTTGGATGCAATTGTTAATTTCTTTATTTTGATTATTATAAAATTAAAATTGAATATTTTATTTTGTATATTAAATAAAATAAATTGAATTGTGATAATTTTTAGTTTAATTTTTAGTTAAAATAATAATTTAGGATTTTAAAACAAAATATTAGTCGGCCTTAAAAAAATTTGTTTTAGAGTGATATAATTGTTATGTAGAGTAGTGATATAATTGTTCTGGTTGTTTAATCATCTATTGTTTTTATAAATAGAGGATTACTATTTTTTTTATTCATGAGGATTATTTTAAGATGTTTGTGCATAATTTAGGTGTATGTTTAGATTAATCCAACACAAAATGTTGTTTTTGAGTGCTTTAAAGAGGATAGAGATTAAAGTGCAAATTTGATTATAGAGGGATGTGATGAGTTTCTTAATTAAAATACTTGTAGGGATTAGATGGAAAAGAAGAAAAGAATATGCACCTTATATGAAAGTAAAATTTAAATAAGTGCACTTTAATGACAACACAATCCTTGTAGCATGATAACATATACAAAAGACAATCCTTAGAATCCATTTGATATGTGAATAAAGTGTTAGAAAGTAAATCATAAAGACATTGTACCATGGGCTACCCTATCAAGCTCTTACATGCAGTAGTGGAAGTGCTCTCAAGTCTAAAATGGATGAGGGTAGGTGATGAGAAGCTCTTGACACCTTTGTAAGTAAATCCACCCTCTAGAATGAGGACTTGCACCTCTCCTTTATAGAACAGGATGAGAGGAGAGATAATGTAGTCGAGGAAAGAGAAGAGGATCAAATTGTGGGTTAAAGGCTTGTGCTATAGATCATTTTGGATGTCACAATTCCTCTCTAGTGAATTTTCTCTCATTCAAAACTAGGTTTGTTGAAAGTACACACCTTCTCAAAACACTTTGTAGCTAATGTTTTTCCTTTAATTAACAAATATGCTGCAATTATCTTTAGTGAGGTGCATGTCTTCTAAAATATGTGTTGTTTTAGCACATAATACTCATGATAATGCATTAAATATATGAGCAACAAGTCAACACAACACCATGGCACTGCTTCTCCACGATAATTTTTTTTTTCTTATTATGAAGTTCCAACCTACTAGAAATAGTTCAATATGGTGCCCTCTTTGTAATAACTTGTTGTTTTCATTTAGTAACCATATATATATATTGATTGTCCTTTGTATGGATGAAATACAAACATTTCCTAGAATTATCCTCCTTGAGCACACCCTATCCAAGACTTGAATGGTTGAAACACGAAATCTGCCAATAATAATCCCTTTTGACCACATCACCTCTCAATATTTGCCTTTCTCTTTGTAATAATTAACATGTGTGGATGAAAGTAGATCTAATCCAACTTCATGAAGAAAAACAACCTTGCATATATGGCTAGGTTAAATTGCATCATTACCTAGTTAACCCAGTCATTATCATCCTCCTTAACCTCAGTCCTTGAATCCTCCTTGATTGCACATACAACTCAACCCCTCTCCACTCCTTCAACCAGGATGAAAAGGATTCAATTTCAATAGGAATAATTGACGGGATGAAGAAACTCGAGTAATTCGTAATCCCTGCATCCTCCTTGACTATTCTTGTGACTCAACTCACTCAGCTCCTCCTCATCTCCTTCAACTGGGATAAAAAGGATTCAATTTCAATAGGAAGAATAGGTAAGATCGGGAACCTCAAGCAAGTTGTAGTCCATGCATCCTCCTTGGATTTGTCTACAACTCAACCCCTTTAGCTCCTTCAACTTGGATTAAAAGACTTAAATAGGAAGAAATGGTGGGATCAAGAACCACCTGGAAACTGCAACAGGAAGAAATGGACGAATCAAACTGTGCCATTCAAAACAAAAATATAACGATATTTTATCCCATGGGGTATAAAAAAAAATGTTGAAGCATTTCTTCCATATTTGAAATTTTAATAGACGAGAAGCTCAATGATATATAGACAATTTAAATGTGCTTTGTAATAAATTAGAGGTTTGTAATGAACATTGCAAATATGATGTTTGAGCTTAAATTTATTGGAGGAGAAAAGGACATACATGTTGTGCATCTACAACACAAAACCACCTACATATTGAATGGTAATTCCTCCATACAAATAAGAGGAAACTACCACCAATTTTGCTGGGATCATAACCTAAGAGGAAATTAATTTTAAAGGAAACTGCTCAACCCTAGCAATCTCTCGGTACATATAAAATTTTTACAATGGCTTGTATTTATTACTTCAATCAATTGTAAAGGCGGGAAATTTACTCACCGATAAAAATCGGGCCCTTGAAATCTAAACCAAAGGGGAAGGCACAAGATTCTATCCTATGTACACCCAACCCTGCACTTTGTAGCAAGAGGAAACCCAAAACAAATATGGAAATGAGAAATCAATGTAAGAACAAAGGTATACATCCAATTAATTGAAATATATGAGCCCAAAAATCACTTCCCACCATACCTCTGAGTCTTGCTGCCCCATGGGTGATGGTAAATGATGGTGAATGACCATGATATTGGTAGTTGTTTCCTTATATATTTGTGAGGAAAGTTCCCAACTAATGAACGATTCTTGTGCCATTGGTATTGGGGCAAGCAAGTTATCTGCCAAATATATTATGGAGGTGTGAGCCAAAATGTCCATTCTCCTCTCATACGAGACATGTCATCATTGTTTAAAGCTTGGTCTTCACAAACAGATCTGTCTAGAGCATTACAAGGACCCATCAATATTTTTCTCAAAAAACCTCTAAATGATAAAACCTCTAACTTTATAAAGGGTGCACCCTAATGCTACTCATGGTATGTTTTGGTCTTTCCAGATGATGTCCCCATTCATATTCGAGAGAAATAGAAATGAGTAATGATCTCATCCAAATCCCAGAGGTTTTTAATATCTTTACGTTGAACAAGGTCCTACAATTCGAGATTGAGTAATATATGTTTACTCCAAACTCTTACTGGCTCAAATAATAAGGGAAAATAGGAGATTTTTCTCGTGTCGAACCCTTTGAGTGAAATCTATGTTCATTTCTCTTGCCAATAATACCACATGAGTGCACCTGAAAAATAGAATATTGCAAGGGCCTTCGAAAGGGGAATTTAGAAGCCAACACCTCTCATTATGTTTCCTAGCAAGTGATTGAATTCACAAATGAGGACTTTTTAAAATGATGGTTTTTTATATGATCGATGAACTCGACACTCCTCAGTTTGGGCTCTATATTCATCCCATATACCATGTTCGTACAATGGCACGATGGCACTCGAGGAAACTTTGGAATGGGAAATTCCCCAACCGCATACCCATTGATGGCATGCAAATATTTCATAGATCAAAGTATTATAACCCTAAACCTCTTATGAACTGAAATAAAAGGAAAACCCAGTTAACCCAGTCATTATCATGTCCCCTTAACCTAAGTCCATGCATCCTCCTTGATTGCCTTTGCTTTGGTGGAACATGGTTTAGAAGGGAAATTTATTGGACCATGGCCAATTCTAATATCAACAGACTTGTGGAGGGTGAAGAATTGGAAGGTTGTGGTTCAAGTTCATCTCTTTCATTATTTTTGTGGTTGAGGACTCTATGCCTTCTTGTTCGGGGGAAAAAAAAGTGAGAGATTTGATTTTTCACAATAGACCCTATTCCATGGTGTTGGGAAACACATACATAACTCAATGGACTTTAGAATTTGACCTAGAAGTGGATGTGCCCTCAATTTTCCCAGTCTAGGTTCGTCTTCCTCAACTACTCAAGAAATTTAATCTAAATCAAGAGACACAATTCTACTCTACTACTCTACAAAAATTATTTCACAATTTAGAACAACATTCGCAAACATGCATCAATCACATACACAAGTACACATATTTATCTAGGGGAAACCAACTCATAAAAACCCCTTAAACTTGCTTGCATTAATCAAATGAATAGATAATCTATTACAATTTCTAGCTTGCTCTTAGCTCAACTTGCAAAAGAACAATTTTTCTCTCTGTTCAATGAAAATTTATGACCTAGATTTAATCAATTTATGCCTCCACCTAAGCTCCTATTTCCTTGTGTAAATCCTAAGGAAATTGGCCCCCATTTTTTAGGAATTTACTCCAAATTGATTGTCTAATTCCCAAGGATTGATCTATGATTGCATGCAACACCTGTACACTCAAGACTAGTCTACAACTGATGTTACATTGGCTTGGAATCTCCACCACACTTGAGCAATTTGAATTCCTTGCATGCATGATCTATTTTTGTTGATTGATCAGTTAACTCAATGATCCTTAACTGAGTTAGCAATTAAGGATTTTAGGGGTTAATTCTCGTTAGGAGTTAATGGGGTTAGGGTTTAGGGGGTTAAATGGGTTAGGGTTTTAGGGGTTTAGGGGGTTAAATGGGTTAGGGATTGGGAATTAGGGTTTAAGGGTTAGGGGTTAAGAGTTAGATGTTTAGAGGTTTAGGGGATTAAATGGGTTAGGGATTTAGAGGTTTATGAGATTTAGCAATTAAGAATTTATGGGTTAGGGGTTAAGGGGTTAGAGGTTTATGGTTTAGGGGGTTAAATGGGGTTAGGGTTTTAGGGTTTTAGGGGGTTAAATGGGTTAGTGGTCATGGATTAGGGTTTAAGGGGTTAGGGGTTAAGGGTTTAGAGGTTTAGGGTTTAGGGGGTTAAATGGGTTAGGGGTTTATGGGTTTAGGGGGTTAAATGGGTTAGGGGTGAAGGGGTTAGGGGTTAAGGGTTTAGAGGTTTAGGGTTTAGGGTTTAAATGGATTGGGGTTTAGAGGTTTAGGGTTTAGGGGGTTAAATGGGTTAGGGGTTTAGGGGTATAGGGGGTTAAATGGGTTAGGGGTTGGGAATTAGGGATTAATGGGTTAGGGTTAAGGGTTTAGGGGGTTAAATGGGTTAGGGGTTTAGGGGCTTAAATGGGTTAGGGGTTAAGGTTTTAGGGGTTAGGGGTTAAGGGTTTAGAGGTTTAGGGGGTTAAATGGGTTAGTGGTTGGGAATTAATGTTTAATGGGTTAGGGGTTAAGGGTTTAGAGGTTTAGGGTTTAGGGGGTTAAATGGGTTACGGGTTTAGGGGTATATGGGGTTAAATGGGTTAGAGGTTGGGAGTTAGGGTTTAAGGGGTTAGAGGTTTACGGGATTAAATGGGTTAGGGGTTGGGAATTAGTGTTTAAGGGGTTAGAGGTTTAGGGTTTAGGGGGTTATATGGTTTAGGGTCGGTTTATAGGTTTAGGGGGTTAGGGGATTTAGCAGTTAAGAATTTTAAAGTGTTAGGGGTTAATGGGGTTAGGGTTTAGTGGGTTAAATGGGTTAGGGTTTTAGGGGTTTAGGTGTTAAATGGGTTAGGGGTTGGGAATTAGGGTTTAAGGGGTTAGGGGTTAAGAGTTAGATGTTTAGAGGTTTAGGGGATTAAATGTGTTGGGGATTTAGAGGTTTAGGAGATTTAGCAGTTAAGAATTTATGGGTTAGGGGTTAGAGGTTTAGGGTTTAGGGGGTTAAATGGGTTAGGGTTTTAGGGGGTTAAATGGGTTAGGGGTCAGGAATTAGGGTTTAAGGGGTTAGGGGTTAAGGGTTTAGAGGTTTAGGGTTCAGGGGTTAAATGGGTTAGGGGTGAAGGGGTTAGGGGTTAAGGGTTTAGAGGTTTAGGGTTTAGGGTTTAAATGAGTTAGGGTTTAGAGGTTTAGGGTTTAGGGGGTTAAATGGGTTAGGGGTTGGGAATTAGGGATTAGTGGGTTAGGGTTAAGGGTTTAGGGGGTTAAATGGGTTAGGGGTTTAGGGGGTTAAATGGGTTAGGGGTTAAGGTTTTAGGGGTTAGGGGTTAAGGGTTTAGAGGTTTAGGGTTTAGGGTTAAATGTGTTAGGGTTTAGAGGTTTAGGGGTTTAAATGGGTTAGGGGTTGGGAATTATGTTTAATGGGTTAGGGGTTAAGGGTTTATATGTTTAAGGTTTAGGGGGTTAAATGGGTTACGGGTTTAGGGGTATATGGGGTTAAATGGGTTAGGGGTTGGGAATTAGGGTTTAAGGGGTTAGAGTTTAGGGGGTTAAATGGGTTAGAGGTTGGGAATTAGTGTTTAAGGGGTCATAGGTTTAGGGTTTAGGGGGTTAGGGGATTTAGCAGTTAAGGATTTTAAAGGGTTAGGGGTTAATGGGGTTATTGTTTAGGGGGTTAAATGGGTTAGGTTTTTAGGGGTTTAGGGCATTGAATTTGTTAGGTTTTGGGAATTAGGGTTTAAGGGGTTAGGGGTTAAGGGTTTAGAGGTTTAGGGTTTAGGGGGTTAATTGGGTTAGGGGTTTAGAGGTTCATGGGGTTAGGGGATTTAGCAGTTAAGGATTTTAGGGATTAGGGGTTAATGGGGTTAGGGTTTAGGGGGTTAAATGAGTTAGGGGTTTAGGGGTTAAATGGGTTAGGGGTTGTGAATTATGGTTTAAGGGGTTAGAGGTTTAGGGTTTAGGGGGTTTAATGGGTTACAGGTTTATAGGTTTCCCTGTCATATCCATATTTGTTTAATTTCATGATTAATTAGGCATTTTTAATGTCTCACTACTTGGTTAATTAGGAGTAAGTAATAATGCAACTAAAGGATAAACTAAAGATCTATTTATAATATTGGGTTTATGAGTCATCTTTGAGTCTATAAACCCATATCCTATATCATCAAGGCATTCGAGGAGTCTGTCCATGTCAAATTTTACTTCATACAGTAACAATTTGAAAAAAAAAATCACCTTTAAACAAAGATGCTATAAATTTTATTTCAAAGAACACTATCAGATCTTTTTTCCCAATTATGGACAAACAAGTCATTTGAGTTGACATAATCAAATTATTGGTTAAATTTGTGTATGTACACAAACTTAAAACTAGACCTCAATACAAAGAAATGAGAGAAATAGCCATAAAACTAGTGCTCAACACATAAATAAAACAACTAACTCTAAAAAACACCCTATGTGGTCTACGATCTCAGCTTTGGAAGAACCATTGACTTTCATCTAAACATAGACATCGTTCCTGGTTGATATGCAAAAGCATCCCATTTTGATACAGTTGGGACCTAAAATATTCTATCTGAATGCACTTGAACTCAATTATTTACATAATTTAAATTGAGGAGTGCAAAGGAGTTGTAATAAGCAGTCATATTATACAAGATTGGTCGTTGCAACTTCTAAGTATTTTGAAATACGTTTTTTCCCTTTTGAGTTTTGGTACAGATGAAGGCTTATAGCTCAAAGAGTTATCAATTCCCGTGATTTTTTATTGAACCATTTTATTTTTAGAATATTAGGTCATATGATAGCAAATGTTGGAACTGTAACTTTGGACCTAGCCAAAGGGACTGAGAATCTGATGTTGTCATGTTGATCTTGGGAACTTCTAAGTTTTTTGAAATATGTTATTGGCCTTTTGAGGTTTGGTATGACAAAGGCTTATATCCCAAATATTTATCAGTTCTCATTCCTTTCTATTGAACCATTTTAGTTTTGGAAGATTTTTTCATATGATAGCAGATGCTAGAAGTATAAATTTGGAGCTAGTGAAAGGGTTTGGTGTTGTCACATCTATGTTTGAATTTTTTGACAAAAATAATGTTATAGATCCAAAGGACCACAATGAGGTTAACCCTGAAAAATATCATGGCCCTTTAGCGTTTAATAATGTGGAATTTAATTATCCAGCTCATTTAAATACCATTATTTTGAGAAGTTTCAACCTTAGAATTAATGCAGGGAGTAGTGCCACACTAATTGGAAAGAGCGGGTGTGGTAATTCCACCATCGTCAAATTCACTGAGAGATTCTATGATCTAGTGAAAGGGATAGTACTCACATATGGAAAATATTTAAGGAGCTTCATTTTCCAGTCTCTGAGACAAAACATAGCTCTTGTAGGGAAGGAGAAAACTCTTTTTGTTAGGAGCATCTAGGATAACATTGTGTATGGTAAATATAATGCAACTGATGTGGAGATAATAGAGGCTGCCAATGCCCATGAATTTATTTTGTAATTTCACTAAAACAAATATTTAACTACAATTAGTCAGTAAGATTGTGAATTGAATGTTATTAATGAATGGTGTGCATTGTGAATATATACTACAAATGTTTAAAGGATGGATATGAATTGAACACATGGAAAAGGAACTTGGTCAACTTTCACTCCACGTGGATGGGACAATTAATAGAGGCAAGAATGTGCAATGAAGTGGAGACTCAAGCTTGTGAATCAAATATTTGTACAACATTTCAATTTTTAAAAGAGAAGGAAGAAAATAAATTTTTTTTTAAAGGCCAATTCCATGAGAGAATTAAGGAACTTTGTGATGCTTCGGTTAGATTAGAGTGCACAAAAATGATAAAATGTAGAAGGTGGAATCTGAGAACGAATTGCTTAAGGCAGGATATATAAGTGATATAAGATTGTTGAGTTTCATAAGGAGGAAAGACTTCTCAAAATGCACCGTAATGTGGGCTTCATGAGATGGAAGCTATCAATGACAAGATTCAAGAAGCAGGGAAACTTGAAACTCAAAATCTTGGTATAGAATTAAAAGGGAAATTGTAACTAGTAGTTTTTGATGATGATGGATTGGGAACTAGGGGTGGGAAGGTAAAAAAACTCCAAGCATCACACTTCAGAGGCATAGATATTAACAACTCAATCAAAATGAAATCCCTAACTCTAGACACACACCATAACATCATCAACCTCTTGCTTTGACCAAGCTATTCAATAGTACATTCCTAGAAAAAATTTCTAATCACTAGAGGTTCATTGGTCCTTTGGAAAATATTAAACTCAACCATAATTCATGTATGGTCCCTTGATGAATCCAATGAGAATAGTTACTAGAATTACAACAACAACCATTATATATATTGGCAGAGAGATTTACTCGCAACAAAAACAAAATACATTAGTCACAGGGGGGGTTGAACCTATTTTAATAGTTTGACAACGACAACATCTATAAAAAAAATACACGACAATGACGTCAAGCAAGCAAAATAAATGAGTTTTTGAAAGTTAAATGTTGATGCATTTCAAAGTTGCACTAGTGTTGGAAGGAACACTTGAACAGCTTAAGTAGAGCTACAAAGCTTGGGCCAATTTAATCTTCAAAAGTTATAATTAACAGTGCTTCATGAGAATGAATAGACAACATGAATAAACAAAAATAATAGTCCCTTCACAAGAGAATCTATGCTTAAGTGTCTTTGCGAGAATGAATGAGCAAAGAGAGAGAATTCCCCAACCATAAGTGATAAAATAACAAAGAGAAAATAGATTGAGAATATGCCTATGGACATGTGTGGAATAGTTTATGGACATGTGTGAGCATTAAATATCACGAGTTAGAGTGTTACATACGTCAAATTGACATATAATTTTTCAATACATAGCCTGATACTGGCAAACTGAAGGCTAAACATAACATAGTATGCATTGAAATAATAACATAATCTATTATTCCACTATAGTTACATAGTCTCATAATCAAAATTGGAAGGCAGAGCAACTAATGTTAGAGACGAAGTTGCAAAAGAAAACTTGAGGTATAGGCTCTATAGTTAGAGTAGTTACAAAATGGTAATAACAATAGAGATTTAATGTATGTGGATGCCAAAAAAAATAAATTTTCTCTACTTGTTGGCTTAAGTGTTGGACCTGTAAGGCAGAGTAGATGTCAGGGAACCTAGCCTATGGGCTATAATAGTTACAAGTTACAAGTGTAGATGCGTGAGAGTCTTAAGTAATGAATGTGAAGACATTTCAAGCCATTTCTATTGATTTCAAAGGGCGAGGTAATAAATAGTCTAAGAGAAATAAGGAGAAATACCAAAGGGGGAGGACCAAATCAACAAGACTAAGCAATGTTTATGTTGCCATCAATGTCGAGGTTGGGGGTTGTTAGTGATGTTGATATTGATGTCTCAAGAGTTTTGATTTTTTGATGTACTGGGATTGAAGAGGAAGTCTATTATTTTTCATGTGTATGGTATATGTCAATTATTTTCATATTTATTGATCTTTTCAAGGTAGTAGAGAGTTTCTTAGCATTAATATTTTTCACAACTTGGGATACTCGAATTGCAATGGCAAGATGATATTTGGCAGGTATTCCTTGTTGGGTTTTCTTCTTATCCCAACAATTCCTCCTCCAAAAATAGATGGGTTGCGAGTATATATCTGTGATTGTGGTAGGAAACCCCTAGAGGATCAAGTGATCCGAACATATCCAACCAACATTTAATCAGGTCACTCACTCTTAACAAGGAAAATGTGGAATCTAAACCAAGGAACGACAAAAGGAAGAGTGTAGATGAAAATGAAAAAGCAAAAGGTTTGTAGAAATACTAATAGATGATAAGTTGCCAAAAAAAATACCCAATAATGCCACAATTAGTTCACAGAAAGATGGAAGTTCAAACTGTTTGGTAAAAAGTGAACTTCTATGCATATCAAGCTCCTGTAGACCATTTTGCTTCTCTTTGTGCGAGTAGTTTTGTTTTATTACATGGAAGCACATCACTGTTGGGAAAAAATACTAAGAGGGGGGGGGGGGTGAATCAGTATTTAGGGTTGAACAATTATTCTTTTCTTTCTCTAAAAAAAAACATATGTTACATTATTGCATCCAACATGTATGTCCAAATATCTTATTATGTTTATACTTAGAGCATTGCATCATACATTCTTTAGATGAGTAGTAAGCATGAAAATAAATAATAGAACAGACCATCAAACAGAAACAACACATATGAACAGCAGGATTTAAGGTGGAAACCCAATTCAGGAGAAAACCACCACTGCTGCAATCTCAGTCTTCAATATTTATTATAGAGAAAAATTCTTACAATGTGTGCTGGTGCAGACTTATACCAGCACGTAGGCACCCACCTGCAGAAGGCTACAACCTTCTCTCGTTTACCAGCCTCTCCTGGAAGGGAGCTTCTACCCCCTACTCTCATTTACCAGCCTCTCCTAGAAGGGAGCTACTATACCCTTCTCTCGTTTACCAGCTACCACTGTAAGGGAGCTACAACCCCCTTACTGAAGACTTCGACCCTTAGATCTACTGCAAACCACGTTTCATCAATTTTCACACTGGATCAAGCAGCTTCAACGCAACCCTTTATTCAATCATCAACAATCATATTTTGCCAAAAAATTCAACATCCCATGTATCCTTCTGTGTATATTAATCTTCAGGAAACCCCAACTGTCATATGCACTTTCAATGTAGATGACCCACATATATACGTGCTTTTCCTGTATAGATCTGTAATTAGATATTTTTTAGAGCAGGCCAGATCTATATAAACTTACCTGGATTTATATGTGTTCTTCAGCAGACATGCGCCAGCTCTTCATCGTTTCTCCTGTTGAATGAACTCAAGACTCATCACCTTCAGATCAATATATCTCGATGGGTGCATCATAGACTCAAAATCATTAAATAAGCATGTCTTCTGTTCATGCAGATATTCTTTCGAGGAATTCTTCTTTTTCAACCCTCGCACACGCACCCCCTTCCTTCATAATTCTCATCACCTTATATAGTTTTCGCCTTCATTAAAGCCTTGGGTCAAAACCATTTAATTGCTAATGGTATTCATGGATGGTATTCCTTTAATTTTAACCCAAGGGGCTCTTTTATTTCTTTTTAATTTATTTATCAATTTTCAAAGAAATTGATAAATAAATATATTTACAATTGTTGAATTCCCAAGACTTCTAACTAATGTTTAACCCTTCGGGCTTTATAAAATATCCAACGCTGTTTAAAAAAATTAACCTTTGACCCCAGGGCCCCACAAATATATTCAAGTTCGCTCTCCAGATTGATGGTATATATCGCTTTTCACCATAATAAATATTTAATTTAAACCATCTTGGTTGAGCCCGAAAACATTAGAATGAAAAGGGTCAATAAAAAAAAAATTCAAACTGGGCCCACATATGTGATCAGCGACCCAATCACATTTCTTCTCGTACTTTGGTTAATCTTCGCACCTTTTCTTCAAGCGATCGTCGTCCGATGGCTTCCCTCCAGATCAACGGCGCACAACAATATCGCTGGCCATCCTGGATCGATTGTTAACGTGCGATGGCACGCAGTGATGGCAGTTTTGCAGGGACGCGTGTCAACACCTCTATGGAATCGCTCCCCATCCAGGAAATACCACCTATCATCGAAAGGTGGTGCGATGAAACTCAAAAACCACCTTTGCTATTCACTCACAATTTTTAAATAGTGATCAACCATCCAATCAAATTCCTGCTCCGTACTCCAAGTTTCGTTTGCATATATATATATATATATATATATATATATATATATATATATATATATATATATATATATATATATATATATATATATATATATATGAATTCTACCCTTCATGTGTAATAAATTAACCAGGGTTCCGCTTATCTACTCTATTAATCTGTGCCATCTCTAAAGCATAACTTCACGAATCTCCTCCTTCCACAGAATCTAGATGTTCTGAGCAACACACCCACGCTTTTCACAATTCAAGCTATCTATACGGGCATAATCCCATCTGTTAGTAACACATGATTTCACAAATTTCCACAGGGACTCAAATATTCTGTTGAATATATAAGTCATGGAGAGTTTTCTATTCCTTTGTCTCTGGACAACTCTTCTTGTCTTTGTTCCTTGACCGATACTGCTCTCTGTAGCTCAAACTGTAGATGCATTCTTTAGTGTAGATGCATTCTTTATCTGTTCTTATCTGCTATATTTAGATGCCAATTCCTTTGCCACATCCTTTGCCATCAATGAAAATATTTCCAACAATCACAATTAATCTCACTATATTAAATTGCTTCTTCTAGAACTTCTTAAAGGCTATCCTATTGAACTTGTATCAAATAGGTTATGATTTTGTTACTACATAAAACAACAATGAAATCAGCCAAATTTAATCATAGAATTTCCCTCCTAATCTAAAAATATTAAGCAATATCATTCCTCATAGTATTGCAGCCTAGCCAATAAATTTATAGAGAAGGCATTTCTAAAATATAAATTACATTAAAATTTTCCTCAAAAATACTTCCTTCATAGACAATAGAAGACAAAACTATACACTTAAACAATTACATTGTTACCTTGGATTTGGAGATCCACGAATATTTATAGAATTTAATTTACATTCATAAATTAAGCCCATATTCTTTCAAAACTAGAGACAACAATTAGGACAACAATTTCAAAGTACCAAGTAATTAGTGTATTGCTAGTGTAGCTGTGTAAGACTATATATATTCAAGTGCATTGTTCATAGGCATGTGTATCCAAAGTTAGTTCTTATATAAGTATTATAGGATTTTGTCTTTCATAATTTGAACTTGTCCTAATATATGAAAGGGTTAGTTTAGAATCTTTACATTCCCATGACTAATATATCAATGTTATGCTAGTTTGAACACCACATGCATATCATACATGGAATATAATGTGAGATCTTATACTCAAACTTTACTGTAGGAAAGACACAAGAAAAAATGAATTGAAGAATGCAATACGTCAATGCTTACCTGAATTCGAAATCCAAAGGCATTTAATTGTGTTACGGTCCTCTTGTATTAATGAATTGATCGTGCATCTGAAAAAGGAAGCTTTGAAAGCTCATTGAACCTCACAATGTTTTTGAAGGCACTGGGTAAGATATTATCATAACCAACATGCTCTAAGATGTGTTCTTCCAAATTAGCATCTAAAGTTTGAAGGGCATAAAAAGGAAGGATAACAAAGAAAAATGATTCTCTATCTTAATTCCACCAATCTTGGAAAAAAAATATAATGCCAAAATGGTTTATAAGGGCTTAGTTTCATGAGAGCCATTACAACAATGAACTGGTTGTTGGGACTCATGTTGACTACACTATTGTAACTCACTGTGGCCAAACAATGCTAGACGAAAATGCCAACAAATTCAGTAATGCCATCTATGTTTAGAGAGAGGGCTTCTTTCATTGCTATGTCAGTGGAATCCATGAAATACCTTCCACTCTCTGTGGATTTCGGCCAATAGGGAAACAATGTCTCTAAGTGCTTAAAAAAATATATAGAAGCGGCCAATAAGATTCAAGAGAAGACATCACATCCTATAAAAACATGTAAAAACTGATTCACCCACCTCCTACAATGAACTCATTGTGCCATAGTTTTGTCAGCAATGAAAGTGAAGCCAAATGTGATGCATAAAATAGATTTAGGTTTTCACGGATGCATATTTTTATACAACATGCATATCATGGCTAAAGAAGCAATAACCCCTCAAATGGATGACCCATAAACACCACAATTTTCCATGTTTCATATTATAGGCAGGCCTACAATAATAATGAAAATATGAAATGAGGAGTATGATAGCTCTTGAGTAAATATCTATGTGTATTTGTGTGCAACTACACAATGTGCACTAATTACACGGTGTAGTGAGTGCATAGACAATTATCACAACTTAATGAAAATAAGGATTTGATATGAACCTAATTTTAAAGATCGAACATACTCTCAACTTCAAACTTCACGTGCTTCATAATTAAATGGCCAAGCTAGAACTGAAGCCTTGCATATCAAATCATTTAAGGGTTTTGAATAAAACTAAAGTTTGTCTTTGTATTTTGATCTTCATTGCATATTTTGGAATATTTCAGAAATTTGATGGATAGTTCCTGTCCACTGGACTTCCTGAATATGCAATCTAGTTTAGCTCAGGTTGCATGGGAAGGTTTTCATATGAAAAATTTGCAAAGGTTTTGAGAAAAACTAAAATTTTTGTTTGTGTGCATGGTTTTGTGGAAAATTAAAACCAAAGTTTGTGTGCCACTTCTTATTGTGTTTGTGTGTATTTCTTATTGGTCTCTTCAAGGTTGAGTTCATTATATATCTTCACAAAACTACTCTGGTACAAGGACATGTTATCTAACCTTTGCACTCGTGTTATTTAGTCTCCACTTGTTGTACCACAAAGTATGGTTTGACTCTCTAGCTTAAAACATTCACAAATCCACAACAAAAACTCCATTCAACATCACATTGGCATCATCACTAGTCGACTCCTTCTCTTGGAAGATATAAAGTATTCCATCAATGATTAATTTCTCCAGATGAGCATCATCAATATATGAATCTCCCAGGTTCAAAAATACCTTTTCAATTGTTCACTTCCATCTTTTAGATCTTCGACGGTGCTTCCCACAATATCAACAACTCCCACTTTTCTAGCTAGAGACTCAACCCAATCCTAAAAATAAGAAATGCAACACAACCCGAACCTAAAAAGTAGATAAGATTTTGACTTGCTTAGTGTTCAAGTCTCAGACAAGGAACTCACCACTTGTGCTGATACTATCAACAAAATAAATTTAGACCTGGTGTAAATACCAATTCAATCAAGAGAAATAAAATATTACACGCGAGAAAATCAAATTTACTTGACCTATTAATTTAGTATTATTACTGATAAGAAATAAAAGGTAGCATTGATTTTCCCATACTTGAATCCTACCATCTATGGAGACCAAGGAATGTTAGGATATCACCCCATGTCCATGTCCATCGGTATTTATGGAAAAACTAGAATGATTGAGGATCCCCTATTCATGAAGATCCAAAATGTGACATATCCCTCTATGACTAACTATTAAATTCCATATCTATGTTTCCATATTTAACCAGTGTAAAGTCAACTTGATTATTTTCGAACATGTGAAGACCAACCTGCCAATGATTTTCTGGTGAGGGAGAAATTATTTTCAAAGTGTCTGAAGAATCTGCTTAGTTAGAGGCTATATCCAAAACTTCAACAAGGGAACACAATGTACATCAAGAAGAGTGAAAAATGGTTGTTGTAATTTAAGGAACATAACTTTAAAGTTGGAGCTCAGCTTCAAATTTTGCAGACTAACCAAACTTGTATCAAATTCCCTATCTCCTATTTAGAGGAAACAAATATTATGTAGCTTTTGTACATGATGATATATTACAAAATGCATAATGTGACAAGTGTTGGGGAAAATTAGCATCTTGAACAAACCTATAGGCATATTTTGTTTGTGACAAAAACCAAGATGTTGAGATAGACTTAGCTTAGCTTCAAATTTTGCAAACTAATTAAACTTGTATAAACTTCCCAATTTCCTATTAGACGAAGCATATATACTATAGCTTTTGTACATGATGATATCACACCTCGTGTAGAGTCACAGTTGCTGGGGAAAATGAATGTCTTGAACAATCCCATAGACATATTTATCACAACAAATAAGATGCTTAGATAGACTTTAAAAACTAAGGGTATGATATTTTTAGCTAGGACTCAGTTGTTTAGAGGAACTGGCTATGGGTCAATGATAGACAGGTTGTATCTAATTGTATCAATCGAGATTGAAGGGACAAAAGAGGAATTGTTGTCCGAGAAATCTTTCTAGGAAAAATTGTCGCGTACTTCACAGACGACTACCCCACGAAAATGAAGAGCCCAACAAATCGTTGTCTTTATATAAGATAACGTGAATGGTAAGTGAAGTAACAACCTCAGTATAGGCCCGAGACAATAGTAGCCTACAAGTTGACAAACTTAGGGTGCACTATCAGAGTCAATTTTGCAAGTATTAGATAATATTGTCTTAAATTGATATGGTTTTGTCTTAATTGTTAATTGTGTTAAATGAGTTTTGTCTTAATTTTCATTGTCTAAAGTGGCCATTGTCTTAAAATATTTTTGTCTCAAACTGTTTTTTTCTTAAATATAAAGTCTTGTCTTAAAATATTTTCATCTTAAATTGTTTTTGTCTTGCAATATTTTTGTCTCAAATTGTTTTTGTCTTAAATATAAAGTTTTGTCTTAAAATATGTTTGTCTTAAACTGTTTTTGTCTGAAAACATTTTTTTCTTAACTTGTTTTTGTCTTAAATATAAATTTTTGTCTTAAAATATTTTTGTCTCAAATTGCTTTTGTCTTAAATATAAAGTTTTGTCTTAAAATATTTTTGTCTCAAATTGTTTTTGTCTTAAATATAAAATTTTGTCTCAAATTATTTTGTCTTAAATTTTATATTTAAGAAAATTAATTGATATTAAATTTTAATGTAAAATAACCTAAAATAAAAAGTAAATTTTTAAGTTAAAATGCCCTTCATGTAATAGTGCTAGTTGATTATTTGACAGATCAAGGAATTCCAGAATTGGCATATCACCCAACGATTCGGGTATGCTACCAGTAAGCTTATTGTTTGAAATGGAAACATAATTGAGGCTTGAATTCCCGCCAAAGGAACTGGGTAGTCGGCTTGCGAAATTGTTCAACGATAACTGCAACGAGTGGAGATTTGGATGATTGCCTAAGCAGGCGGGGATGTTACCAGATAGGCTATTTTTGTTCAGAACAAGGGCTTCAAGCTGGGAGGACTCGAGAAAACAGGAGATATTCCCAGTGAGTTTGTTTTGGGACAGATTAATGGTTATAAGAGATGTTAATTTCGTTAAGCACGCTTGAATAGATCCTGTCAATAGATTCTGATCCAAAGACAATTTATAAAAATTAGCGCTCAACAAATCCAGTGATTCTGGAATGCTTCCACTCAAACGATTGTTACTTGCCAACAGCTCCGCAAGCATTGACATATTTCCTAATGAGGGTGGAATCTTACCCGTCAGCAAATTATCTTCTATATGTAGCGTTGTTAGCTGCTTCAGATCTCCCATGGAGTTCGGAATGGGACCCGACAGTGTATTGTTGTTTAGAGTCAGCACAGACAGGAGCCTCAGATTTCTAATGCTTGAAGGAATGGGACCCGATAGACGATTCGAATCCAAGTACAAAGAAGCTAAATTCCGTAGGTTTCCAATGGATTCTGGAATAGGATCAGCAAGCATGTTTCTGGGGAGAGACAACGATTGGAGCCTGAGGAGTTGGTCAATGTCAAAAGGAATGGAACCGGTGAGTTTGTTGTAATCCAGAGAAAGAGTGTTCAAGACTGAAAGGCGAGAAATAGACGATGGATTTTTTCCACTTATATTTTTCCACCTCATAAGGGTAAAGGTGCAAAGGTAGGACAGGTTACCAATGGATTCAGATATGCTTCCTCTCATGTAAACGTTGTTGCCTTCGTTCATGGGATCCCCATTAAGAATGAGGCTCACCACTCGACCACTACTGTTATCGCAGGATACACCATTCCATTTGCAACAATCATTTCCCGTCCATGATTTAAGAGCTCCGCTCGGATCCTCCACAATATCGGCTTTGAAAGCTAATAAGGCAACACGCTCTTCTTCTACACATTCTCCTCTCTTCTGTCCATGCAAGGAGTTGATCAGTATTAACATAGCAATGAATGCTAATATTTCTGACCTTCATTTCTCCATTGCACAGACAAGAGTAGTCAGAAACTTATGCGGACTGGGTATGAACTTTATGAAACCCACACTGTAGGAAAATCGAATTGAGTAGGTATTTAAATAATGCACCTGCTTTGTATTCTAGGGTTTTAGCAAACACATGATAAACCATTCGTTAAGGATGAACTAGTCGTTGGTCAACACGGATACCGAAAAGGACTAGTCCAAGTATTTTTTGGTTTTGTGCCATGTCGGAATTTGCTTATACAATTTTTACCCAGCAGTGCTGGTTTGACGCCTCTTTTCAAATTTGCCGGTTTAACATCCTAGAAAAATTCTGTCTATAGAGGCAACAATTTTATTAAATTGTTATAAAATAAGTACTCAAAATCTTAATAGCTATAATCTAGATTTTAAATATTTTCTATCAAATCTCAAAATCATACTAATTTTTTTTATTTTTATTGTTTTCAATATAAAATTGTAACCTATTTACATTACACACCAAATTTTTTTTCCAACCATTACCCAAACCTTTTATCCTTTGACACATTTTTTTTTTGAAGACTTGTTTGATGCTTTGACTCATAATTCTTTTAAGACTTGTTTGATGTGATTTGCGTTGGAAATTTAATATTTAAATTCCTTGAATTGTCATTTCTTATAATAGTTTGATGTGATTTTCATTGGAAATTTAAAATTTAAGGCATTATTTTAAGTAATTTAGTAGTCTAGATGTAGTGTTTACATAGGGATTTACTAGTGGAAGCCATTCTTTATCACTTTAAATTGATATATGTTACTTAAGTCATTAGCATTAATTTTTAATAGAATTTATTCATAAATTTCAAATTAAATCTAAATAATAATAAAAATCACAATTTTACCTGAAATTATATTCTAAATATAAATACATTATATTATTATTATTATTATTATATTTTATGATTGTGAGACAAGTAAATTATGATATTATAATTTCTTTTACTATTTTAAAAATATATTTAAATTATAAGATTTTCAGGACTTTATTTCCTTAATGACTTAACACTAAATCTCATCGCCGTATATTCTATGCCCCATCAGCAATTTATTCTGAATGTTAATATATATATATTTTTAAATAAAATACTAAGTTTAATTTAATTATTTTTTAAAGTATATTTTTAATAAAAAAATTTATTCAACCTTTTGAGGAGAATATGAAATTTAGTTGTAAATTTAAAATAAAGTTTAAATAAAAAAAAATCACAATTCATTTAAAATTATATTCTAAATATAAAAAAATAAAAAAATTAATAACTATAATCTATTTTGTTGTGATGGTTTCCACTTTTACTTTGTGAATAAATTTTTGGAATATTTAAAAATATATTTTAGTAAACAAATTTAAATTACATAATATTTAGTTATTTTATTTTAATATATGTAAACATTTTACCTTTATAAAAAATTATATTCCAGTATAAAGTTTTAACTACAAATACCTATTTATAAAAAATAACATGCATTCAAATCTTTTATTATGACCAATTTTGGAGCATCCTTTTTTTAACATTTCCTTCTATGTAGTATGGACTCTCGAATATTAAATGTTGATTTATACACCATGATCCTCTAAAGGTATAGTGTAGATTTTTTTAGAGTTGTTTTTAGTGCGACCTTTCGGAGTTTCTGGTGTCGAAATTCAGCGGAAAAGTTTAAGGTTAAATCCTGATTTGTGTTATTTAAACTGGTTTTTTGACTATTTATATGGATTCAAGACCCTAAAAAACCCCTAGGGCACTTGGATTCTGCAAGGGTTACCCATCAAAATTTACATTTCAATGAATTCTTGTCGGATTTTAGAGAAATTAGACCAGAAAAAACCCATCGAAAAAGCTTCCAAAAAGTCGCACTAAAGACAACTCGGATTTTTTTTTTCAAATCTCTTTGTTTGTATTATGATATATTAAATATTTATTTATCTGACATGATCTATGTACCATCAAAAATTTTGAAATATTTTTTAATGTATAGAGATTTTTTTTTTAAAGGGAAGGTTCAAATATGGTTTTTTTCACTTCGAGCTGAGGATTAACACATGTAATGTCCTTCACCACTGTCAAATTTTCCTGTAACACTACCAACCCACACTAGGAAATTTCTATCGTTTGTTGGTGTAACCACATCTAATAACCCTTTATAAATTTATATGGAAAAATTTTCATTTATATTCCTTAATTCCATAAATGACTCTAGCCTCCATCCAAGGCATAATTATATGCCAATACTACAAAACCTTTTCACCTTTGTATATAGCCTTTCATTATATTCCCAACATGGTGATATACACGTCTAAATTGAATTTAATGCAAATTCCTAGCAATTTACTATTTTCACACAATAATTATAATTGATGCACAATAATAAAAATTACACTTAATATAGAAAATTCTTCATAAGAAATTGAAACGTAATTAAATCAATGTCACAAAAATACTAATTTGGTCAATGTCAAACTAGCTACAAAATTTGACATTCTTCCCTGTCATAGACGAGAGTGTTCATTATGTCTCAATAATGGGTCACCCCCCGAGCTAGGGCCTCAAATCCATGGGGCAATAACTCACCCAAATAGCGGTACATGTCTAGTACCATTAACCAACCAAGGTACCAAACCCTGAGAACTTCCAACCTACGTGTTCACGCCCACCATCAGCCCGCAGCCAAGCATTGCACACCCTTCTCTGCACTCGCAATCCCTCGGGTTGTGTCACCACCTTTAGCATATCTTATTTTTGAAACTAAAAGTTATCAACTCTATGTCTCTAGTATCTCCTTCTACACTTCAGAGTCTCTAGAACCTCCCATCACACCATGGACACCTCCAACCTCGAAGCTAGCATACCCCATCACCCTGCACCTAAGCAGTGCCCACCCATTTTTGTACCTCCATTCCCTCAAACTGTGTCACCACCTCTAGGAAATCTTACTTATGAACATGGATGGTTTCAATTTTGACACTCTTAGAGTTCTTGTCTCCATCCTTGGTAGTCCATTCTTATTTTTCACTATTGAATCCCTCATAAGGAAAACATGCTTCATTCAAGTGCATCCTTTTCTCTTTGAAATTTGATCTCCCCGAGTTCACTTATGGGCTCAGGTTATATTCATGTGCCCCCATTTTTAACTATTGTTAAATAATATCAATCCTATTTTATGTTCCCATGGACTATTTCCCCTCTATACCTTTTTTGTATGATCCAATTTGCATTTATTATGTGTTTATTAGTATGCATAAGTGAAACATATTTACAATACTAGTCTCTCTAGCCTCATAACATATAAAAACATATACACATAAGCACACTAGGCTAAAAAAATATGCACAGACATAGACATGGGTGCATTACAAAAGAAAATTTATTCTCACCTCACTAGCATAATTAATATGTTCCAACTCACAGCCTAATTTTTGCATGTACACGATATTTACAAAACATGGATTGAATAGGGGTGTTACATTCCCCCCCTACCCTCTTATTGATGCACTATCCTTAGTAAATTATATGTACACATATATAAATTATGGCTAAACAAAATTATGAGCGTGTTATTCCCTCAACACCTCTTCATGCTTTCATGTAGCATCCTCAAGAGTGAAAATGGTCAATGACAACTTTACCATTGTGATAGATCGGTTCTAAAGCACTTTGGCCTTCCTATCCAAAATATATATAGGTTGGACCTGTAAGTCTCCCTCGACCTCCATTTGAATCATATTCCAATGGAAATTTTGGTGAAGATGGTACTCTTGTAGTTCTCCTTCTTCTGGTCCTAATCTCAGGAATTGGAAATTTGCGTGAAGATGGTGTTCTTGTAGCTCTCGTTCGTCTAGTACTAATATTATCTCTTGCAACCAACAATTTCCCTTCACCTCTGTGCAACTTTAATCTTGTCAGCATCACAAATTTTCAACCATTAAACTTGCACAAAGCTCAAAGAACTATTAAGCAAATACCCTCTCCTTTCAACCAAGCTCTGATACCAAATTGATGTGAGTTTTCATGTTAGAATTGTTGTGCTAATTACAATTTCAGATTTAAAATTGTTTTGTTGATCTTATGCTTGATCTACATAGGTTTCCTTGTTGCATATGTGTGTCAAACAGGTAATATACATAGAAAACCGTCACAATTGATCCATCAACACATAGTTTTGATAAAGGAGTTCACCCCTCTTCGGTTACATCTCCTTGGTCCAACTTCCATGGCTTGGGCCTCTGTATTAGCTCAATGCTGTAAAAATTGTTGTGTACATGCATCGAATTATCCTGAAGCACACTCCAATGAGTCCATAATTTCAAAATATATTAGAAATAACTATTCATTCTCTCAAGTTGACCTTCAGTTTATCTAGGCATGGCCTTGATTCCAGGTGGTCCTAAGCTTTCATTTTATTCAAGTGACAAAAACACTTGTAGAATTTCTCCTCTGCCTCTACAACCTGTACTAATTTGTTTCGAGCATGCAAATCTGCGAGGAATGAATCTTCCTGAGCCAAAATTGGTCAAAAATTTCTCACGATATGGTCAATTTAATTTTTCCCTATAATCCTCCTCCAAAAGTGGAGAGGACTCCAGTTAAGTCCACCAATTTTGGAAGTATCGCCGAATTTGGTGTAACCGCTGAATTTTCCGCCAAGTTAAAATACAGTTAATTAATATTAAAATGCATATTAGCAGGGATAAGCTTGATTAGCATTATAAGCATGTTTAAACCATTATTCGAATTAGAATTTGGGATTAGTACTTAATCTATGTTTTAGCGCTTAATAACCCGCACTTATCCTTTAATACACACATTTAATACTCCACCCGTGCTGTGGTTATGTGACTTGGTCTCATCATTTTTCCCGTTGGAGAATATGTTTGAATTCAAATAGATGTGGCAGTCGATCCATTACAAGGAACAATTTTGTGGGCCAGTGGTAAGTCGGAGTGTTAGCATGCGGCTGGTCATGGGTTTGACCCTGACCCCCGCACATAAATTGTGTTCTACATAATGTGCCCACTCCAAAGTTTAAGAACTTTGGTTATATATTAAAATTGCATGCCAGCGAACTTTGGATTAAAATGTATGTTGATTCAGAACTTTGCAATATGCCAACGAATATAGTAAACCAATGCCACCATAATAAACTATATCATATGAGCCACCAATAATTAAAACCCACCTTTGAAATATGGTCTGAATACCATATATAAATGCAACCATATAAATTTATCCCTCCACCACAAAAAATTGAAATTCGAATCTTGACCATAGTGAAATTCGACCATTGGAGTTGGAGAGGGTCCACCAGAGTGGGCATGTGGCAACCCATGGCTGCACCATGTGTCAACCTCTGGTTGGGTACCCATCCATATATAAAAAAATCGAATTCAACCTTAGGAGAAGATTCTAAAAATTTTCACCTTCAAACCAACTAGCGAATCCTGTTGTGACTATTGTTAGAGTGCCAGTGGGCAAAAGTTGAAGAATATTCCCTGCATGCTGACTGGGTTTCCATGTCATCAACCTATCACTGTTTTGCAATTTTTTTTAAAAATTTGCTCGTTCTAAACCGCATTCAGTAGACTATAACTTCTTCTTCTGGACTTCATTTTTGACAAAAAGAATTGCACCTAATTCCCGGTGACAGGGCAGTCGCGGTCTTTCAGTTTCCAATTAGTTCTGAGAACTTTCATTTTTGAGCTTATATATTGAGCACCTGATCATCTTGTGTGAGATTTCTAATGCTCATGAAGTTATGCTTCAAACCAGTGAAAAAATAGACATTTGTAATGTAACTCTTCTTGCCATTATTTGTTAGAATGTTGACTCTTCAATTTCCCATGATAGAGACTTTTTTATCACTCCCTAATTTCACTTCAAATTTCACACTTTCATCTAGATTGGTAAACATTTCTATATTACTTGTCATATGATTTTTCACCTTGAATCTAGAAACCATGCACCCCTTTGTTTTTCTTGTTCTACATTACAAGAAAAAAACATGCTCTCTTGGTTCTGATTTTATTTTGTGAAATTTTCACTTGGTTTGTTACTTCTATCACATTTCTTCTTTCTATATTCATTTGCATAATGACCATACTTCTTAAAATAATGACATTGAACTTGAGATTTAACATAACTCTATCCTTGTGCTAGATTTTGGATTTGAGCCTTGACTTGGATTTTGGCTTGAGCTTTGACTTGGATTTTGATTTTTGCCCCTTCCACTTGAGCTTGAAGAGTTTCCTCTTCCACCTCTGTGTGGGATTCTACCTCTTCATATGGAATTTGATTTTCCTCTTCCTCTACCTTGACTAATTGAGACTTGTGTTTTGAAGGAATGCTCCAGTTGGTAGTTTATTTCTCTATTCAGTCTATGTTCATGAGAAATCATCGATGCATGAATCTCATCCATTAAAAACCATGAGAGATCCTTTGTCTCTTCCATGGACACATCAATGACATCAGATCTTGTTGGAATACTTCCCAAAATTTTCTCAACTATTCTCCTTTCATAAAGTGTCTCACCATGAGACTTGATTTTAGTAACCATTCCAATTACTTGTGTAAAAAAATGAGTTTACATTCTCATTTTCTTTCATACAAATTGTCTCAAATCTCTTCTTAGCATTTGTAGTTTTGATGTATTTACTTTTTCGATGACTTGGAAGGATGTTTAGAGGGTATCCCACGCTTGTATGGATTTTGTTGCTGCTGAAATACTTGGGAAAATACTTTCATGAACTGCTTGCAAAATGTAGAAGAGGGTTTTTTAATCCTTCTTCATTTTTTCCCTTATCAAATCCTTTTATGCTTGTGGGAAGGCAGTGTATGTTGCAACATCTGCTGGTTCTTGGAACCGATTCTCCACCAAATCCCAGATATTTTTAGAAGAAAACAAAGCCTTAATTATTATATCACAATAGTCATAATTGTTTCCATTATACTGAGGTATTTTAGGATTAGTAAATCTTGTGCTTGATGCTTCCATTTTAACTGTAAAAAACATTTTTTCCCTGTTGTAAAATATGCTCCAAAAAAATGCATTCAAAACAACCTTTAACTCTTTGTAAAAACACTTGCACTTACACTAATAAAAGTTTACATCCGCTTTGATATCATGTGAAATTTTAGGCAAAGAAATCTCCTCAATTTAAAATCCTGGAAATTATTTCACACAATTGACTTACGGAAGTAAAAAAAATTAAAAGCTGGGAAAATTTATGCACAATGAGAACTGAGTAAAACAAATTAAATGAGAACAACAAAAAAAATTTAGGTTATGATCTCACAAGTACAAGAAACGATACATTCGCATAAAATATAGAGGTTGCAGCTCCATCACCAAGTAAAACTATGAGTTCTTACGAAGGTTTACACTTCAATAAGAGTTGTTGAGTAACTCAGTATACATCCCTCTAACTAGATTGTTTTACGCGCCCACCACAAATTGATTTACTATTTTCTTTGCAAAACTTCTCATACTTATATCCACCACATGGAAAAATACTTCTGCATACTGGTTTTTTTTCAAAACATAATTTTTCAATTTTTTATACACGACAAGAAAAAACATTTAAAACCTAGGATGGGTGTTTGTAGTAAAACATGATATTTTGAACATGCAGATGTTGCAGAGTACACATATAAATTGCATAATAAATTTTTGGACCATACATTTTACCAACCCTGCATTAAATGATCATTTGCTCTTAATTATCTGATGTGTTGCAGAATGGGAAGTTTGTACTCCCGCTCAAAATTTCTTTTAATCCGTGTCCTTCATCCTATAAACAAAAACCTTCTCCATGCAAGGAAAATTGATTTTCCATTTGTTGTTGTACTCCAAAGGATGGTTTATTTCAGTATCATAACTGTGGTGGCTGGCATTAATTTTCCAACACAACTAGTTGTTATTTTCTCGAAATATAAATTATTTTAATTAATAAAATATAAAATATAAAATAAAATACAACATTCCCCATAAGATAAAATATCACAAATAAATTAAACTACAACATTTCCTATAATATATATATATATATATATATATATTATCACTCTTCATTCGTAAACCAATTTTACACAAACCTCACCTTAAAATATCTTATTTATTTAGTAATGAATCACATATAACTTTGATCACACAATATCAAATTTTCGCATGCATCGTTCAAGCTGATTCTCTGGTTGTGTTTATGTATAAATAACCGTAGCGTAAATGTATTTTACAAGTGTTTGTTTTGTAAGTTGTTTTATGATATGGTATCAAAGCTAGAGCTATGGACTCGGTGGTGTGAAGAGATGAGGGCTTGGTGGTGTGAAGAGTTGTTGGAATATTTTTTACTCCTTGTGTGTGGGAGCATAATTGTCGGTCACTGTCATGTGTAAGATTGTGATAGCATATGAGCAATTTTCATTGTTGTTCTTGTATAAGAAATTTTTGTTTTCTTGTTATCTATGAAACTCCCGTGTTGTTTAAGCATGCAAAGCTGTAGCTACATGGTCTGGACCTTCTGAGTTGGCACACTATGTTGCATGTAGTAGTGAAGTTGTAAACAAGTAGCCTGTACGTAACCTCTGGGATTTGAGCACATATTTGCTCAAGGAGGCATAGCCCTATGTTTTAGAGTTCAAGTTTGTGTTGAAAAATGTCACTGAGAATGGAGTAGAGGCTTTGTGGAACCTTTTGCGTGAGGTGGAGCGTGACATATGTTGAAGAAGAGCCATTGAAGGGTTGTTTCTTAGTTTTTGAGTTTACTATGTATTTGAAACCTTTGAAGACAGTGTTGCTTGATTACATGTTTGAAGCTAACGGTGGAGAGTTGTGTGTGTGAATGTGTATGTGGTATATGCAGCCTACACATCTGAGAGAGTTGAGAGTATATCTGTCACCAAGAGACTGAATATAAATAACCATAATGACACTGGTCTGGTATTCCCTGTGGTGTCTCGTTTTTGGAGATTCGTTAATAGAACCGATGTCCAATTTTGTGCCGCTTGTCCCTATTTTTAATTTTTGTTGCGAAGGCTTGTTGCGTGTTACTCGTTGGCTAGAGAAGGAACCATGACCTAGACAACTGTGAAGAGTGGTGGATTGTGTGTCACCTCAATGACAATAGTTGCAGATTTTTCTCACCATTTGAGTCGTGGTTGAAGGCCATCAGGAGACTGAGTTATGTTGAATATGCTACGTGTGAGGTAGATTTTTTTGATCCACTCTTATTTATATGTATTTTTCCTATTATGATTTTTTATTTCGTGATTTCTCTTTAGGGGTCGAGAAAATCATGGGTTCCTCATTGAAAAAGGAGGCTCATATAGGGCCTATGGAACCAAGGTAATGGCCATGGTATGGTGTAGAGCTCATGAATTGGCTTTTTCCCACGTGCAAATTATGTTTTTACTAGCCATATTTTGCATCTTGTTGTACATTTTCCTACTGAATGGGGTCATTTATGCTTTTAATTTTATTTTTAAATACTTCAACCTTTGGGGAATCGATCAAAGCCTCAACCAACGTGGATTCAAGGGAATGTGGACGCTAACCCTATGTGGACCCAATGAGGTAATTTTATCCCAGGTAGTTGACATGATGAATGGGTTTGTACTTAGTGGAAGGGGAGTGGATAAGGGAGTGGGACTACGCAACCAAAGTCGTGGTTTCCCAACTAGTACCACCCTACAACCAAATGGTCAATAAAGGAGATGCCATGGGCTTGAAATATTAGGGTAAAATCCAAAGGATGTGAAGGGGCCAAAAGCACAAGCTAAGCCCACTCTTTCAACTAGATTACCCCATTAATCCATGTCCATAAGTGTTTATTACAATTAAACCCAATAACTCAATTTCTAATTGATAAGACATGCATTTTGGTCCAAGAGGCCCACCTTCAAACATACGATCAATATAGATAGGCGAGGGACCACATGGCTAGCTCAAGTGTCAGAGAAATGACAGAACAATATTTTTGAGGGTTGTAAGGGGTTGTTGCTTGCCAGCTGACGACCATCATAGAGAAAACATTCTTCTAGGGATATCACCCACGAAGTGGTTGGTAACATGGCTCTAATGATTTTTTGATTAGGATGTGAAGCAATAATTAATGAATGACTAAATAGATGAAAATGTAGCTAATGTGAGAAGGCATAAATCCTTCTTGAAGATTCTAACATAAGTATGAGACCCCTATGCTCATATTTGCTATAGAAACCTGTAGATTTCATACTTGTGATATGTTTTATGAATGAATGTCATGGTTTGGCTTGGTTAGTTCAAGTCCTTGATCAATTTTTGGTTTATAGGATTTGTGTTGGTGTCGTTTATTGTCTCAAAAATTCTCATCAAGTTCTCAGAATTCGCTTGGAAACTAACATTGAAAAAGTGGTTTAAACATCATAGTCCTTGGCACAGAACTGAATGAAAAATACTACAGTCTCTCCCTTGCAGGAATTGTAGGAGTGACTGGAGGGTTTCAGTCAGATGCAGTCCTTGTCGGCGGAGTGACTGGGGGTTTAATTCATTGAAATGCTAGGTTAGCTTAGTGGTTGGGGACCTAGAGTGGTGGATTAGCTCCTGGGGGTACTCTAGCACCTGAGGGAGGTTTTTGAATTGTTGGTTCGTCAGTTCCACTTCCTTAACTTCCCTTAGGGAGTTTAATCATATCATAGTAACTCTTCGTCACATGTTTACCTCTGTGGACCGGTTAGCTTGGGTAAATGTGGGAGGATGGTTGTTACAATACATTATTTTCCGTGCATGCAATGAGGGTGAAATAAAATTTGAATTGTGATGTAAGAGCATCATCTCATGCTCCCCCTGAAGGGTTCTTCTCAGATTTCTTTTGTGAACACCTTTTTGGATATTGTCCATATACATGGAAGTGAAAACATTTAATTTTTTTGAGGTCTTTCTTCTTACCCTGGTTCTACATGGATTATAGCTTGACTTGGGCCTTATTTCCCTTGCTCTCCAAGGAAAATTTTTCCTTCTCAGCTCTAGTTGTGACACCATATTTAGTTTTTCTTATGATCTCCTCGTACACCAAATGGACCTAAAGTCTCTCCCAATATGGTAGCTTGTATTTTCCATTAACTGAATCCTCATAGTTGTTCTAGGATTTTGGAATGCCAAGGAGTGCTAAGTTCACAAGTTTGAATGGTGGCACATTTTCTCCTACTCCTCCAAGTTCACTTCAAACTTGAGTGAATTTGGATAAGTATTATGGAATGGTTTCATTTTTCTGCATTTAAATGCTCCTGATTTTATCTCTTAATTCCAATTTCATGGCATCATTGCTTATTTGAAATACATATGTGAGATTTTACCACATTGAAAAATAAGTCTCCTTTCCATGCAAGTTCGAAACCACATGATCTCTGACACCTTGCGAAATAATCCTCCTCATTTCTGTTGTGTATTTCTTCCACTAAGCAAGTATGTGTGCATCTCATGTTGCTATTTTTGGAATATCAGTGTGTATATTCCCATACTCCATTGTCATCAAGGACATCTTCCATCTTTTCTTTCCAAGAAAAAAAAATTGGTTCCCTCGAATGCATACTCCAGTCTCAATTCGTTGAAAGACATGTTTCCTGTACTGAAGAGAAATTGCACCAAAAACTCTGTAAATCGAACTTTATCTCAGAGAATATTTGACACAAGGTTTCTTGTAGTATTCCCATGCTCTATTACCATGTAGAAATTCCATGAAATTTTCTACTTCTAATAAAATCATGCTGAAATCAAGATACAAAAAATTATTCTACTATTCTATGCAAAGGAGAACACATGATAGAAATAGATGTAATAAAATGCAACCATCAAAACACGAGGAACACAATGATTTTATAGGGGAACCCAGCAGGGAAGAACCCCTCCACTGCTTTGCATTAATTTAGATTAGAATATTAATCAATTACAATGTCTTAATTCAATGCCAAAGCACACCTGACACTACAATTCTAATCTCCTGCTCACTGACCTGCTTTCACCAACCCTTAGCCAATTCAAGCCTCAGACCCTCCTCCTATTTCATTACGCAATCCAAGAGGAAATTAGCTCCTAAATAACAGGTAAATTCCATATTTACTTGTGCAATTACTATAGGATTTACCACTTGTTCAATGCAAAAGTATGTAAACTCAACTAGTATACAATTGGGAATTACAGTGTGCCTTTTCCACCACTCCAACTAGGAAATTTGAATTCCATGCATTGATGGGTTTATTTTTAGTAAATTTATTAGTTTTCTGAGAGATAATTGAGTTAATAATTGTTATAACTACTCATTTAAAATCCCACTGACTCCACTAAAGACTAGAGCTCAGTTAACTAAGTTTAACTAACAATAACTCCACTAGATTGCTAAATTTTAGCAACTAACCCATGCACAAATCTACTTCTAGCCTATAACTCAAATTTAATGACTTAAGAGGGAGACACAACCATTTCACTTCATACAATTGTAGTCCAAGTCATCCTGCTAATGTGGAAAATCATATTTCTGAATTTGACTAAGGAACTAGTCAAATGAAGGATTTTCTTACTACATTTTAATAGGGACTTCCTCTCTGGTAGTTTTGAAAATAGTTGGGCACCTCTGAAACTATCCTCTACCATTGAATAAAATATTGAACATGGTGATCCCCCCTCGTCAACTTGTGATAGTGCGAGAACCCTCACATGTCATTTATTTAGTCATCCAATAATGTGGAGCATTGATTGATTTTGTAGTTGCAACAAGCGTAACCCTTGTATGCATTTCCATTCTAAATATCTAATGGTACAATGCAATTTGTTTTATTCTTATCAGTGTTTCTCACTCTACCTTATAATCAAGGACCACCTGGAACTTGACTTGAAAGTGCATTTTTGTCCTATAGTGCAAGAACTAGTTCGCTACTAAGAAAAAAAGGAGGGCGTGCAGGACTGACCAACACAAGAAAGGTTGAATGAATAACTCCAATATCCCATATGTGGCACCACTTATTGCATTTAGTATGATTTTCATTCTTATGTTCCACATCTAGTATTATTTTCATTATCATCCTTCCATAATTCCTATTACAAATGAAACAAACTTCTCTCCTAATTTAAGAAATACTTTTCTAGACTATAAGCATAAACACTTCTTTCCACTAGTGGTGTCTAACTCAATTCAGAGTTATCAAAATATTTGTGCAATAATGTATGGTGTAGGTCAAGTAAATATTTGATCTAATTATATAAATATTATCAAATCCTCATTATCTCTTATGCTTTTATTTTAAAGTGGTGGAAAAGGAAGGATTGTTTTGTTAGTTACGTTTTCACTAGCTAATAAATCAGTTTATTATTCTACTCCAACTGTAGGATTGTTTCTTATACAAGTATTTTGTTATGTATATTTTATTAATGATTAGTTAGATATAGTTATCTTAGGTTTTATTAAGTGAAAGGGCATGATCAAATATCATGCCTCTTCACCAAGGGACACCATGAGGCTATATTTAAAGCCTCGGTGATTCCCCATTGTAATCATATCTCATATCTCATATTTTATCAATAATACTATATACTTATCAAGTTTACCAGAGTTTTTACACTCCATTGGTATCAAAGCCATCGCTCTTCGGGATCTGTGTGATCACCCAGAATTAAGGAATTACAAGAAAATTCCAAAATTGCAGATTTTTTTAAAAACCAAGTGCTTGTGGGTAGCAACATTTGTTTTTTAAAAAAGAAGAAGGAAGAAATATATATATATATATATATATATTAATAAAATCAAAAGAGAGAAGGAAAGTAAACATAAAGGGGGAAATAAATTAAAAGGAAAAAAAAATATTTAAAAGAAAATAGTTCCAAAAGAAAAAAAAAGTAAAAGTAAAAAGAAAGATATATATAAAGAAGTATATATACGTACATGTGAAGACAAAGTAAAAAGGAACAAGGAAAAGTAATTGCTCGTGGTTTAAAAGCTCGTGGTTTTGGGCCCATGGTATTAAAACCCATTTCCCCTTTTCAAAACAACTTGACTTTTAAAAACAACGTGACTTTTTATTGAAAGTACAATTGCAGGGCATTCCAACGACATCAAAAAGGTTCATGATACGACAAATTGAATAGAAAGACAAATGTGGCTAAATCATCATGAGGCCACAGAAAAGCAAAGTGAAGCAATGAACAATATGACATAACTCTTCAATAAGCTAAATGATAAGATAGATAACTTAATTCAGACACAATCCCAAATATCTCCTAGCATGGAACAAAATCAACAAAACAATTCCACATATTCAGGGAACTCAGAAGAGCATCAGGGAAAAACCGATTCCCCACATCATCAAGAAGATAGTAATGTAGATTTTCAAAATAAGAAGCTTTGGAATGCATTTGCTAATCAATATCCCCTTCTTGTTCCACCATTAGCATATCAGCGAAAAGCCAAAATCGAGCTACCCAAGTTTGATGGTAATGAAAAAAATAGCGTTGCATGGCTTAATAAAGCGGAATAATATTTTGAGATTTATGACATTACTAGTGATGATGAAAAAATTAAGCATGCTTCCATGAAAATGGAAGGAGAAGCATATAATTGGTACATGTGGTGGAAAAATACGACACTTGCTATCAGTTGGAGGAAATTTAAGGATGCATTCTTCAAAATGTTTCAAGGCATAAAAGAAGAAAAGTTTTTTTCAACGTTTATCAAATTACGCCAAAAAGGAGAAGTGGATGAGTACACTCGAGAATGGGAGACCTTGGCAACAGGAGTACCAGGATTGTCAGAATCTCATCTGATCCAGTCTTATATCTCAGGACTTAAAATCCATATACAAGAAGAGCTCGAACTTCATGAAGTTATATTAGTAGAAGTAGCAAGGCAAAAAGCAAAAGCTGCTGAAAAGAAATTTGAAATATTATCAAAACCAGAAAAATTATATTCGAGACAAATATTTCCTCAATCTGAAAATATAGATGACGCAAAATATGTCCCACTCCATCTTCATGAAGAAGAAAAATCTAGTGTGGAAAAACAAAGAATGAGAGAGGGCAAGTGCAAGCGTTGCGGTGAAAACTGGGACCCTAAGCACATATGTGCTAATGGAAAAGAGAAAAATCTATATAGTTGTGAAGCAACTAATCACGCTAACAATAATGATTCATATATAGAAGGATTAGAAGACAACTTAGAGTTCTCTCCAGAAGTGGATGGGGAAACTATTCTGCAAGTGTCATTATCAGCTATGACAGGCATATCACAACCTCAAACCCTAAGGTTAAGAGGACATATCAAGAACAACAACGTAATGGTTCTTGTCGACACTGGCAGTACCCACAATTTTCTAGATTCAACCATGGCAAAAATACTTAACATATTTACCTTCCCCATGCCTAATATGAAGGTAATGGTGGCCGATGGTAAGAAGATTGAGAAAGTAGGGAAATGCCATAAGGTCAAACTACAGATAAAAAACTTTCATTTAGAATATCCATTCTACACCGTTCCATTACGAGGAGTAGATGTGGTCTTAGGAATTCAACGGCTACAAAATTTAGGTACTTATTCTTCCAACCATCAGAAGAAGTTTATAAGTTTTAAGTGGAAAGGGAAGAAACATAGGTTGTATGGATTCCAAGCCCCAGAAGATCAAGTCGTATCTTCCTCTCTGATGATGAAGATGATTCAAATAGGAACGCCAACATCTACAGTACAATGTCATAAGTTAGAAATGTTATCTTCAAAAGGGAGCCACGAAGAGTCACCAGAAGAACAAGGACTAGTTCAGACACACGAAAAAGTATTCCAGGATCAACCCATAAAAGTGCCTCTAGATAGGAAAATCAAACATCCAATAGAAGTCAAGACATGATCCGACCCTGTCAATATCAGATATTTTCACTATCCAGATCAACAAAAGATTGAACTTGAGAATATGCTCCACTATCTTTTTAAAATGTGGGAAGCAAGAGCTCACCGCTCAAGAAACCCAGGCGTTCGTCAACATTGTCCATCGTTACGTATTCTTTGAGAACAAAGAATATTTAAGAGAGGGGCAATGTTATGTATATTTTATTAATTATTAGTTAGATATAGTTATCTTAGGTTTTATTAAGTGAAAGGGCATGATCAAATATCATGCCTCTTCACCAAGGGACACCATGAGGCTATATTTAAAGCCTTGGTGATTCCCCATTGTAATCATATCTCATATCTCATCTTTATCAATAATAATATATACTTATCAAGTTTACCAGAGTTTTTACACTCCATATTTTCATTTCATCTTCTATTGTGTAAGTCCATTTGGAATGTGATTTCCACCAAGCCTTCAACCGGGGCATTGTAACACCAGGAAAATTTCGCTCTCTACGCTTGCATAAGATCTCTTCTCTTACATCTGCAATTTTCACTCAATATTCCTACTTGAAGTCTACCTTGATCTCTCATCTAACCCATTCCATAAGAGAGTTTTCACTCTCATTGGGTATCAGAGGTCTGATTCCGACAATATCCTTCCCACCATATAAAACTCCATAATAAATATCATTAGTATTCTCATTCATCTTCTAAGATAAATTTGTGATATCATGGAATGATAACAACCTTTTTAGAAATTCCATGATATACTGAATATTTTATAAGGTGGAAAATTCACCTCCTTATTGTTCACGCTCAGTGAGAAATGTCACACCAGCTTTGTAGGCTGCATTTCCATCCTCCCTTTTTTAGTTATCTATTTTCCACCTAAGATAGGTGCTATATAAGGAAAAGTTTCATCAAATAATGGAAAGAATGATTCATTCATTGTCTTGATTAGCATTCAAATTCATCTAAATATCACAAAGACCTCCTATTCCTGATAATTTTCCTTTTTCAATAATTCTCCTTCTTTTGCATCAAAATACTAAATATCGATAACTTTCTATGTGTTCTCTCCTTCTACATCTATTCCATGTAATAACTTGTTTGAATTCTCCAACTATGGACTAGACTTGTCTTTGATCAGGCATGATGTCTAAAATATCCTTGAAGTCATTCAATGCATCCACCAAAATTGAACATATATCAATTTTGGGCTCCTTATGCAAGACCTCAACCAAGGAAGGTATGATATAATATGACAATTGTTTTATATAGTGTTCATATTGTCTGCGAGTCTACCTTTTCTCTATAGCCAACTAGGAAATCCATACTTGTGTTGGCAAAGATGAGGCCACAATATTTTTGAATTTTCTCATGGAAGTAAAATTTCAAAGATGTAACTAATGTAAATGAAACTTGTCTAATCCACGAATATAAAACCTCTTTGAGTTCATTTTCATATCAACAAAGCATATTTCAAGAAATAAATTTTTCTTCCAATTTTTTTTATCATCTACTAAAATAATTTTGACACCTTCATGATTGAAACCATCAATGAATTCACCTAATATGTAGCAAAAATGGTTACATCTACCTTTAGCTGGGCTTATCTCATAATGGGAGGCATCATTGTACTCATGTAAGAAAGAAAGTAATGTCCTTGACCTTTGAATGTATTTCCAATGTTTCAAATATGTAGCTCATAATGAGGTCATAGATATCTATTTGTGATCCATGAACATTCATTAGCATCTCCATCAACCCTTTAGCATCATGTATGAACTTGTATTTTCAAATATCCACTGTAGCCATATTAATGCATTGCATCGACTTGGTACAAAAGATTTGGTTGGAGTTTTCTAAGGCCTTTAATAATATGGCTTTAAAAAAAGGCATACCATTATCATAAGATTTAAATAAATTTTTCCTTCGATGAATCTCGAAGAGAGGATAAATTTATCAATGAAACCTCTTATTTAATTTGTTTAATATCATTTTGTAAAAAAATAAGCATTTTTCCCACCATTTGTTTCCAAGAAAGGTGCTAAAATATAGCCACATTTATACCACGAGAATGAAAACCAACCAAGGCTCGAAACACACCCTTAAATTCTACAGTTGATGGTATATTTTTCTAACACTCACAACCTTTAGAAACAAAATTGCACATTTTCCAAAAATGCATATCGAGACATATAGTTCGAAGATCTTGCAAAAATATTAAGAGTGATATAAATAAAAAAATAACGAATTTTTGATCCTTTTAATATAGTATACATAGAGAAAGTCAAGAGAAAAATTCTCTTGGTAGCGAAATCTTTCCTAAATATGAGGAAAATATTTCATTATATACATGGGAATTGGAGGAAGCATATCCTCAAATAGGCTACCATATGATCCATGTAATTTTTCATATTTCCTAAATCTTATTTCCTTCATCATATTTCTTTCCAATTTTTTGATACAACATATACAATATATTCTGTGAAAGTAGCATAAAAGGAACAATTATCATCATCAACATATTTATTACTAGACCTCCTCTTGTATGAAGGTTCATAAATATCAGTCGCAGAAGCATGTTGCCTCCCATCCTTTTTTTCTCATTATACATTTGAGGACACCTATTTTGATCCCTTTCCTCAAGTGGGTCTTCTTCATGTACTTGTTTGAAATCTTCCAAAATTTCTTCTTCCCTTGTTATTCCTTGAGCGGTTTGGAAAAGCTTTAGAATATTCACTTGCATTTGTTATCTTGCCTTTGGACATGAACCTAGATTCTTCTTGAAGGAAAGAAACCCATCATTTTCTAACTTAGGTACTTTTTCTCTTCCAGTGATACTTAATGCAAATGAATCCAAGGGACCAGGCACACCATTATGTGTTGTAATTACAAGTTCCTTGCCATGTAAAATTTCATCAATAGACTTGAGTTGATATCTCAATTGAGAGATCCTTATTAAGTATCATGCCAATGTATAATTATGTGTCATCTTAACATCATTATTTTGATTCCTTAAAATCATATATTTCCCAATGTAGTTGATGGTGTATAATCCACTGAGAGCATCATACAACTCCTTTAAACAATTATGATAAAATATATAAGGAAATAGATGATCTATAATAGATTCCATAATGATGATCATGGCCACGATGTCATTTTCTTTGAACTTGTATTTTTCCGGACCATCATATTCTGGTTCAGTAACTTTTCCTTTAACAATATTCAATACCTTATTCCTTGCAAGAACAAGATTAATTCTAGTCTTCCATGCTCTAAAGTTTGTAGTTCCTTCAAGCTTATTTTCTTCCTTCATGAAAGAATTCATAATGAAGATGATTAATCAAGAAAAAAGATGTAGGATAGGGTCTCTTCAAGGTAATATCAATTATCTTTTCTTTTACCAAATCTCTGGTACCATGTTTATTTTCCAGTAACAAGATAGACTAGAATAGTTTTCAATATGATAAATACTTCCAACGATAAATTTTTTATTCTTAGAGAATTCAAATCATCAAAAAATTATAGTTAGAAAATTTCAACCATAAAAATTTGTAGAGCAACGAATATCACAATGAAACAATGATACAAGAGACACCAATTTTTTTTGGGACAAAACACCACACGGGGTGATGCGGGAGCATTAGATTCGGGAAAGTACTTTGTATTTTATTGAAACTAGGGGGTCTTATGTTTGTGAGGAAATATTTATTTTATGTAAATATTAATGAGATTTTTGAGTGATTAAATGATATTTTTAATTAATTATATGTGAGGATTTTTTAATGTTTCCAAATAATTGGAAAACGTGAGGGAAATTAGATTTTAGATATTTAAGAATTAATTATGAAGCTTAAGTTAGATTTGGTTTCAAAATTTTAGGGATAAAGTCTAGATTGTAGGGGTGTTGAGATATTTGAGGACTTTGTTGAGTTATTGAAGGGATTTTAACCTAAATTGGTTCATCCAAATTCGTATAAATTAATTAGCCTCAAAGGCAGAGAATAAGATAGAGAGGAATTAGTGAGGTTTGGACAACAAAATTTGTAAACCTACGGGCTTTTGTAAAAGGGCCATTGATTTGAAAATCTGGCCATGAACCAAGAGGGTTTTTGTAATTGATTACATTTGATTATATCGAAGAGGAATTTTTTTTTGGAATTTCTGTGTGAACTATATATGTTCTTGGTTAAATTATGTTTAAAGAATGTTTGGATTTCTGTGAAATAAGCATATGAGGAGAGAATCGATTTTAAATTAATATCGATTCATGCTTTGAGTTGAATTAAATCTGCATTTGTTGAAGAAGACGCAAGAAAAGGGATTGATCATCCTGGAAGAGGATTGGATCGAAATTCAGTTAAGTTGGTATTCGCATATCGACTTTGGAAAGTCGATTTCATAGATGGTGCAATGCTAGCCTAAATTGAAGGCGTAATGCTTAATTGAGAAATTTGTGATGAGAGAGTAAGATCGATTCCCATTTCAATTGTTGACCAGCACTATAAATCTGGGTGAAGAGCCAAATTCTGGCTTGGAATTGGAATCTCAAGAACGCAGAAGGAGCGATGTTACAATCGCATGGAGGAATCTGCTAAATGAAGCGGCTTTAGGAATCGATCTGCAGTGTTGAGGAGGTGCCATAGTAAGGAGCTGAAGCGGAATATTGGTCTATAAAGATCGAATTCTGTTCCTTGTGAAATCGATTGATCGAATTGTATAAATGGAGAATGGGTGCACTGTTCAGATCAAGATTTAGAGTCATGTTTTGAGTTTTATTGTGGATTAACTGCAGGGTTATATGCCTTTGGCATGAATCAAAGTGTGATTAGTATCCAATTGAATGAAATTCGATTGAGTAGGAGGAAAAACCGTGGATCAAAGAGGCGATTGAAGGCATTAAAATATTTGAATAGCGTTGAAGATTGAGTTCAAGAGCCGCATTATAATGAAGGAACAAAGTCTTTTTAAATTTGTTCAAAATCGGAAGGTCAATCTGTGAATGACTGTATGATGCGTCCATAAAATGGTTGAGCGTTTGTTCAAAAACCTGGTGTATATTTAATTTGATAAAAGCCACACTCAGTTGAAAACACAAAGCCTGACTTTTATATGAAATACCATAGCTGAAGGTGAATGTTTGATGGCATTCGATGGAAGCAGAGTGATAGAATAAGTGTCACGATGTTGAATTACATCACACAGACGCAGATTTTCTAATGTGTAGAGTAAAAAACATAGAATAAATTGTAATTTATTTGCAAAGGTGTCATGGTGTAGGCTTGAAGGGGACCACGAGAATGAATTACATTGAAACGTGCAGGAACTGTAAGTGTGTAACGAGAGTTTGAAGTGAGGATTGTGGAAGGGCGCACATAGAAGAGTTAAATCTTTATTGAATATAAATATTAAAGATTGAAGCAGAGGTCGAGCACAGCATTGGCGTGGAGAAAGTCGGGCTTTGATGGTGTAACAAAGGTACGTTGAAATTCATTAGGATGAGAATGGTAAATTAATGGGGCTCAATGCATTATTAATATGATGCATTGATAAATTGTGATTGAATGCTATTTCATGTGGCATTGATGTTTTAATTTTCATTGATGTTGGGTATTCATGTGCGTTGGTCAAAGTCAAGGTCCGACTTGGTAAACTAAATGGTAAAAGGCGCATATATATATTTGGAACCTTGGGTTCGATTAAAATGAAGGACGAGACGAAATGTTCCGTGAACATTTTAAAAGAGATCATATTTGTATAATTGAATTGGGTAGTGGACTTGATTTCAATATAGAACATTGATATGAATTGGCTCTTATATGGGTTTGGCCATAAAGATAATAACAGAAATAAACTTCCACAAATGGGTTTTGTGTTGATAACTTCATGAAATTCTAGATGTGTATGGTTTCATAACCATGAGATTATAAATGAAAGAGAAAGCTTCCGCTTATGAAATGGCTTATTAGTCATAGTGAATGATTTTAAGAGGAGCTTCCACGAATGAAAAGTTTTAAAATTTCCTAGCTTCGAGAGTTTTATTTGGGCAATTATTTGGAGATGCATTCACATATGCACGAGAGCGGCAAGAATGTGAGTTTTGCAGGGTTTACTACATCAAGGGGGGAAACCCTACTTAAGAGATTAATTGATATTATTTAATATTTGTCTATGGTAAAAAAGAAAGGAGATAAGTGTACCTACATCGCCATATTTTTTCTTAGTTAATGATTCATAAAGGTTGGTAGAGTTAAAATATTTTGGAAATTGGAATGGATGTGGGTAAGAGTTGGGCAATCCAAGGAAAAATGGTTTTCATATTCAACCCTCTAAGTATTGAAAAGGTGAGATATTATTTTTTCCTAATGTGTTTTTAGAATTAACCAATGCATGATTTCACTTCGATGCTCATGAGAATTAACCAAACATTCTTCTAGCTTATCAATTTAAAGGCCAAAATGGGTAGGGGATAGGGGAAAACCTTGCTTAACTCTCGTATTACATTTAATTTATTTTGACCAAGCCTCGATGGTCCTAAGTTTAGAAATAACATTCTTGTATAACCTAGTCACAACAACCCTCAACTCGAGAGGAACCATTTTCTCTTATAGCCTCTTCCAAAACTTATCTCGAGGAACTGTATCTAAATATTTTCTAAATTCGACAAAACAATAACAGATATTAGTTTTATTATTGTGAAATTCCTCTACAATGACCCTAAGAGTAATAACAAGAAAAAAATTATGAGATAATTTAAGGGTTAAATTATTTCTATTATTTTTCAAATAAAAAAACTCATCAATTTTTTAAAATCATTTACCCAAACTTTATATATTAAAATTAATTTTCCTTAAAAATATCCAAAATTTCAATGCATTTACAAACATATGAGCCTAGATATTTTATGGTTTACATGGACACTTGAAAATAATTTGTCAACTTTAAAGTTTTTCATAATTGCTTCCAATAATCACTAAGGGTATGTTTCTACATACCCATTAATTTTTATCATTTGGATGCCTAAGTAGAGAAGCCTCTTAAGAAGGACATGTTGACATGGATGGTTCTCTTTTCTTGAATAATTGTTGGTGATATTTGATGGATGCATGCTAAATTGAGTTAGTTATTCTTATTTATCTTGTTTACATTGATGGACAATGGTTATTAAGTATTTAGTTTCATGATTAATATGATTAGTAGTATCTTTATTTTACTGTCTTCTCTAGTCAATTATTTTTATCAAGTTTGATGTGACCTATGTTAAAGCTGCAACCCTTGTTTATCTTTAAATATTGTTGGAATCCTAGGTTATATATCTAACAAACACAAGTAATGTATCTCCTATACTTTTGATGCACATCTATTCCATTTCCTTCTCAAATGTGTTGATCTTTGACTTCATATTTGCTAGGTATGGAAAGGAAAAATTCGTATCCCTTGTGATAATCATTTTTTATTTAAATTTGATGTTTCCTTTATTTTTTAGGATATTGTAGCAAAATATTTTATCTTAAGCATAGAATGAATTGGATTTCTTAATCTTTTTTTTATAATATATTAGAGTGAAAATGCCATTTTTTATTTTATTATCCAACATTTTTCTATGAATGATGTCTAGGGTCTAAAGTGTTGTTCCATGGTATTTTATTAAATAAATTTGTTGTGAATTAAATTTCAATTTTACTCATGTTATATTTCTTCATCTTTCACTTTATTATCATAGGTATCGGGAATTGTATTTTCTATTGTTGTGAATTATCTTATTGGTACAACTTTCTAGTTTGAATGCTAATGTTCTACAACATTGTGTAATCTCATGATTTTGTATATTTGGAGATCTTATTTGAGTTCATTTTAACCGATTTAGTCCATTAGAATATAATTGAACCCTTTAAACTCAATTATGGAAACTACCATCAAGATCCACCATAGGGTGCTCGCATGAAGATGCTACCCAATTTTTGGTGCAATGAGATGATGTGAGCATATTTTTTTTTAGGAATGTGCACATGTTCCTAAAAAGCATTCCCACGCTCTTTTTATTTTATCTTTGGCACTTATTGAAACTCGATGACCGCTAAATTATGTGGATAAAAAATGTGAATGCATTTTTAAAGAAATGCATGTGAATTCCTTTGTTCCAGGGGGTTGATCGTAGTCTTCCTTAGATCGACCAGTTGCTAGCGATAATCCAATGAGAGGCACACATACTCCTAGACATGTGCCCAAACCCCTACCCTATAAGCACCTTAGATTTTTATATCACCTTGTTAACTCCAACACAACAATAACATTGTAACACCCCTAGTTTTATGTTTTTCAAGTTAGACATTTGAAATTAAATCCAAAGGGGAGTGGACCCCAATGGTTAGCTACGGTGTGAATGTAATTAATTATTTAAATTTTGAAAAATAAATAAAATATTTATGTGCATATTGACCAAATGAGATTTTTGAGATCACTTGCCAAATCCATGAGGTATGGAAAGAGGCTAAGACTTTCCCCAAAAATATTTCAAAAAATCTTTGAAAGAATTTATTTCTAATTTAGATTTTTGAGGAAAAATCTAGATTTCCCCAATGATGTGGAGAGTAGTTGGGAAGAGGTAAAAATCTGGAAAAGAAAAAAGAAACTTTAAAGTCCTTAAAAAGGGAAGCTTAGGCAAACATGAATAAAAACATCCTATAATTATGGACGCAGAATTAGAAACAGGCTTTGGGGAGCATAAGCTTAAATAAGCTACTCCAGAACAGATTGAGGTTGGTCTGTTCTAGGAGATTATCTTAGCTCAGGGGTGAGTTCTGGAGACAGAAGGGCTCTAAGGTTGGGAGGTTGGTCATTTGCAAGAAGTGGTATGTTCAAAAAATTTCTATGAATGGTGATAGATGTTATTTTAGGTTAAAATTCTGAAGTTGTCATTCCTTACATTTAACAGAACTGTTTAGAAGAAATTAATCCTCTCAATTTTGTATAGTTTTAGGAATAGGAATTATGGGGAAAATCATCCAGAAGCTCTAAACCTGTTAATGGTTTAAATATGGAGATTTATACTACTCCCATAAATCATTAAAGTTGTAACTTTAATCTGCTTCTGTAAATGTACAAATAGATCTATTTATGAAACAAGAAAAGTAGACTTATAAAATGATACATCATTTGTGAATTTAGAAAGATGGTAGAGATGAATTACTGAAGTACATGCCTATACACTGTAATCTTTTGTTAAAAAGGAAAATCTGAACGGAGAAGGAAGTAAATTCTGTTACACGCATTAAATACATAAGACAGAAAAGTTACACAGTATAGAAAAAAATAACCAAATAGTAATGACAGGATGATCTACTCATATGGTTGGTAAGATCATGTATTATAAGCAAGTACAAAGTTTGGGAAGAAAAACTCCACCTATAGTCTCAATTATTTGACTAAAAACCATGGAATATAAAATAGGAAAAGGGAAGAGAAAATATTTTTATATCATCAAGGTAAATTACAATGAAACTATCCTTCTCATCTGATTGTGTTTCGTTCTCTTGTGAAACACATAATTCTTTGATAATGCAATAGCTGAGCTATTGTCACAATAAATCATTGTTCCTTTTACCTGCTCTTGGCACAAACTTCTTAACATCCTCCTCATCCAAATTGCTTGACACGCTGCTGCTGTGGCTGCCACATATTCTGCCTCTGCTGTAGACAATGCTACAATGGGTTGTTTTTTAGAAGCCCATGAAATTTCTCCTGAACCCATGTGAAAAACATAACCGGAAGTGCTCTTCCGATCATCTACACTTCTAGCCCAATCACTGTCAGTGTATCCAACTAAATCTGAATTTTCTGAAGCAGTATATAAAATACCAAACCTTTTTGTACCTTTAACATACCTCAGAATTCTTTTCGCTGCCTGCCAATGTGCATCCTTTGGCTTCTCCATAAATCTGGAAATTAATCTAACAGCATGCATTATGTCGGGCCTAGTTGCAGTCAAATACATGAGGCTACCAACTATGCTCTTATACAAACTAGGATCAAAATCCTTGCTGCTGTCCTCTCTGCTGAGTTTTAATCCCATCACTGTGGCAGTGATTACTGCCTTGGTCTCCTGCATATTAAATCTTTCCAACACTTCATTAACATATTTTTCCTGTGAGATAAAAATCCCATTTTCATCTTGTTCTACTTCTATTCCTAAGAATTATTTCAACAAACCCATGTCAGTCATTTCAAATTCTTCTTTCATGACTGTTTTAAAATTTTGAATAAGGTAATCATCATTACCTGTGAAAATAACATCATCAACATATAAAACTACAATCAACATTTTACCATCCTTTTCTTTGATGTAGAGGGTGGGTTCTCCCTCACACTTTTCAAATCCATTTTACAGTAGATAGGAGTCTATCCTACTGTACCATGCTCTTGGTGCTTGCTTCAGCTCATAAAGAGCTTTCTTCAACTTGCACACTTTGTGCTCTTGGCCTTTCTTCTCATAGCCGAGAGGTTGTTCAATGTAAACCTCTTCCAATAACACTCCATTTAGGAATGCTGACTTCACGTCCATTTGGTAAAATTTCCACTTGTTTTGTGCTGCTATGGACAACACTGCTCTCACGGTTTCCATTCTAGCAACCGGTGCAAAAGTTTCCTCATAATCTATCCCATGCTTCTGCTTATACCCTTTGACAACAAGCCTTGCTTTGTGTCTCTCTATTTTGCCTTCAGCATTACTCTTGGTCTTGTAGACCCATTTAACTCCAATGACATCTTTACCTTTTGGGAGTTCAACCAAATCCCAAGTCTTGTTTCTTTCTATGGCATTAATCTCCTCATCCATAGCTTCTATCCATTTCTTTTCCTTAATAGCTTCTTCGAAATGAGCAGGGTCATCAACATGACAATATAAAGCAAACAAAGAATTGATACCTTCATTTGCTGCCTCTTGTGCATAAATGTCATTCAAATTTCTGAACTTCTTACCTCTTTCACTTGATGAACAAATGCTTGAAGAAGCACTTGAATTTCCTCCTTGTGGTGTGCTTGGAGAAGAACTCTCATTTCTCCTCAAGGGTGTCTCTTGCTGCTCTTGTGTTGGTGCTGCTGTTTGGGGATGTATTTCAGCCAACTCATCATCATCTTCATCATGAGATAAACAGTGTTTAACATTCACTGTTTTCTCTATGCTTCCATCCCAAGCTTCCTCCTCAATAAACTGAACATCTATGCTCACAATAAACTTCTTGGTGGATGGGTTATATAACCTATAGGCCTTGGATTCCTCACTGTATCCAATGAAAATACATTTCTCCCCCTTGTTGTCCAACTTCTTCCTTAGCTGATCCGGTATGTGTGCATAAGCCACACATCCAAAAACCTTCATGTGTGTGACACTTTGATTTGTGCCACTCCATGCCTCTTCCGCCACTTTGTTCATCACTGCTTTTGTAGGGCACCTATTCAAAATGTATGTTGCACAATGTACAGCTTCAGCCCAATAATCATTAGGCAAATGCTTTTCCTTTAACATACTCCTCACCATGTCCATTATGGTTCTATTCTTCCTTTCGGCTACTCCATTTTGCTGCGGAGTATATCTAGTTGTAAACTGCTTTTGAATAACATTTTCTCTACAAAAACGTAGAAAATCTTTAGAGATATACTCACCTCCTCTATCAGTCCTTAGGACTTTGATGTGCAGCCCACTTTGGTTTTCCACAAGTGCTTTGAAATTGCAGAATTTTTCAAACACTTCACTTTTATTTTTCAAAAAGTAAACCCAAGTTTTTCTTGTAAAATCATCTATGAATGTTAACATGTAGTGGCTGCTAGCAAGTGATGGAGTTTGCATCGGTCCACACAAATCTGAGTGGACAATCTCTAAGGGTGCCTTTGCCCTTATGCTTTTCCCAGATGGAAAACTTTCTCTATGTTGTTTCCCAAGAATACAACCTTCACAAAGGCTGTCCGGCTTCTCTATCAATGGTAAACCTCTTACCATTCCTTTTCTGTTCAACAAATTAAGACCTCCAAAGTTGAGATGTCCAAATCTGAAGTGCCACAACCAATTTTCATCTTTTGGTTCGCTTTGGATAGCCTCCTTTGCCACTGCTGCTATCTTTTCTTCATTCTTCAAATCTGCTCTCATTCTAAGAGGGAACATCCTGTTCCTTGTCATCTTCACTTCAGCAATACATTGTTTGCTGGGTGGTTTGTCCATGATGGTACAAACATCATCCTCAAAAAATACATTGTACCCCTTTTGAACAAGTTGTCCAATACTTAAGAGGTTAAACATCATTCCTGGAACATAATAGACGTCTGCTATGGATTTCTTTGCACCTTTTCTTGTCAAAACATTTACATTCCCTTTTCCCATAACAGACACTTTACTATCAATCCCTAGTGTGACTTGTGACTTCACACTCTCATCTCGCATAGAAAACATGGCTAAGTTTCCTGTCATATGGTTACTGCAACCGGAGTCTAGAAACCATAAATCCTCACTTTTTTCTTCAGCCATATTACAAGCCAAAAACAAATTATCTTGGCTGAGATTTTCTCTAGTGAAATTTGCACTAGTTCTACTTCCCATATCATGCTGCTTCTTTCTACATTCATTAGCATAATGACCATATTTTTTACAATAGTGACATTGGACATTGGACTTATCATGCCTCTGTCCTTGAGCATTCTGCTGACCACTCTGCTGGCTACTGCCTTGGCCTCGATGCTGATTTGGATTGCTGCCCCTTCCTTGAGCATTTGCTGAACTGTTCCTTCCACCTCTGTTTTGGCTTCTGCCTCTTCCTCTTTTGTTTCCTCTGCCTTTCCCTCTTCCTCTTCCGAAAGACATGTGGGTCTTAAAGGCATGTTCCAGAGATGAGTTTTCACTTCTACCCAATCTCTTCTCATGAGTCATCAGTGATGCATGTAGCTCATCCACTGTGAACTTTGTGAGATCCTTAGTCTCCTCTATGGTGGTGACAATCACATCGAATCTTGAGGGTAGACTCCCCAAGAGTTTTTCCACAATCCTCTTCTCTTCAAGAGTCTCTCCATGAGATCTTATTTGTGTGACCATTCCAATCACATGAGTGAAGAATGAGTCAATAGTATCTGACTCTTTCATACAAAGAGTCTCAAAGTCTCTCCTCAGCAACTGAAGTTTTGCTGTCTTCACTTTTTCCATGCCTTGATAGGCTGTCTTGAGAGTTTCCCATGCTTCTCTCGATCTCTTGGCTGCTGCTATCCTTGGAAACACACTCTCATGCACTGCTTGATACAATAAGAAGAGAGCCTTGGAGTCTTTCTTCCTATTGCTCTTCAACAACTCTCTTTCTGCCTGAGTTAAATCTTCAAACTCTTCTTCATTTGCTGGCTCTTCAAAGCCATCCTCAACAAATTCCCATAAGTCTTGGGAGACAAATAGAGCTCTCATAGTTATTGACCAGTAGTCATAATTTTTCCCATTAAACATTGGGAGATGGACATTTCCCATACCCATACCAGTGCTGGCTCTAGCCATTCTGCACTCTTAACTATGATTTAAAAAAAAAACTTGACTATGTATGTAAAACAACTCAATGTTCTGCAACAAAAAATCTGTATAGAGAAATACCTTTGGATTCTTCTTGATTGAGTCTTCACACTGCTGGAGAAGCTGCTGCAACAAAGAACTCCTTTCCTTCAGCTTCTTTGATCTTCAAAGAGCTTGGACTAGCTCCGATACCATGTTGGAATATTTAAAATTCCAGAACAACAATGGAGAATAAAATTCCCCCTTTTCAACACAGAGAAAATATAAAAAAAAATTCTTCACTGGAGATAGAGTTTTCACTGTAAAAACTATTTCATTAAACTTCAAAAACTTGGTTACAAAATCACCTCTGACTGAAGGAATACAAATAACTTTGACTGCTTCAAAACACAGTTCAAAACAACTCACACTCTCTAAAATTTCACTCTGGACAAATACTCTGTCTCTTCAAAAATGAATGCACTGCTGTGCCATTCAAAATTCTGTTACACTTCTGCTGTGTGTAAAATTCCAACTTACAAATCTAAACAATGCACTGCTGTGCTATACAAGTCTTTTTCACTGCTGTGTGAAAAATAAAAACTTACAATGTTCTTAGTGCACACAGGCCTTTTCTTTAACTCTATATATGCCTCAGCACTTTTTACAATATAAAAAAAACTAAATTAAAATAAAACTTATTTTAAAAACTAAAAATAAAAAACTAAAATCAAAAAGTTTGATTATGGCCCACGGTCTTTTCTCTTGAAAGCGTTCATTCTATATATATGTAAAACATATATATGTGTGCACATTGTTTGCACGATTTTTAAAAAACCAAATATTAAAAGAGCTTTGACCACACATTAAACCGGACTTCAAAACAGAAATTAAACTAATCTGCATAAAAATCTCAGTTGCCAAAAGTTGCTGCTGATATCACCAAAATTGTGACGCGGGATTTTTATTAAATCCGCCTTATAAGTTTTCCCGAGTCCGATTTTTTGGCAATGGTACGGCAGAAAATTGTGATGCGGAATTTCTCTTCAATCTGCTTTACGAAATTTCAAATCCGTGTTTGCTGATTAAATTTCTCCGTTTCAAAATGCAGCGCTGAGGTTGACTGCTCAACGGTTTTGGCAAGCAGCTCATGTACAAGGTTCTGCAGATAAAATTGGAAGGCGGCTCACGTACATTGCAGAGCTGAAAGTAATTTCAACATGGTCATGTGGATTAATTCTCTACGTGATTAGGTCAGGGACTTTTCTGTTCCAAGGCAAGTTAGAGGTGTTGTTCAGGAAAATGTACAAGAAAGAGTATAAATGCCCATCTGAGATATTCTCCGAAGAAATTGCAGTATTGTTGTCAAGAATGTTGGATCCCAACCCCGGGACCCGGATTACCATTCCGGAGATCATGGAGGATCCCTGGTTTAAAGTTGGCTTTTACGACAATAATAATATATTGTCGCAGAAGTCGACGGAAGTATTGTCAAAAAATTTGACAAGATGTGATTCCTTTGGGTCCATTTGCATTGATATTTCTCCAAAAATATCATCGCAACAACAAATTTCAGAGCAGGGTTATAAGTCCGATTTCTGCACTGATGATTTTGTTTCTGCTTTGTCGACTGAACCCAAGTCTTTCAAGTTAATGGTTTCGGTTGATTGTTTGTCGGAGGGTTTGGTACAGACGAGTAGTAAAGGGGTATTGCGGTTCACATCGAAGCAGCCTGTTTCGGCAATTTTGGCAAAGTTTGAGGAGATTGGGAAGGCCAGGGGATTTAATGTGAGAAAGGAAAAGTTTAAGGTGGATTTGGAGGGAGCGATCGTCGGGAGCAAAGGGCGATTAGGGTTAGGGTTACAGGCTGAGGTTTTTGAAGTGGCGAGTTCTCTTAACGGGGTGGATGTAAGGCAAACTGGTGGGGATAATCGTGAATATGAAAAATTCCTCGAGGAGCATTGAGGCCCGCACTTCAGGACATTGTATGGAATTGGCAGGACAACATCAATGAGGAATGAATTTGATATGCACGAATCAGCTCACGAGTTTCTCAATCTGATATCTTAGGGAGAGATTGGGATTTTATCTTTGTGCATATTTCAAAAGAATTTTTAATATAATAATTATAGCGATATTTGAGTCTAGAGGTTATCTTATAACTTAATATAACTTAATATGAGATAATGTGTATATTCCATAGTTATCAAGTTCTAATTAGAATTCAAAATATTATAAAATAAAGAAATAATTTAATTCAAAAATTTAACTTAATATGAGGTAATGTGTATATTCCATAGTTATCAAGTTCTAATTAGAATTCAAAATATTATAAAATAAAAAAATAATTCAATTCTACCTATTTCTTTGGAACTCAACAAGACAGTGTTGACGAATTTCCTAATTATTAATTTGGTAATTATGGTAAATTCTTTTTTTTTTGTGTTTTTTTAAAATAAAATTAAAAATTAAAAAACAGGTTTTAAATAGAAAAATAATGTTAGTTATAGTGAAAAAAATGAGTAAAAAAGATTGTAAATTAGATATTTAAATTTTATATTTTTCAAAAATATTTCAAAAAAAATTTAAATAAATCTTTAAAAAATCTATGTTAACTAATTTATATTCATATTAATTAAAAATAAATAAATTTTTATTTCATCCTATATATATTATTTAACATTTAAAAATACAATTTAAATAATTAAAAATAACACATTGTGTTTTGCATATACAATTTAAATAATTAAAAATAACACATTGTGTTTTGCATTCTAAGAAAAATAGATATTAAATTTTAATTTCAAAATTATTAAAATAATTAAAAAAATTATAACGTTTTCTCAATTTTGAGAATAAAGTTTTAAAGAAACCGTTGTTAATTTTCCTATCATTGTTTTAAAAAATTAATACCTTTTAAAAATTAGTAAACAAGAAGTAATGTAAGCACCTGTTAATACTCTATCGAAATATTATAATCGTAAATTTTGAATTCAATATTTTGATTTCATTAAATTTACGGTTTTGAAATTGATAAAAATGTTTTTTCAGAATTCAAAATGGCTTAATGTTAATATTTTATTTTTCATTTTTATATAAATATATATTTATTAAATGTAATGATTGTTAATGAATATAAAACGTTTATCACTTTTAAAATTCGTTTGGAATAAATGTAATATAATAATTATTAACTAGTATAAAGGATTTTTATTTTTGAAAATGGGAAAATCAAAGGTGAAGCGTTCTAATTGATTTAGAGAACATCTAGAACTTAGAGATAGAAATTAATTCATTTACATTGTCGAAGGCCTTTTATAGGTAGCTCAAAAACATAACAAACTTATGTACCGAGAATGTTTGAAGAAATAATAAATGATGCATAACCATATATCATGAAGGTGAAAATACGTAATTAAATGTCTATAAATTTACAATGTTCCAAGGTTGAGAATGAAAATTAACAAAGGTAATCTCAATGTTCCATGGTTGTGATCTTGCACCCAAAAGATGATTAAAGAATGGTAAAAGATATTAGGTTAGGTCAAGGAAATTAGGTCAGGTCATTTGCAAGGATACAAAGGGGCATAGAAAATATGTTCAATGTTCATTTGTCATACAATGACCAACAGAAACATGAAATTCCTTCCAATGAATCAATCATTCATAGAAGTGAATTATGTTTAACATCTTAGAGGAAGATCACTGAAAAGCATATATATAAAAAGAAGATGAATCAACCATTCATAGAAGTGAATTATAGTAGAAAGAATTATGTTTAACATTTTATAGGAAGATCACTAAAAAGCATATATATCAAAAGAAGATGAATCAATCATTCATAGAAGTGAATTACAGTAGAAAAACACTGCCACAAAATCATACCACATGAATCCCTATATAATAGATGCAAATGAACTTCTATTTCTGCAAATGTCAATTGTACAGAAGACTCCAAGCCTTCTACTGAATGATGTCCAACCTTGGTTCTGAAAGAAAAATAAACACAAATAGAAAAAAACCATCTTCCCCTCTCTCACAGGTTGAAATCCTCAAGATAGGATCAGTTCACAAAAATTTCTCCAACAAAACCTAAGAATAGGGAGGTTAAAATAAACTCTCCTTTTATCCTTTGACTCACCTACCCATCATAAATTACCTTCAAAATTAAAACAAGATGACATTTAAAGGCCTATTTACATTCATCTACCTCAGATCAACTCAAAACAAGGCGAATTACATCATGAAAAAACCAATTTGATTGAAGAAACTCGAAAATTTGACCAATAGAGAAAAGTCCAACACTAAGAGGGAAAAGCACATCGCCACCAGGGAAAATCGCAATGCCATCTTCCAGGACAATTTTGACTGCCTTCCTGAGCTCCAAATCCTGATCTGAAGCTACCATTGGAAAATTTTGGATCCATAGTTGTCCATAAACTCCTTAATCAAGTAAAATGGCCTCTCCAAGGGTAAGAAAATTGCATTTTCCCAAGGTCACTCCAAAACCACAATGCCTTGATTAAAGAGGTTGTAGAAAGTGGTTTTTTTGCCTCTTTTTTACAGCTTTCTCCCCTTTGTTTGATGACATGGCACAAAAACTAGATAGTTGTGATGTGTATGTGATTATCTATCCAATGACGTAGAATTTTTCTCATTTGGAACTCTAAGGGAAAAGTGCAGTGCCTTGGCACTGCACTTTTGCTTAAATTGGTTTTGTTGTTTTATGCCAAAAACACCAATATTTCAAAATCTTGCAAAATTTCCTCAAAATTTGTCTAAATTTGCACCATGAAGTCAGGAGATGATATGTTAGGCAATGATGGAAGTCTCAGCCAACAAATCAAGTTTTTCCTCCTTTTGCTTCATTAGGGTTTTCCTTACTTTTTTCTTCAATTACTTGATTCTGACTTGAGAGATCATGTTCCTTGTGTAATAGTGGATGGCCATGTGACTCTGAATATTATTTTTCCTGTTAGCCTTCTCAAGCAGCTTCTCTATGTGGAAATTTACCTTATCAAGTGAAAACTCCTTATCTTTCTCAATTTCTGTTGGAATTAGGTATCAAAGTCTTCTTGACCTAGTGGCGGGGATGGTTCAGTTTGTTTCTCTAGCTGCCTTTTCAGACCTCTTATTCTTGGCCTCCTTAGTTTGACCTACTCTTCTTGATTCTCTAACTCATTAGCATCAACAATTGCCTTACCTTTGCCATCATCCTTCTAAAAATATGCTTTTGGCTTGCTAAGTAAAATTTGTTTGACTTGGAGCTATTTGTTCTCCTGCTAAAGGAAAGTGATCATGAATTTTTCATTTGAGAATTTGTCCTTTAGCTCTCTAATCCAACTTCCTTATCTTTGATGGTATGCTCTCATGACTTGACCTACTCATGCATCTCTAAAACTGCCATGTGAGTGTCAACATGTACCTATTTGTCTTCATGCAATAGTGCTTCTTGTTGATGTATTGATATCTCTTCAATTGTTGTAGTAGGCTAAGCCCTTTCCACACTGCTAGGAGAAAGCATCAGCCTCTCCCCTCTAGTGTAGGTTTTAGTCACCTCAGCCCTAGGTGTCCTTGTGATAGTTTTTCTTGTAGAACATACTTCTTATTGCCTTGGTGAAGTGAAAGGTGTAGAGTGGTTGCTTGATTGAGTTAGAGTAGGAAAAAATGAAGTTGAATGCATGAAACCATCCCAAGACAAGTTTATATGTGCAAGCTTATGTAAAAAAAGGATTTTCACGAAGCCATGATGGAACAATCTAGCATGGTGATCTTCTCCTTTGTTATGTATCTTCTCTTCCATTTTGACCATGCTTCTGTAGAGATAGTGGTGTAGGTTGAGAAATTTTACACCGGTGAAATGCATGAGTAATCTCACACGATACTGATAAAACCCTGAGAACCTTCCCTCACATGTGAAATATTTCATGATAATTTTCATGATAGGGTCATACTTGTTAAGCAATATTCTGAATGGAAAATTTTGTTTTGGAGCAGCTTTGTATGGAGGTTTCAAAAACATCTTGTAGTTTTCAATGTCTATGTCTCTTTTCTTGAACAAAATCTCTCCATTTTTTTGGATCCTTGTAGCTATGGAAATAGACTCTATTGAAAAAGTAAATACTACCACTGCAATGGTCTCCTTATCCCTCCTCATACAAGTGGCAAAGACACTTGAAAATTTATTACTGAAACCAAGTTCTTCAATCTTTTGCCAAAAGGCAAGGCAACCTCCATCTTGAAATTATTTCTTAAGAAATGGTGTAGTCATGATATCCTAGGCTCTATTGGATTAATACTTGATGATTTGACCTCCCTTATGCCTCCTCTTCTCAATTCTCTTTGAATCCATAGTAAACGCTAGCTCACTAGGAGGGAAATTAGGGTTTTAGTGTAGGAAAAATAGGGGATTTTCGGAAGTTTTAGGAATGGAGGTGTATGAAGGGCTTAGAGAGTCTCTAAATTCTTAGGAAAATTTATGGGGGCTAGGGATAGATGTTAGGGAGTGTAGGGAGGTGGAAATTTAGGAAATGAGTGAGAGGAAGGGGTGCAAAAGGGAAAAACACGGTCCTAGCCTAGGAAAGTGTAGTGTAGGCTATGATTTGTGGGGAAATGATGAAAATGAGCGATATGGATGAGGGGAAATGTAAAATATGGTATCTGAAAGGTGGGGGAAGGTGATTAAGAATGAATTTCATGGTTATTCTCAGCAAAATTGACCAAAGAGACTTGAAAAAAAACACAACAAACCCTAGGAGAGGGGATATTTGAGATTTTAAGCATGAAATGAATTGATAAAGAGGTATATCATGACCCACTTACTTGTAACAGATGAAATGAAACCCTAATTTGATGAAGCAACCACTGGAAAGAAGATATTTCCCTTCCTGAAGGAAAAACGTAGCAAACTAGGAACAACACAGTGTAGCTAGTGAAATGTTTAGCGCGACAAGGAGATTGAGCTTTTGAATGTGAAATTTAACTTCTTTGAGAGCTAAGAGGAAACTCAATGGTGGAGAGATGTCTTGTGAGAGAGGAATGAGAAAAAAATGAGCTTTGTTGGTCTTATTATAGGCTAGAAACCGATTTTCTCTTTGGTAGTGATGTGGCCCCACGTTGTCTTTTCATCAATTCACTTAATTGCTTCTGTTGCATATTTGAAACTTAAACATACATATTACATGATGATAAATATAAAAATTCACTTTAGAAACCTTTATTCAACACATTTCCCTGTTACTACTCCTTCTAGTGGTGAATTTAATGATGACATGTCTTATTTACATGATTTTTTGACAATATGCCTCATGATGACACTACATGGAAGGATGAGATGAATGATGACCGAGATAACCAAAACTTGAAAAAAATAATGACCTAACCATGATGATTTTTATTGACCATGGGACTGAAAAGAGTAGTAATTACCCAACTATCCTAACCAATGATCAAATTTTTATTTGAAAACCTATTGAAACTATGAAAAATTTCCCTATGGCCCTATCAACGCTATGAAAAAAGAATATTTTGATCACTGGTGACTGACACGACTGATAGACACTAACATTGGCTCCAGTTGGGGATGGAAGATCCTTAGGAGGTGTTAAGAACACCGTAGACCATGTAGCCTTGTCCATTGGGCATGAAGTGAAAAAAAAAGGAAGGCTCAAAACTAAAATAACTCGAAAAACTGAAAAGACTTGAAGAACTGAAATGAACTCGAAAATTTTTTAAGTAGTTTATCAAAGAAACCTTATGGCCTTTACCTCTGGCTTCAAGCTTCCATGACAACTCCTTCACACTTTGCAGCAAAATAAACTGCTATGTACAATGGAGATGAGAAATTTCTGAAAATTAACGAATATTAGTGCTTGAGGAGATTACCATTAATTAGTCATATCAAACAGTATTGTCCTTCAAGTTCTTGTAGTAGAAAGGCATTCTTTCCTCTGAAAGCTGAAATTTTTTATGGTCATGTTGGCTTCAGGGGTCTTGACCCAAGTTTGAAGTTAAGGTTTTCCAAAAAACCCTTATACTACTGGCCCTTTCGAAAATGACCTACTTTCAGAGGCCAAGGTCTCACCCGAACTAGTATGTGTGGGTGTTGGAACCAGGTTTCCTCACCTTGGGAGGGAGTAGCTAATTAAGTCAGATCTCGTTTAGTTCTATTAGGTTCACAGAAACAAGCCCATTATCGAGCCCTTAACAGTATAATCAGCATGTAAACATAAAAAAAGATACTATTATTAACAGATCTAATCAACACATTCGCATCCATGTGCACATTATTAATTACCACCATAGAACATTACAATTGCAGCTAATTCATATATCGCACACATAATTGCAACTTATTCAAATAAAACAGAGGAAATTTAGTAATAAACACAACAATTTCAGATAGCATAAAGATGCTCCAATAGATTCCACATTAATTAATATCCAAAACCCAATTACAAACCCAAGTCACAGCCCGTGTACACAACCAGCGGGGTCTGCACATAGCAGGACTAAGGATCTCAACGCACATAGCCAGTATGAGTCCTTACCCAAATAACCCAAAACAGATCTCAACAGTTTGTACGGAGCATCAATCTTACTTAATCCTTCCAATATAGACCCAACTATCTATCTATTTATATCATAGTAGCCTTTTCTATCCTTTGGTCTGCAAACTTTGGTTTGCAGACTCTAGGTCTACAATTTGACCCATTAAAAAACATTGGGGGCTTTGACCCACCCCAAAGCCCCTACACAAGACCAATTACTACAAAATTATATCAAAAATGCAGCTTAGGGAACATTGTTCCAATAGGCGCCCAACACAATCTTGTGACTCATCCCAAGTCACAACAACCGTGGGGTATGCATCTTCACTTGAAGCTGCTTGATTGCATTGACCAGAGGGGGGGGGGGAATCCTTTGCTCTACATGGTAGAGTTCTGTGAGAAATCCACCAACTTCTACGAATTTGGACCTTCAGTAGCAGCAGTGAAACTTTCCAAGGTCTGATTGAGTTGTTTGACTGCAACATCCATGTCTTGAGATAGCTTGAGGGATTCATCATCCCACGGCTTGAGGTGGTCACTTAGAACCTTATTCTTGTGGCGAAGCTCTTCTAGGTCATCTACGAGCACATGGATGGCTCACAGATGTGCTAGGTGTTGAGCGAGGATCAGAGTGGTCACATTAGCTTCCAGTTTCTCAAATTATTCTTCCTTTAGGCGCAATTATTAAGTAAAATCCTGTAGGAGAGGGTCGTGTTTCACCTTAGACCACAACTGCATAACTGTCTCAAGAAATTATGTGCCCTGAGCGCTTTGAGTTGTAATGGTATTTGTGGCTTTTGTGACCATCATATCTCTTTGGGCTTGTACCTCAGGAAGAGTTTCCAGATGCAATTTGGCCTGCAATGCAGCAATCTTATTCTCCATCTTGGTCTTGACATTTTGGATCTCGGTCCTGAAATCCTTCTGGGCTGCAACGAGTCCCTCAATATTGGCTTGCGGGGTGGTAGATGCCAAGATAACTTCAGTCAAATCTGCACATAGCCTGCTGATTAGACGTTCCAAGTCAGTCTGCTGCATGGTGGCAAAGGGGCATGCAGCCTGCACTTGGGACGCCTAAGTGGTTTTTTCAATGATTTTCTTCTTTGTTGTACTGAGATGTTGTTGCACTCAGTGATCTTTGTGTTGGATTTCCTCAAATATGGATGTATGGAGGACCTGCAGTGGTTCGTGTGGAAGCCAAGCCAAATCTAGATGTACTTCTGTATAGGCCTGGACTTGCGACATAAGGTAGGCGGACTCAGGGTGACTGCTGCGCCTAGCAGGGGGAAGAGGCGACTCTCAGTCGTGACGATTAGCTCAGTGCTGGTTGTTGAAGGCACCCTCACTTGAACCATACTCGTCTGCAGGGTATCGACGTTGAGTTGCAGAGCTTGGAGCTCAGATTGTAATGTGTTGACCGCGACCTTTTGCTAGTCTTCCAAACCAAGCCATCTGCAAATATTCCCCCCCAACACAGGCTTATTCACTAGGTACTTCAAAGTTGAGTGATCCATGAACATCTTGAAGTTCCCTCCCAAGAGATAATGTCAGTATTTTTGTAGGGCATATACCATGGCCAACCCCCCGCACTCATTAGTAGAGTATTTACACTCCATACTAGAGATTTTTCTACTAGAACATGAAACCGGGTGGTCAATGTCCCCTTCCCTGGGCTACATAAGGATAGCTCCCACGGCGATCCCTGTAGCATCTACATGGACATGGAAAACTTTCGCCCAGTCAGGAAATATGAGGATAGGTGGAGAGACCATCTTTTACTTAAGTAGCTCAAAGATCTTATGACACTCTACATCCCAAAAAAAATAAAACATCCTTCTTCAGTAACTTCTTCATGGGTGCTGTGATCAGTGCATACCCTTGAATGAACTTCTTGTAGTAGCCTGTGTGCCCAAGGATGGAGCACAAATTTTTCTTAGTTGTAGAGACTACCAGGTTGATGATAACTACTACCTTAGCGGGGTCAACCATTAGTCCCTACCGACAAACTATATGGCCTAACAAGATCCTGAAAGGTACGCAGAATATGCACTTCTTAATATTTAGGGAAATCTGGTGCTTTCTACAGGCGTCCAACATCCTTCGCAAGTTTGAGACATGCTTCTTTACCAACCAAAATGCTATTCAATCATAAAAGTATACCTCCAAGAACTTGTGGATGAAATCCTTGAATATTGTGACCACTACCCGCGAAAAGATGGCAGGGGCATTCTCTAGCCCAAACAGCATGACAGTGTACTAGAAGGATCCCCATTTAGTGGTTAATGTATTTTTCCTACGATCTTCAAGTGCGATCCTAATCTGATGGTAGCCTGAAAACCCATCAGTTAACGAGTATGATTTCTGACCTCCCACACTATCGAGAATTTCATCAAAGAAAGGTGTAGGGAAGGGATCATGTATGCAGGCATCATTCAGTTTGTGCAGGTCAACACAGATTCTTATTTCTCCTTTAGTATTTTTCTCCTCGACCACCATAGGGCTTACCCAATCTGATGGTTCTATCGGTTCGATGATACCTACGGCTATCATTTTGTCAATTTCTTCCCTGACTTTATGCTTATAGTTGGGGTTCAATCGGTAAGGTTGTTCCTTAACAAGGCACACATCTAGTTTTAAAGTGATGCACATGACCCCTAGGTTCCCTATAATACCTTTAGGTTCTGATAATTTCATAGGAAGCAGGTCCTGGTACTCTGTGAGAAGCTCTGTGACTTTCCCAACGGTATCATTGTCCCAACAACTACATTTTCACCCTCCGATTCTGGGATAGTGATATTTTTTAGGTCTTCATCACATTCCTCCATTGATAGATTGCGATAGTTAACAATATCCTGCATCTGTGTATCCCAAGTTGGTGCCCCGTACTCCCCACGAGGGCATGATTCATCAAATACTAGGGCATCTATATCCTGCAGGGCTTCGTCTACTGCCTCAGTTCCGCTTATCAATCTGAACATCCTCACAAAATCTTCCTTCATGGTCTCCTAGTGGTGGGTACACTAATGTATATTTTCATCCAGATACCATGCAGTGGGGATTAGCCGTAAGGCATGAATGAATAAGTGTACCTATTTGTCCTTGGTCCTTTCACACCATACCTCCATCCATGCGGCCACATGCTTGCCCGAGTCTTCTTGGCCAAGGAAAGTCTCCACGCGTAGCTGAACTGGAGGTTCAAATATTAGGATCATCATCTTGCAACATTCCTCCCTATCCTGGAATGTCCCCTTATGAGTTTCCCACCGCCGCGCAGGGGTCAGACGCATGGCTAGGTTAAGTTCCCACATTCTTCGCCCCCTTGGGACTTCTGCTTCAAATGTTCTCAGAAAATCCCTAATACTACCAGAACCATCAAATTAAGGTAGCTCTCTTACCTCTAAAAAGATACACTAGAATCTCTTCGTGATCCTAAGACATCGTAGCGCAGATACATCATGTAACCAATTGTACCAATTTTCAATCTCCCAATCGGAGTCAGAGAGGCACTCACTTTATTTCTCCCAGTAAAGCACATCATCAGCTGTAGGATTAATCCAATCCTTGTCCCAGGCAATTAGTCTACAGATATGATCCTCGTCTTCTTCGCGCATAGGTTCTGTATACTGCTCTTCTTCCGCTGGGTCTAGAGGGATTATCACTCTCGTACCCTCGTTCTCAAAAACCATGCTCCTTTTCTTCAAGTTGATAATGCCTCCCATGTCTATAGCCCAATCCAATCCCAGGAGTGCAGGATAAGGGTCTAGATATTCCACAATCTGGATTACCTCAAAATCTGTGCATACCTTAACCCCTACAATATCTACAATAATCTTTTACAGTTTGCCCAATGGTATGATTTTTTGTTGGTTAGCCATGTGTAGCTGTATAGTAGACCATTCCAGCTTAGGTTCTCCCATATTCTGCCATGTTTGTTTGGGCATGACATTCACATCAGATCCCAGATCTAGGATGACCTGATCCATTTCAAAATTTCTAATCTGTGTCGTTAGCCACATTTCCCGACCAGGGCATTTATTATGCTTGTACAATTTATGAAAATATTTAACTTTTGTGGGAGGGTCAGTTCTGCCTATGCAGCTGTCTATCAGTTCTTGAATATTTTCTACTACCTTCTAGTTGCATAGCAGCTTCATACATTCCTGTAGGAATGGTTTAAATTCATCGTCCACTCTTACGTTTTTTGGAGCCTTGAAAGTAGATGCCTCATCCTTGGTAAATTCTTTGTGAGCTTCGATAAAGGTTTCTTTCTCCTTCTATAGGTCTAAGCTTTCCTGTTTGATAACATCTTTTTGGATAAGGGGTTCAGCCGTAGCTCTCTCCTTAGCTCCTCCAGTAGCCATGCCACTACGCGTTATGATATTAATAATTGGTCCCTCCTCATGTGGTTTTCCCTTAACCCTTTGCACATTGTATGTTGGTGTCTGCTGTTTTTCTTGCATTTTTTCTATCAGTACTGGACAATATTCAATCACATGATCCAATTGTCTACAATATCAACAAGATTTTCGTGCACTGTTCGGACAGTCCCTTGCGAAGTGCCCTACTTCTCCACAGTTGTAACAGATCAATTTACCTCTTCCCCGACCTGCACTTCCACCTCATCCCCCTCCCCTGCCTCTAGCTGGGGAGCCTCCTCTGATCGAGGGAGAGAGTGGTGAAGAAGGTTTACCCGAGGGAGATAGTGGTGAAGAAGATTTAGCCTGTACCCTGTACAAGTTTCCTCAGTCTATCAATAACTCATATGGCCGACAGTTATGTTCGCAATATCCCACAGATGAGTAGAATCAGTACCATTGTTGCTTCAACTCTGGAACATAAGCACCAAGATGAGGGCAGTGGTTGGTGTCGTGTAGTCCAACTACACGATAGTCAACACACCATAAATTTGGACCGCTTAGTCCTGCAGCCTCTTTAGGGCGCAATGGGTTGGGTCCCCCAGCTTGGATGTAGTACACCAGTAAAGGGAAATGATCCTTGGTGTGGCCTGACACCCTGCATCTTATGCACCATACACCTAGGCTAGCTTCTTTTCCTTGCTCTTTCCGCAGATTCTGGATTTCGAGGTGCATTGCCTCCAACTATCTCTAGATCTGATGTACCCTAAAATAGGCATCCTCCCTTGGCACAACTTCTAGCTTCATATAAATCTACAAGGATTTCTCTTGCATCTCAATCGCTTTTTGACCCATAGGTCCACGCAGGTCAGGTAATAGCATGGCGATGACCCATTCCTTGTGCTATATATCATCATACTGAAACTACCCATCCTTGATAACCTTCTTCAGCCACTGATTAGCCTCCCATACTGATTCAGCAGATCCTTGTCTAAAGTATTTCAATTCAACCACCAACTGAGCGTAGGACTTAGGCTTCCGAAACTATTGTTTTAAAGCATTCTTAATCTCTTGAATAGATGGATCCGCATGCTGGCCTACATACCCTAGGTACCAATCCGGGGCATTTCCTTCAAAGGCGATGGATAGCTACACCCTCTTTACAGCATGGCTAACCACATTCTGCACAGTACATACTAATTCTCTTATGAACCAAAATCGGTCCATATCTTTGTCTCCTACACCCTTGAAGGTGGGCAGCTTCATGTGTGTGACCATATCTTCTTCCGGTGGTGGTGGAGGTGTGGGGGATTTCTTGCCCTTATGCTAACTCGAAGGTGGTGTAGCCAGAGGACTAGTTCCTGCGTATGTAACCAACTCTCTTAATGGGTTGTAGATGGATCTATCCCCTTCTCAGTTAGCTCGATAGTACTTACCACTTCGTGTTATACTCTCACTCTGAATAGAGGTCATTCATTTAGTGTGGCTGCACAAAATTCCCTTTTCTCATAGTAATATTTTAATTAGCAATGACAATATTCACAAGAAATTAACTCGAAATCCTTTGAAGAACCTCCGATTCGCCTCAGAGTAGGATACAAACTAATCGATTGTGAATTTCATTAAAAATCCTCCTAGCACACTATCTATCCAATGATATACCATGCAGGTGATTGTGTTTTCAGCCTTCTCTAATTGTTGAATCAATTCTGGGGTCCACTGTGTAACCTAATCATCTTTCCAACCTGTCTAGAATTCTACTAGCCTCGCCATTCCCGGAGCTCGTGCGTAAAATTTACAAAGAAAATTTCATATAATTCGGTGAAAATATATTTTCTCTTCCACTTCTCAGTTATTAGATTCATGCTGCGATTCTCCTTTATAAAAATTTCTTGAATCTATCTTTTGAACCAGTCTTCGAGCTCTAATTTCTCAGGTCTCCAACGGCCTCGTGGTATTACCTGGTGGGGATTGTCGTAAATACTTTAGATGTTGTAGAGTGCAAGTAATTACAGTATAAATTTTCCATTCTAGAAGTGAAAGAGAAGAAAATAAACAGAAGCAAATATTTGCAGGAATGAAATCTATTTTAGTATGTTTAGTTTCTCAACAAACATTGTAATAGTAAAAACCTGTGGCAACCAAGAAAAGACTAAACTCTAACATTGATAAGGAAAGCACTGTCGGCCTTAGCTCTGGAGGTAGAACCTCCAATTCTAGAGCACATCGTGCTTTCTGACCTATATGTACATGGACAGAAATAGGAGGGCTCTGGCCACTCAAATAGGAGCACAAATTAAAATATGTGGGTTATATACTTAGTAAATTCATAGATAGTTTAGCCAAATTGAGAGGAATGTTCAAAAAGGCATAATGTTTTACAAAAGAATATTTATTTTCTTTTAAAGGAAGAAAAAAAACAAGATTCATATGAAGGATAAATTGTATATAAGTAGAGTGCAAAGACCGACAAGAGGCTCGGGCACTTAACTTTCTTTTACAAGAAATCTGAAGCAAGAAATGTCTTTTAATGAAAATTAATAAATTACAATACAGTAACTCGAATTCAACACCAAGCCAGTAAATTCTTATAGCAATACTTTAGTAATTGTTAAAAATAAGTAAACAACTGTAAATACAGTTCAACCTAAATCATATAGACAAAGACCTATTATCTTTGGGCGTGGTATATACATTTCAATACTTTTGGGAAAAATCTTCCAGAAGAACCAAATGAGGATACCCTTAGAAATTCCCTACAGATGAATGAATGTAAAAGTCTACACACCTAGCCACAACAAATCCAAAATATATTCAACTTTTCATAAAACTAGCCAAGAACTCTTAGAGAGAGGCTTGGAGCGGTAAATCAGGATATCTTTTACAAAGAAGCTCTAAATAAAACATCGTGAGATTATTGAAATATTGAAAATTCCAGAACAAACAGTGGAGAGAATAATACTCTCCTCTTTAACACAGAGAAATTTAAAATTTTCACTCACAGGAGACAAAGTTTCAACTCAGAAAAACAAACATCTATTTCATAAAAAAAATTGTTACAAATTCTTCCTCACACAGAGGGATTTACAATAGTGACTGCTTCAAACACACAATTCACAAAAACTTTCACTATCTCTCTGAAAATACGCTGCTGTGTATTTTTAATTCACGCTCTGTCTCTCACAAAATGAAAAGCTCTATTTTTAAAACAATGCACTACTGTGCATAAACAAAGAACAAAGTTCTGTGTAAAAACAAAAAACAACTAACTTTTTGCCTCACGGGCTTTTACATTTTATATGCATTGTGCATATTAAATTAAAACATAAAACATATAAGCATTAGGTCCAGTTTTAACTTATAACGCGCGACCCTTTTACAAATCCGATCTCCGATTGATAACTGGATGCGATGTAACATATACACCACGCCATATAAACTGCGTCGGGTCCTGAAATTCAATTAAAACAAATGCGCCATATGCAAAAGTTCCAATTGCGATTGGCAAAGCGGATGAGATGTGACAATTAAACTCCGTTGCATATAATACATCGTGTCCGTGACTTCAATTCATGTGCGATCGGGCCTTGTGCAAGAACATTGCGATCTCCGATTGTGATTTGGAAAAAAAAATGGACGTGATGATCCATATTTTAAATCCATCGCATAACTCCATTAGGTCTACCATTTGGATAGTGCAATAGGGGCACAAACATAAGTCCTCTCGATTGCGATGTTGCGATTCAATTGAAACAACACCGCATGGTCTGTGGGACCACCCGTGGGCCTCGGCTGACGATGGAGGGCGATTATAATAATAAGAAACGTTGCGATTGCATTCATCGCATCGCAATGTTTCAATACTGCAATTAATTTGCGGTGATATCATTTGGAATTGCTGATTGCGATGATCCCATCGGTCCATCACCACATCAACAAGACACTTGCAAGTAAAAACTTGTGATTACCACCTCTTCATTAACTCCGCCGAAAAATTGGTAAGGATTTAAAGCCTGATCCAATCTGTAATCAAAGCTCTGCCTGCTGGCAAGACTTTGAGTCTTGGCATTAAACTCTTCTGTTCATAAAAACAGCTACCTCCTTATAAAATATCAAAGCGATCAAATCCCATATGTTCTGTACTACACCTGTGAAGCTTTCCAATCGTTTTGCAATTATATTAAGACAGCAGCAACCGCCTTTGCCTAGGCTTCAATGTGCTGTTGATCTTTCACATCTGCAATTACTGCTGATTGACTTCAGCAGTTGGAATTAATTTCCAACACTCCCCCTTAATTTCAACTGCTGGGTTTTTCTGCAAACCCAGGCATTTCCTGAAATGTTCAAAGGTTTTCTGCGCAAGTGGCTTTGTGAGGATATCTGCAAATTGATCCTATGTTCTGCAATGTTGCAAAAATATCTCACCATTGCTAACCAATTCCCATATGAAGTGAAACTTGGTGTCAATGTGCTTTGTCCTTTTATGAAAAACTGAATTTTTAGACAATGCAATAGTTGAGCGATTGTCACAAAAAATCACTGTCCCTTTTACCAGTTCTTGGCATAAACTTCTCAACATTTTTCTCATCCAAACTGCTTGACACGTTGCTGTTGTAACTTCCACATATTCCACCTCTGCTGTAGATAATGCCACAATGGGTTGTTTCTTAGAATCCCATGAAATGGCTCCTAAACCCATGTGAAAAGCATAACTGGAAGTGCTCTTCCGATCATCTACACTTCCAACACAAGAACTGTCAGTGTATCCAGCTAAATCTGAACATTCTGAAGAAATATATAAAATACCAAACCTTTAGTACCTTTAACATACCTCAGAATTCCTTTTGCTGCCTGCCAATGTGCATCCTTTGGCTTTTCCATGAATCTGTAAATCAAACTAACAGCATGCATTATGTCCAGCCTAGTTGCAGTCAAATACATAGGGCTGCCAACTATGCTCTTGTATAGACTAGGGTCAAAATCCTTGTTGTTGTCCTCTCTGCTGAGTTTTAATCCCATCAATGTGGGAGTGATCGTTGCTTTGCTTTCCTGCATGTAAATCTTTCAAGCACCTCATTAACATACTTTGCCTGTGAGATAAAAATCCCATTTTCATCTTTTTCTACTTCTATTCCTAAGAAGTATCTCAAAAAAACCATGTTAGTCATTTCAAATTCTTCTTTCATGACTGTTTTAAAATGTTCAATAAGGTAATCATCATTACCTGTAAAAATAACATCATCAACATACAAAACTACAATCAATATTTTTCCATCTTTTTCTTTGATGTAGAGGGTGGGTTCTCCCTCAAACTTTTCAAATCCATTTTCCAGTAGATATGAATCTATCCTACTGTACCATGCTCTTGGCGCTTGCTTCAGCCCATAAAGAGCTTTCTTCAGCTTACACACTTTGTGCTCTTGGCCTTTCTTTTCATAACCAAGAGGTTGTTCAATGTAAACCTCTTCCATTAACACTTCGTTTAGGAATGCTGACTTCACGTCCATTTGGTAAAATTTCCACTTGTTTTGTGCAGCTATGGACAGCACTGCTCTCATAGTTTCCATTCTAGCAACTGGTGCAAAAGTTTCCTCATAATCTATCCCATGCTTCTGCTTATAACCTTTGACAACAAGTCTGGCCTTGTGTCTCTCTATTTTCCCTTCAGCATTACTCTTGGTCTTGTAGACCCATTTAACTCCTATGACATCTTTACCTTTTGGGAGTTCAACCAAATCCCAAGTTTTGTTTCTTTCTATGGCATTTATCTCCTCATACATAGCTTCTATCCATTTCTCATTCTTGATAGCTTCTTCGAAATGAACAAGATCATCAACATGACAATATAAAGCAAACAAAGAATTGATACCTTCATTTTCTATATATTTTTCATAAATATCTTTCAAACTTTTGAATTTATTACCTTTTTCATTAGATGTACAAATGCTTGAAGAAGCACTTGAATTTCCTCCTTGTGGTGTGCTTGGAGAAGCACTGTCATTTCTCCTCAAGGGTGTGCTCTGCTACTCTTGTGTTGGTGCTACTGTTTGGGGATGTATTTCAGCCATCATTATTTTCATCATAAGATAAACAGTGTTTTACATTCACTGTTTTCTCTATGCTTCCATCCCAAGCTTCCTCTTCAATAAACTGAACATATATGCTCACAATAAACTTCTTGGCAGATGGGTTATACAACCTTTAGGCCTTGGATTCCTCACTATATCCAATGAAAATACATTTCTCCTCCTTGTTGTCCAACTTCTTCCTTAACTGATCTGGAATGCGTGCATAAGCCACACATCCAAAAACCTTCATATGTGTGACACCTTGCTTTGTGCCACTCCATGCCTCTTCCGACACTTTGTTCATAACTGATTTTGTAGGGAATCTATTCAAAATGTACGCTGCACAATGTACAGCTTCAGCCCAATAATCATTAGGCAAATGTTTTTCCTTTAACATACTCCTTGCCATGTCCATTATGGTTCTATTCTTCCTTTCGGCTACTCCATTTTGCTGCGGAGTATATCTAGTTGTAAATTGATTATGAATACCATTTTCTCTACAATAACGTAGAAAATATTTAGAGATATACTCGCCTCCTCTATCAGTCCTTAGGACTTTGATATGCATCCCACTCTGGTTCTCAATTAGTGTTTTGAAATTGCGAAATTTTTCAAACACTTCACTTTTGTTTTTCAAAAAGTGAACCCAAGTTTTCCTTGTGAAATCATCTATTAATGTTAACACATAGTGGTTGCTTGCAAGCGATGGAGTTTGCATCGATCCACACAAATCTGAGTGGACAATTTCTAAGGGTGCCCTTGCCCTTATGCTTTTCCCGGAAGGAAAAATTTCTCTGTGTTGTTTCCCCAAGATACAACCTTCACAAAGGTTTTCCGGTTTCTCTATCAATGGTAAACCACTTACCATTCCTTTTCTGTTCAACAAATTAAGACCTCCAAAGTTGAGATGTCCAAATCTCAAGTGCCATAACCAATTATTATCTTTTGGTTCGCTTTGGAAAGTCTCTTGTGCCATTGCTGCTATCTTTTCTTCATTCTTTAAGTTTGCTCTCATTCTAAGAGGGAAAATTATGTTCTTTGTCATCTTCACTTCAGCAATACATTGTTTGCTGGGTGGTTTATCCATGATGGTACAAACATCATTCTCAAACAAAACAGTATACCCTTATGGACAAGATGTCCAATGCTTAAAAGGTTAAACTTCATTCCTGGAAGATAATAAACATCTGCTATGGATTTCTTTGCACCTTTCCTTGTTAAAACATTTACATTTCCTTTTCCCATAACAGAAACTTTGCTATTAGTTCCTAGTGTGACTTGTGACTTCACACTCTCATCTAACATAGAAAAAATTGCTAAGTTTCCTGTCATATGGTTACTACAACCGGAGTCTAGAAACCATAAATCCTCACATTTTTCTTCAGCCATATTACAAGCTAAAAACAAATTATTTTGGCTGATATTTTCTCTAGTGAAATTTGCACTAGTTCTATTTCCCATATCATTCTTCTTCTTTCTACATTCATTAGCATAATGACCATATTTTTTACAATAGTGACATTGGACATTGGATTTATCATACCTTTGTCCTTGAGCGTTCTGCTAGTTGCTGCCTTGGTCGTGGCTGTGACTTTCACTGTTGCACCTTCCATGTGAATGTGAAGGGTTGTTCCTTCCACCTCTGTTTTTGCTTCTGCCTCTTCCACTTTTGTTTCCTCTGCCTTGCCCTCTTCCTCTTCCGAAAGACATCTGGATCTTAAAGGCATGTTCAAGAGATGATTTTTCACTCCTACCCAATCTATGTTCATGGGTCATCAGTGATACATGAAGTTCATCCACTAAAAGCTTTGTGAGATCCTTAGTCTCCTCTATGGTGGTGACAATCACATCAAATCTTGAGGGTAAACTTCTCAAGAGTTTTTCAACAATCCTCTTGTCTTAAAAAATCTCTCCATGAGATCTTATTTGTGTGATCATTCCAATCACATGAGTGAAGAATGAGTCAATATTATCTGACTCCTTCATACAGAGAGTCTAGAAGTCTCTCCTCAGCAAGTGAATTTTTGTTGTCTTCACTTTTTCCATGCCTTGATAGGCTGTCTTGAGAGTTTCCCATGCTTCTTTGGATTTCTTGGTTGCTGCTATCCTAGGAAACACACTCTCATGCACTGCTTGATACAATAAGAAGAGATCCCTGGAGTATTTCTTCCTAATGCTTTTCAGCAACTCTTTCTCTACTTGAGTTAATTCTTCAAACTCTTCTCCATCTGCTGGCTCTACAAAGCCATCCTCAACTAATTCCCATAAGTCTTGGGAGACAAATAAATCTCTCATAGTTATTGACCAGTAGTCATAATTCTTACCATTAAATATTGGGAGATGGATATTTCCCATACCCATACCAGTTCTGGCTCTAGCCATTCTACACTCTTAATTATGATTCAAAAACGCTTGACTGTGTATTTAAAATTGATTGACTGTTCTGCAACAGTAAAACAAAAATTGTGTAGAGAAATACCTTTGGATTCTTTTGGCTGAGTCTTCACACTGCTGGAGAAGCTGTTGCAACAAAGAAATCCTTTCCTTCGGCTTCTTTTATCTTCAAAGAGCCTGGACTAGCTCTAATACCATGTTGAAATATTGAAAATTCCAGAACAAATAGTGGAGAGAATAATACGCTCCTCTTTAACACAGAGAAATTTAAATTTTCACTCACAGGAGACAGAGTTTCAACTCAGAAAAAAAAAACATCTTTTTCATAAAAAAAACTGTTACAAATTCTTCCTCACACAGAGGGATTTAAAATAGTGACTGCTTCAAACACGCAGTTCACAAAAACTTTCACTATCTCTCTGAATATACGCTGCTGTGTATTTTTAATTCACGCTCTGTCTCTCACAAAATACAAAGCTCTGTTTTTAAAGAAACGCATTGTTGTGCATAAACAAAGAACAAAGTTCTGTGTAAAAACAAAAAACAACTAAATTTTTGCCTCACGGGCTTTTACATTTTATATGCGCCGTGCATATTAAATTAAAACATAAAACATATAAGCATCGAGTCTGGTTTTAACTTATAACGCGCGACCCTTTTACAAATCCGATCTCCGATTGATAACCAGATGCGATGTAACATATAAACCACGCCATATAAAATGTTTCGGGTCTGGAACTTCAATTAAAACAAATGTGCCATATGCAAAAGTTCCGATTGCGATTGGAAAAGCGGATGCGATGTCACAATTAAACTCTGCTGCATATAATACATCGGTTCTGCGACTTCAACTCATGTGCGATCGGGCCTTGTGCAAGAACATTGCGATCTCCGATTGCGATTTGGAAAAAAAAACGGACACGATGATCCATATTTTAAATCCGTCGCATAACTCCATCGGGTCCACCATTTGGATAGTGCAATCGGGGCACAAACATAAGTTCTCCCAATTGCGATGTTGCGATTCAATTGAAACAATGCCGCGCGGTCTGTGGGACCACCCGCGGGCCTCGGCTGATGGTGGAGAGCGATTATAATAATAAGAAAAGTTGCGATTGTGTTCATCGCATCGCAATGTTTCAATATTGCAATTACTTTGCGGTGATATCATTTGGAACTGCCGATTGTGATGATCGCATCGGTCCATCGCCACATCAACAAGACACTTGCAAGTAAAAACTTGCGATTATCGCCTCTTCATTAACTCCGCCGAAAAATTGGTAAGGCTTTAAAGCATGATCCAATCTGTAATCAAAGCTCTGCCTGCTGGTGAGAGTTTGAGTCTTGGCATTAAACTCTGCTGTTAATAAAAACGGCTACCGCCTTATAAAATATCAAAGGGATCAAATCCCATCTGTTCTGTACTACACCTGTGAACATTTCCAATCCTTTTTCAATTATATTAAGACAACAACAACCGCCTTTGCCTAGGCTTCAATGTGCTACTGATCTTTCACATCTGTAATTACTGCTGATTGAATTCAGCAGTTGAAATTAATTTCCAACAGAGACGAGGGTGACCTTGCGGTAAATATCCGAGACTTGTGTACTTGGAGGTGCAAGACTTTTGATTAACTAGAGATGTTGTTTCCTCACGAGAAGAGAATTAGAGACTGGTAAACTTTTGAAATGAACAAACCTGCAAGAACCCAAAGGGAAACCGTGAGACTTGAAATGACATTTGACTTTCTTGTGTTGACCCAATATTTATAAAGATGAGAATATATTTCAGTATATTGATTACATGAAGAGGTGTCCCGACAGAGTTGCAGGATGCCATACCTGCACAATAAGAGATGGCAAGGAAATAATTACAATTGAAACTGAAACCGTAGAGTCCAAATAAAAGCATTAAGATAAGTTTCAAATGGAAAATAAATCTTGAAGGTCCTAAAATGTATTACCGGTGAAGACGCAGAGGCAAAAAGGCCGGAAGAGCCTAAACGCAAATCCTAGATGGGAGTTGTTACTCAGGCAGAATGTTCCTCTTTCTCCGCCCCAACCATGGACACATGCTACTGCCAAAGCGTGTTTGATTGACATGGGAAGCACCATGGAAAGCTCTAGCTTTCAAACCCTAGACAGTAATAGAGTTGCAGACCTTACCCACTTCGACGACAGAGGAGAAATGACAAGTAGTGGTTAGGGTTGCGGTGTAATACACGGCGGTTCCCGCCCAACCCATGTACTGTAGATCTTCATCGAGATCAGACGATGGTTAGACAGGCAGGTGACCAAATGAATTAATAACAAATAAGACCTCCAAGGCACAACTGGCAGTGGTAAGTGTATCGCCAAGACAACTCATGGATCACCAGTACAACATAGAAAACAAGAAAAAAATGATACAACAATTAATTACACAAGGTACCAAGGGTATAATTCAGATCCAAATCATATAATCGAATATATTGTATAACTATTCAACAATTAATCAACACATCACCGAAAGTGTAGTAATAAACATGGTGATCGGAAAGCCTATTTCCATAAATACAGATTTGTACAACAATCTTATAGTAACGGTTAAAAGTTAACTATTATATTTACATTCTTATAGCAACAGTTAAAAGTTAGTTATTATAGTTACAATATTTTACTGTAGGATAAAAATTTAAAAAAAATTGTGTTGGTATGTATGAGTGTTACATTCAATTATAGTGAATAATAGATATTTAATAAGAATATTTGCTAAAAAAATTTAGTTATTCATTGTCGAGATTTATTTAATGATAATTATGTCTATTTTACTTTTCAAGTTAATTAAAAACATATTAAGTCATAATTCTCATTAAATTTACAATATTTATTATTTATTTATTATTATTTTTAATATGTATATTTTTTTTAATTTTTATATATTTAAAACTAATTTTATAATTAATAATAATAATAATAATTTAAAATAAAATTATAATATTTTAGTGTTTTATCATTTTATATTTAGATATTGTAAAACAAAAGCATGTATTACAAGTGATAACTTATGTATTACACTAATAATTTAATGATTTTTATTTTGAATCATTATCATATTTTTCTATCATTTAATTTATATAATTACATTATTATAAAAGAAGAATATTTTTATTTGTTCTGCTAAAAATAGTTATTCCATTTAAAAGGAAAAGGCAGAAAGCTCCCCGCCTTCACATGTAAAGAATGCAAAACGATGCTTGATCTTCAATGTGAAAACATGATTAACAAGCAGTTTTAACATCTTAAACATGCTATTGGATGGGCACAACTTTACATACATCACCGTTTGGAGATGTCTCAGGAAGCAATTGGATGATATACCTAGACATACATATAGGTATACCCACCAATCAGTTAGTTCATAATCTTTTATCATAATTTTATGGACGTAGGATCTACTAATGTGATTTTTAGAAATTACCGGAATTTATGTTGGAACCTGTAAAATCGATCACAATGGCCAAGTTGAGCGACAAGGAAAATACTAGGGTACTTACACCAGAGAAGTGTTCTCAGAAAAAACATCAAACATCCCACAGGAACGAAGAAGGCAGTATCTTGATGGAAAAGTATCGAATCGGGAAAATACTGGGAGAAGGGGCATCTGCAAAGGTATACCTTGCAAGCAAATATAAAAACGGGCGAGACAGTTGCAATTAAGGCCATAAGCAAAAAAAGATTACATGACAAGAAGAAGCAATCTCTTCTCAAAACGAAGTCTCCGCCATGAGATCCCTAAGGCATCCCAACATCGTTCACCGTACGAGGTTCTTTACAAATAATCGAAATATATTTTGTTATGGAGTTTGCGCAAGGAGGAGATTTGTATCATAAACTTTGACCTCGACAAACCATTACCCGACGAGAACACGGCGAGGAGATATTTCCGGGAGTCGCACGCTTTCTGTCCGTAAGGGAATTTATCACAGAGACATCAAGCCCGAAAATATGCTCCTAGACGAGAATGGTAACCTAAAGGTGGCAGATTTTGGGGTGAGTGCCATGGAGGAGAACGTGGGGACGGACGGGTTGTTTCACACGCGGACCGGGACTCGTCTTTATTCGGCACCCGAGGTGTTAGAGGGTTTAGGGTACGACGGCGCCAAGGCAGACATATGGTCGTGTGGAGTTATTCTCTACGTGATTAGGTCAGGGACTTTTCCGTTCCAAGGCAAGTTAGAGGTCTTGTTGAGGAAAATGTACAAGAAAGAGTATAATTGCCCATCTGAGATATTCTCCGAAGAAATTGCAGTATTGTTGTCAAGAATGTTGGATCCCAACCCCGGGACCCGGATTACCATTCCGGAGATCATGGAGGATCCCTGGTTTAAAGTTGGCTTTTACGACAATAATAATATATTGTCGCAGAAATCGACGGAAGTATTGTCAAAAAGTTGACAGGATGTGATTCCTTTGGGTCCATTTGCATTGATATTTCTCCAAAATATCATCGCAACAACAAATTTCAGAGCAGGTTATAAGTCCGATTTACCACCGATGATTTTGTTTCTTTGTCGATCGAACCCAAGTCTTTCAAGTTAATGGTTTCGGTTGATTGTTTGTCGGAGGGTTTGGTACAGACGGGTAGTAAACGGGTATTGCGGTTCACGTCGAAGCAGCCTGTTTCGGCTATTTTGGCAAAGTTTGAGGAGATTGGGAAGGCCAGGGAATTTAATGTGAGAAGGGAAAAGTTTAAGGTGGATTTGGAGGGACCGATCGTCGGGAGCAAAGGGCGATTAGGGTTAGGGTTACAGGCTGAGGTTTTTGAAGTGGCGAGTTCTCTTAACGGGGTGGATGTAAGGCAAACTGGTGGGGATAATCGTGAATATGAAAAATTCCTCGAGGAGCATCTGAGGCCCGCACTTCAGGACATTGTATGGAATTGGCAGGACAACATAAATGAGGAATGAATTTGATATGCACGAATCAGCTCACGAGTTTCTCAATCTGATATCTTAGGGAGAGATTGGGATTTTATCTTTGTGCATATTTCAAAAGAATTTTTAATATAATAATTATAGCGATATTTGAGTCTAGAGGTTATCTTATAACTTAATATAATGAGGTAATGTGTATATTCCATAGTTATCAAGTTCTAATTAGAATTCAAAATATTATAAAATAAAGAAATAATTTAATTCAAAAATTTTACTTAATATGAGGTAATGTGCATATTCCATAGTTATCAAGTTTTAATTAGAATTCAAAATATTATAAAATAAAAAAATAAATAAATATTGGGAGATGGATATTTCCCATACCCATACCAGTGCTGGCTCTAGCCATTCTGCACTCTTAACTATGATTCAAAAACACTTGAATGTGTATTTAAAATTGATTGACTGTTCTCCAACAGTAAGACAAAAACTGTGTAGAGAAATACCTTTGGATTCTTTTGGCTGAGTCTTCACACTGCTAGAGAAGATGCTGCAAAAAAGAACTCCTTTCCTTCAACTTCTTTTATCTTCAAAGAGCCTGGACTAGCTCTGATACCATGTTGAAATATTGAAAATTCCAGAACAAACAGTGGAGAGAATAATACTCTCCTCTTTAACACAGAGAAATTTAAATTTTCACTCACAGAAGACAGAGTTTAAACTCAGAAAAACAAACATCTATTTCATAAAAAAAACTGTTAGAAATTCTTCCTCACACAGAGGGATTTAAAATAGTGACTGCTTCAAACACACAGTTCACAAAAAATTTCACTATCTCTCTTAATATACACTACTGTGTATTTTTAATTCACGCTCTGTCTCTCACAAAATAAAAAGCTCTGTTTTTAAAAAAACACATTGTTGTGCATAAACAAAGAACAATGTTCTGTGTAAAAACAAAAAACAACTAAATTTTTGCCTCACGGGCTTTTACATTTTATATGCGCCGTGCATATTAAATTAAAACATAAAACATATAAGCATCGGGTCTAGTTTTAACTTATAACGCAAGACCCTTTTACAAATCCAATCTCCGATTGATAACTGGATGCGATGTAACATATACACCACGCCATATAAACTATGTCGGGTTCGGAACTTCAATTAAAACAAATGCGCCATATGCAAAAGTTTCGATTGCGATTGGAAAAGCAGATGCGATGTGAGAATTAAACTCTGTTGCATATAATACATCGGGTCCGCGACTTCAACTCATGTGCGATCGGGCCTTGTGCAAGAACATTGCGATCTCGGATTGCGATTTGGAAAAAAAAACAGACGCGATGATCCATATTTTAAATCCGTCGCATAACTCCATCGGGTCCACCATTTGGATAGTGCAATCGGGGCACAAACATAAGTCCTCCCAATTGTGATGTTGCAATTCAATTGAAGCAACGCCGCGTGGTCTGTGGGACCACCCGCGGGCCTCCGCTGATGGTGGAGGGCGATTATAATAATAAGAAACGTTGCGATGGTGTTCATCACGATTAACTCCGCTGAAAAATTGGTAAGGCTTTAAAGCCTGATCCAATCTGTAATCAAAGCTCTGCCTGCTGCTGAGACTTTGAGTCTTGGCATTAAACTCTGATGTTAACAAAAACGGCTACCGCCTTATAAAATATCAAAGGGATCAAATCCCATTTGTTCTGTACTACACCTGTGAATCTTTCCAATCCTTTTGCAATTATATTAAGACAGCAGCAACCGCCTTTTCCTAGGCTTCAATGTGCTGCTGATCTTTCACATCTGCAATTACTGCTAATTGAATTCAGCAGTTGGAATTAATTTCCAACAGAGACGAGGGTGACCTTGCGGTAAATATCTGAGACTTGTGTACTTGGAGGTGCAAGACTTTTGATTAACTGGAGATGTTGTTTCCTCACGAGAAGAGAATTAGAGACTGGTAAACTTTTGAAATGAACAAACCTGCAAGAACCCAAAGGGAAACCGTGAGACTTGAAATGACATTTGACTTTCTTGTGTTGACCCAACATTTAAAAAGATGAGAATATATTTCAGTATATTGATTACATGAAGAGGTGTCCCGACAGAGTTGCAGGATGCCATACCTGCACAATAAGAGATGGTAAGGAAAGAATTACAATTGAAACTGAAACCGTAGAGTCCAAATAAAACCATTAAGATAAGTTTCAAATGCAAAATAAATCTTGAAGGTCCTAAAATGTATTACCGGTGAAGACGCAGAGGCAAAAAGGTCGGAAGAGCCTAAACACAAATCCTAGATGGGAGTTGTTACTGAGGCAGAATGTTCCTCTTTCTCCGCCCCAACCATGGACACATGCTACTGCCAAAGCGTGGTTAACTGACATGGGAAGTGCCATGGAAAGCTCTAGCTTTCAAACCCTAGATAGTAATAGAGTTGCAAACCTTACCCACTTCGACGGCAAAGGAGAAATGACAAGTAGTGGTTAGGGTTGCGGTGTAATACACGGCGGTTCCCGCCCAACGATGTACCGTAGATCTTCATCGAGATCGGACGATGGTTAGACAGGCAAGTGACCAAATGAATTAATAACAAACAAGACCTCCAAGGCACAACTGGCAGTGGTAAGTGTATCGCCGAGACAACTCATGGATCACTAGTACAACATAGAAAACAAGAAAAAAATGATACAACAATTAATTACACAAGGTACCAAGGGTATAATTCAGATCCAAATCATATAGTAGAATATATTGCATAACTATTCAACAATTAATCAACACATCACCAAAAGTGTAGTAATAAACATGGTGATCGGAAAGCCTATTTCCATAAATACAGATTTGTACAAAAATCTTATAGTAACGGTTAAAAGTTAACTATTATAGTTACAATCTTATACCAAAAGTTAAAAGTTAGTTATTATAGTTACAATATTTTACTGTAGGATAAAAATTAAAAAAAAAATTGTGTTGGTATGTATGAGTGTTACATTCAATTATATTAAGTAATAATAGATATTTAATAAGAATATTTGCTAAAAAAAAAAAAATTATTCATTGTCGAGATTTATTTAACGATAATTATGTCTATTTTACTTTTCAAGTTAATTAAAAACATATTAAGTCATAATTCTCATTAAATTTACAATATTTATTATTGATTTATTATTATTTTTAATATGTATATTTTTTTTAATTTTTATATATTTAAAACAAATTTTATAATTAATAATAATAATAATAATAATTTAAAATAACATTATAATATGTTAGTGTTTTATCATTTTATATTTAGATATTGTCATTTTATATTTAGATATTGTAAAACAAAAGCATGTATTACAAGTGATAAATTATGTATTACACTAATAATTTAATTATTTTTATTTTGAATCATTATCATATTTTTCTATCATTTAATTTATATAATTACATTATTATAAATGAAGAATATTTTTATTTGTTCTGATAAAATTATTTATTCCGTTTAAAAGGAAAAGGAAGAAAGCTCCCCAGCTTCACATGTAAAGAATGCAAAACGATGCTTGATCTTCAATGCGAAAACATGGTTAACAAGCAGTTTTAACATCTTAAACATGCTATTGGATGGGCACAACTTTACATACATCACCGTTTGGAGATGTCTCAGGAAGCAATTGGATGATATACCTAGACATACATATAGGTATACCCACCAATCAGTAAGTTCATAATCTTTTATCATAATTTTATCGACGTAGGATCTACTAATGTGATTTTTAGCAATTACCGGAATTTATGTTGGAACCTGTAAAATCGATCACAATGGCCAAGTTGAGCGACAAGGAAAATACTAGGGTACTTACACCAGAGAAGTGTTCTCAGAAAAAGCATCAAACATCCCACAGGAACGAAGAAGGCAGTATCTTGATGGAAAAGTATCGAATCGGGAAAATACTGGGAGAAGGGGCATCTGCAAAGGTATACCTTGCAAGCAATATAAAAACAGGCGAGACAGTTGCAATTAAGGCCATAAGCAAAAAAAGATTACATGATAAGAAGAAGCAATCTCTTCTCAAAACAGAAGTCTCCGCCATGAGATCCCTAAGGCATCCCAACATCGTTCAGCTGTACGAGGTCCTTTACAGCGACACTGAAATATATTTTGTTATGGAGTTTGCGCAGGGAGGAGATTTGTATCATAAACTTGCAGACCTCGACAAACCATTACCTGACGAGAACACAGCGAGGAGATATTTCCAGCAGCTGATCAGCGCGCTGGCTTTCTGTCACAGCAGGGGAATTTATCACAGAGACATCAAGCCCGAAAATATGCTCCTAGACGAGAATGGTGACCTAAAGGTTGCAGATTTTGGGGTGAGTGCCATGCAGGAGAACGTGGGGACGGACGGGTTGTTTCACACGCGGACCGGGACTCGTCTTTATTCGGCACCCGAGGTGTTAGAGGGTTTAGGGTACGATGGCGCTAAGGCAGACATATGGTCGTGTGGAGTAATTCTCTACGTGATTAGGTCAGGGACTTTTCCGTTCCAAGGCAAGTTAGAGGTGTTGTTGAGGAAAATGTACAAGAAAGAGTATAACTGCCCATCTGAGATATTCTCCGAAGAAATTGCAGTATTGTTGTCAAGAATGTTGGATCCCAACCCGGGGACCCGGATTACCATTCCGGAGATCATGGAGGATCCCTGGTTTAAAGTTGGCTTTTACGACAATAATAATATATTGTCGCAGACGTCGACGGAAGTATTGTCAAAAAAGTTGACAGAATGTGATTCCTTTGGGTCCATTTGCATTGATATTTCTCCAAAAATATCATCGCAACAACAAATTTCAGAGCAGGTTTATAAGTCCGATTTCTGCACTGATGATTTTGTTTCTGCTTTGTCGACTGAACCCAAGTCTTTCAAGTTAATGGTTTCGGTTGATTGTTTGTCGGAGGGTTTGGTACAGACGGGTAGTAAACGGTTATTGCGGTTCACATCGAAGCAGCCTGTTTCGGCTATTTTGGCAAAGTTTGAGGAGATTGGGAAGGCCAGGGGATTTAATTTGAGAAAGGAAAAGTTCAAGGTGGATTTGGAGGGACCGATCGTCGGGAGCAAAGGGCGATTAGGGTTAGGGTTACAGGCTGAGGTTTTTGAAGTGGCGAGTTCTCTTAACGGGGTGGATGTAAGGCAAACTGGTGGGGATAATCGTGAATATGAAAAATTCCTCGAGGAGCATCTGAGGCCCGCACTTCAGGACATTGTATGGAATTGGCAGGACAACATCAATGAGGAATGAATTTGATATGCACGAATCAGCTCACGAGTTTCTCAATCTGATATCTTAGGGAGAGATTGGGATTTTATCTTTGTGCATATTTCAAAAGAATTTTTAATATAATAATTATAGCGATATTTTAGGAGGTCAGCTTATAACTTAATATAACTTAATATGAGGTAATGTGTATATTCCATAGTTATCAAGTTCTGATTAGAAATTCAAAATATTATAAAATAAAGAAATAATTCAATTCAAAAAATTTAATGTGTATATTAATGTGTGTATTCCACAGTTATTAGAATTCAAAATATATTTTGAAAATTTAAAAATTACATGTAATGTTTTCAAAAGTTTTTGTTCGATTTTTCGGCGACAAATTGACATAAACAGTGATTTTGGGATTGGAAGATGTGCTTTGTAATGTCCTTGATGTTTGTTCCAAAGTATTTTTCTTACTGAAAAATATTGTAAAATATTGTAACCTGAATGAATATATTGGTTACTTTGACTTGCCATATTAAATGTTCATCTCTATCAATTATAAGAGCAAAAGCACCAGGGATGGAGACGAGCTAAGTGTGAGGCCTTAGCTACATCTAATATTTCCAAGAAGATAAAAAGGCAATGTCAGTGTAATCGAAGTAAGCTTTCATCATGTAATCGCTCCACTAGAAGAATTGAGTTTGATTGTGGACTTAGTCTTTCGTATCAACCTATTTTTTGTTCTAGTTTTTTCTTTGCCACTAGTTGTCCACAAATCGTTTAGAAGGAAATGGAGGACACATTTTTTCCTGGATTGAATTCGAATACTACGTATTTCTCCTGGAACTCAACAAGACAGTGTTGTCGAATTTCCTAATTATTAATTTGGTAATTATGGTAAATTTTGTTGTTTTTGGTGTTTTTTTTAAATAAAATGAAAAATTAAAAAACAGGCTCTAAATAGAAAAATAATGTTAATTATAGTGAAAAAAAATAAAAAAATTGTAAATTAGATATTTATATTTTATATTTTTCAAAAAATTTCAAAAAAAATTTAAATAAACTATTCAAAAATCTAGGTTAGCTAATTTATATTCATATTAATTAAAATAAAATAAATTTTTATTATTAAAATGTTTATTTCATCCTATATATATTATTTAACATTTAAAAATACAATTTAAATAATTAAAAATAACACATTGGGTTTTGCATTCTAAAAAAATAGATATTAAATTTTAATTTCAAAATTTTTAAAATAATTAAAAAAAATTATAACGTTTTTCCAATTTTGAAAATAAAGTTTTAAAGAAACAGTTGTTAATTTTCCTATCATTGTTTTAAAAAATTAATACCTTTTAAAAATTAGTAAACAACAAGTAATGTAAGCACCTGTTAATACTCTACCGAAATATTATAATCGTAAATTTTGAATTCAATATTTTGATTTCATTTACGGTTTTGAAATTGATAAAAATGTTTTTTCAGAATTCAAAATGGCTTAATGTTAATATTTTATTTTTCATTTTTATATAAATATATATTTATTAAATGTAATGATTGTTAATGAATATAAAACGTTTATCACTTTTAAAATTCGTTTGGAATAAATGTAATATAATAATTATTAACTAGTATAAAGGATTTTTATTTTTGAAAATGGGAAAATCAAAGGTGAAGCGTTCTAATTGATTTAGAGAACATCTAGAACTTAGAGATAGAAATTAATTCATTTACATTGTCGAAGGCCTTTTATAGGTAGCTCAAAAACATAACAAACTTATGTACCGAGAAGGTTTGAAGAAATAATAAATGATGCATAACCATATATCATGAAGGTGAAAATACGTAATTAAATGTCTATAAATTTACAATGTTCCAAGGTTGAGAATGAAAATTGACAGAGGTAATCTCAATGTTCCAAGGTTGTGATCTTGCACCCAAAAGATGATTAAAGAATGGTAAAAGATATTAGGTTAGGTCAAGAATTATGTTTAACATCTTATAGGAAGATCACTGAAAAGCATATATATCAAAAGAAGATGAATCGATCATTCCAAAATAGAGCATAAGCATAAATAATTATGTTTAACAGCTTATAGGAAGATCACTGAAAAACATATATATCAAAAGAAGATGAATCAATCATTCATAGAAGTGAATTACAATAGAAAGAATTATCTTTAACATCTTATAGGAAGATCAAAAGAAGATGAATCAATCATTCATAGAAGTGAATTACAATAGAAAGAATTATCTTTAACATCTTATAGGAAGATCACTGAAAAGTATATATCAAAAGAAGATGAATCAATCATTCATAGAAGTGAATTATAGTAGAAAGAATTATGTTTAACAACTTATAGGAAGATCACTGAAAAGCATATATATCAAAAGAAGATGAATCAATCATTCATAGAAGTGAATTACAGTAGATGAATCAATCATTCATAGAAGTGAATTATAGTAGAAAAACACTGCCACAAAATCATACCACATGAATCCCTATATAATAGATGCAAATGAACTTCTATTTCTGCAAATGTCAATTGTACAGAAGACTCCAAGCCTTCTACTGAATGATGTCCAACCTTGGTTCTGAAAGAAAAATAAATACAAATAGAAAAAAACCATCTTCCCCTCTCTCACAGGTTGAATCCCTCAAGATAGGATCACTTAACACAAATTTCTCCAACAAAACCTAAGAATAGGGAGGTTAAAATAAACTCTCCTTTTATCCTTTGACTCACCTCCCCATCATAAATTACCTTCAAAATTAAAACGAGATGACATTTAAAGGCCTATTTACATTCATCTACCTCAGATCAACTCAAAACAAGGCGAATTACATCATGAAAAACCTAATTTGATTGAAGAAACTCGAAAATTTGACCAACAGAGAAAAGTCCAACACTAAGATGGAAAAGCACATCGCCACCAGGGAAAATCACAATGCCATCTTCCAGGGCAATTTTGACTGCCTTGCTGAGCTCCAAATCCTGATTAAAGCTACCATTGGAAACATTTGGATCCATAGTTGTCCATAAACTCCTCAATCAAGTAAAATGACCTCTCCAAGGGTAAGAAAATTGCATTTTCCCAAGGTCACTCCAAAACCACAGCGCCTTGATTAAAGAGGTTGTAGAAAGTGGTTTTTTTGCCTCTTTTTTACAGCTTTCTCCCCTTTGTTTGCTGACATGGCACAAAAACTAGATAGTTGTGATGTGTAGGTGATTATCTATCCAATGACGTAGAATTTTTCTCATTTGGAACTCTAAGGGAAAAGTGCAGTGCCTTGGCACTGCACTTTTGCTTAAACTGGTTTTGTTGTTTTATGCCAAAAACACCAATATTTCAAAATCTTGCAAAATTTCCTCAAAATTTGTCTAAATTTGCACCATGAAGTCAGGAGATGATATGTTAGGCAATGATGGAAGCCTCAGCCAACAAATCAAGTTTTTCCTCATTTTGGTTCATTACGGTTTTCCTTACTTTTTTCTTCAATTACTTGATTCTGACTTGAGAGATCATGTTCCTTGTGTAATAGTGCATGGCCATGTGACTATGAATATTATTTTTCCTGTTAGCCTTCTCAAGCACCGTCTCTATGTGGAAATTTACCTTATCAAGTGAAAGCTCCTTATCTTTCTCAATTTCTGTTGCAATTAGGTATCAAAGTCTTCTTGACCTAGTGGCGGGGATGGTACAGTTTGTTTCTCTAGCTACCTCTTCAAACCTCTTATGCTTGGCCTCCTTAGTTTGACCTACTCTTCTTGATTCTCTGACTCATTAGCATCAACAATTTCCTTACCTTTGCCATCATCCTTCTCCAAATATGCTTTTGGCTTGCTAAGTAAAATTTGTTTGACTTGGAGCTTTATTTTTCCTGCTAAAGGAAAGTGATCATGAATTTTTCTTTTGAGAACTTGTCCTTTAGCTCTCTAATCTCAACTTCCTTATCTTTGATGGTATGCTCTCATGACTTGACCTACTCATGCATCTCTAAAACTTCCATGTGAGTGTCAACATGTACCTATTCTTCTTCATGCAATGGTGCTTCTTGTTGATGTATTGATATCTCTTCAATTGTTGTAGTAAGCTAAGCCCTTTCCACACTACTAGGAGAAAGCATAAGCCTCTCCCCTCTAGTGTAGGTTTTAGTCACCTCAGCCGTAGGTGTCCTTGTGATAGTTTTTCTTGTAGAACATACTTCTTATTTCCTTGGTGAAGTCAAAGGTGTAGAGTGGCTGCTTGATTGAGTTGGAGTAGGAAAAAGTGAAGTTGAATGCATGAAACCATCCCAAGACAAGTTTATCTGTGCAAGCTGATGGAAAAAAAGGATTTTCACAAAGCCATGATGGAACAAGCTAGCATGGTGATCTTCTCCTTTGTTATGTATCTTCTCTTCCATTTTGACCATGCTTCTGTAGAGATAGTGGTGTAGGTTGAGAGATTTTACACCGGTGAAATGCATGAGTAATCTCACACGATACTGATAAAACCTTGAGAACCTTCCCTCACATGTGAAATATTTCATGATAATTTTCATGATAGGGGCATACTTGTTAAGCAATATTCTGAATTGAATTTTTTTTTTTGAGCAACTTTGTATGGAGGTTTCAAAAACATCTTGTAGTTTTCAATGTTTATGTCTCTTTTCTTGAACAAAATCTCTCCATTTTTTTGGATCCTTGTAGCTATGGAAATAGACTCTATTGAAAGAGTAAATACTACCATTGCAATGGTCTCCTTATCCCTCCTCATACAAGTGGCAAAGGCACTTGAAAATTTACTACTGAAACCAAGTTCTTAAATCTTTTGCCAAAAGGCAAGGCAACCTCCATCTTGAAATTATTTCTTAAGAAATGGTGTAGTCATGATATACTATGCTCTATTGGATTAATACTTGATGATTTGACCTCCCTTATGCCTCCTCTACTCAATTCTCTTTGAATCCATAGTAAACGCTAGCTCAATAGGAGGGAAATTAGGGTTTTAGTGTAGGAAAAATAGGGGATTTTCGGAAGTTTTAGGAATGGAGGTGTATGAAGGGCTTAGAGAGTCTCTAAATTCTTGGGAAGATTTATGGGGGCTAGGGATAGATGTTAGGGAGTGTAGGGAGGTGGAAATTTAGCAAATGAGTGAGGGGAAGGGGTGCAAAAGGCAAAAACACGGTCCTAGCCTAGGAAAGTGTAGTGTAGGCTATGATTTGTGGGGAAATGATGAAAATGAGGGATAGGGATGAGGGGAAATGTTAAACATGGTATCTGAAAGGTGGGGAAAGGTGATTAAGAATGAATTTCATGGTTATTCTCAGCAAAATTGACCAAAGAGACTTGAAAAAAAACACAACAAACCCTAGGAGAGGGGATATTTGAGATTTTAAGCATGAAATGAATTGATAAATAGGTATATCATGACCCACTTACTTGTAACAGATGAAATGAAACCCTAATTTGATGAATTAACCACTGGAAAGAATATATTTCCCTTCCTGAAGGAAAAACGTAGCAAACTAGGAACAACGCAGTGTAGCTAGTGAAATGTTTAGCGCGACAAGGAGATTGAGCTTTTGAATGTGAAATTTAACTTTTTTAAGAGCTAAGAGGAAACTAAATGGTGGAGAGATGTATTGTGAGAGAGGAATGAGAAAAAAATGAGCTTTGTTGGTCTTATTATAGGCTAGAAACTGATTTTTTCCTTGGTGGTGATGTGGCCCCACGTTGTCTTTTCATCAATTCACTTAATTGCTTATGTTTCATCTTTGAAACTTAAACATACATATTACATGATGATAAATATAAAAGTTCACTTTAGAAACCTTTATTCAACAGATTTCCCTATTATTACTCCTTCTAGTGGTGAATTTAATGATGACATGTCTTATTTACATGATTTTTTGACAATATGCCTCATGATGACACTACATGGAAGGATGAGATGAATGATGACCAAGATAACCAAAACTTGAAAAAAATAATGACCTAACCATGATGATTTTTATTGACCATGGGACTGAAAAGAGTAGTAATTACCCAACTGTCCTAACCAATGATCAATTTTTTATTTGAAAACCTATTGAAACTATAAAAATTTTCCCTATGACGCTATCAACCCTATGAAAAAAAATATTTTGATCACTGGTGACTGACACGACTGATAGACACTAACATTGGCTCCAGCTGGGGATGGAAGATCCTTAGGAGGTGTTAAGAACACCGTAGACCATGTAGCCTTGTCCATTGGGCATGGAGTGAAAAAAAAAGGAAGGCTCAAAACTAAAATAACTCGAAAAACTAAAAAGACTTGAAGAACTGAATTAAACTAACAAACTCAAATGAACTCGAAATTTTTTTAAGTAGTTTATCAAAGAAACCTTATGGCCTTTACCTCCGGCTTCAAGCTTCCATGACAAGTCCTTCACACTTTGCAGTAAAATAAATTGGTATGTACAATGGAGATGAGAAATTTCTGAAAATTAACAAATAATAGTGCTTGAGGAGACTACCATTAATTAGTCATATCAAACAATATTGTCCTTCAAGTTCTTGTAGTAGAAAGGCATTCTTTCCTCTGAAAGCTGAAATTTTTTATGGTCATGTTGGCTTCAGGGGTCTTGACCCAGGTTTGAAGTTAAGGTTTTCCAAAAAACCCTTATACTACTGGCCCTTTCGAAAATGACCTACTTTCGGAGGCCAAGATCTCACCCGAACTAGTATGTGTGGGTGTTGGAACCAGGTTTCCTCACCTTGGGAGGGAGTAGGTAATTAAGTCAGATCTCGTTCAGTTCTATCAGGTTCACAGAAACAAGCCCATTATCGAGCCCTTAACAGTATAATCAGCATGTAAACATAAAAAAAGATACTATTATTAACAGATCTAATCAACACATTCGCATCCATGTGCGCATTATCAATTACCACCATAGAACATTACAACTGTAGCTAATTCATATATCGCAGACACAATCGCAGCTTATTCAAATAACACAGAGGAAATTTAGTAATAAACACAACAAGTTCAGATAGCATAAAGATACTCCAATATATTCCACATTAATTAATATCCAAAACCCGATTACAAACCCAAGTCACAGCCCGTGTACACAACCAAAGGGGTTTGCACACAACAGGACTAAGGATCTCAACGCACATAGCCAGTATGAGTCCTTACCCAAATAACCCAAAACATATCTCAACAGTTCGTACACAGCATCGATCTTACTTAATCCTTCCTTTCTAGACCCAACTATCTATCTATTTATATCATAGTAGCCTTTTCTATCCTTTGTTCCGCAAACTTTGGTTTGTAGACTCTAGGTCTACAATTTGACCCATTAAAAAACATTGGGGGCTTTGACCCACCCCAAAGCCCCTACAAAAGACCAATTACTACAAAATTATATCAAAAATGCAGCTTAGGGAACATTGTTCCAATAGGCGCCCAACACAATCTTGTGACTCGTCCCAAGTCACAACGACCGTGGGGTTTGCATCTTCACTTGAAGCTTCTTGATTGCATTGACCAGAGGGGGGGGGGGGGAATCCTTTGCTCTACGCGGTAGAGTTCTATGAGATATCCACCAACTTCTACGAATTTGGACCTTCAGTAGCAGCAGTGAAACTTTCCAAGGTTTGATTGAGTTGTTTGACTGCAACATCCATGTCTTGAGATAGCTTGAGGGTTTCATCATCCCACGGCTTGAGGTGGTCACTTAGAACCTTCTTCTTCTGGTGAAGCTCTTCTAGGTCATCTACGAGCACATGGCTGGCTCACATATGTGCTAAGTGTTGAGCGAGGATCAGAGTGGTCACATTAGCTTCTAGTTTCTCAAATTATTCTTCCTTCAGGTGCAATTATTAAGTAAAATCCCGTAGGAGAGGGTCTTGTTTCACCTTAGACCACAGCTTCATAACTGTCTCAAGAAATTATGTGCCCTGAGCGCTTTGAGTTGTAATGGTATTCGTGGCTTCTGTGACCATCATAGCTCTCTGGGCTTGTACCTCAGGAAGAGTTTCCAGATGCAATTTTACCTGCAATGCAGCAATATTATTCTCCATCTTGGTCTTGACATTTTGGATCTCGGTCCTGAAATCCTTCTGGGCTGCGACGAGTCCCTCAATATTGGCTTGGGGGGTGGTAGAGGCCAAGATAACTTCAGTCAACTCTGCGCATAGCCTGCTGATTAGACGTTCCAAGTCAGTCTGCTACGTGGTGGCAAAGGGGGCGTGCAGCCTGCGCTTGGGACGCCTAAGTGGTTTTTTCAGTGATTTTCTGCTTTTTTGTACTGAGATTTTGTTGCACCCAGTGATCTCTGTGTTGGATTTCCTCAAATATGGATGTATGGAGGACCTGCAGCGGTTCGTGTGGAAGCCAAGCCAAATCTAGATGTACTTCTGCATAGGCCTGGACTTGCGCAGATAAGGCAGGTGGACTCAGGGTGACTGCTGCGCCTAGCAGGGGGAAGAGGCGACTCTCTGTCATGACGATTAGCTCAGTGCTGGTTGTTGAAGGCACCTTCACTTGAACCATACTCGTCTGCAGGGTATCGACGTTGAGTTGCAAGGCTTGGAGCTTAGACTGTAATGTGTTGACTGCGGCCTTTTGCTGGTCTTCCAAACCAAGCCATCTGAAAATATTCCCCCCCAACACAAGCTTATTCACTAGGTACTTCAAAGTTGAGTGATCCATGAACATCTTGAAGTTCCCTCCCAAGATATAATGTCAATATTTTTGTAGGGCATATACAATGGCCAACCCCTCGTGCTCATTAGTAGAGTATTTACACTCCGTACTAGAGAGTTTTCTACTAGAAAATGAAACTGGGTGGTCAATGTCCCCTTCCCTGGGCTGCATAAGGATAGCTCCGAGGGCGATCCCTGAAGCATCTACATGGACATGGAAAACTTTTGCCCAGTCAGGAAATATGAGGATAGGTGGAGAGACCATATTTTACTTAAGTAGCTCAAAGATCTTATGACACTCTGCATCCCAAAAAAAATAGAACGTCCTTCTTCAGTAACTTCTTCATGGGTGCTGTGATCAGTGCATACCCTTGAATGAACTTCCTGTAGTAGCCTGTGTGCCCAAGGATGGAGCACAAATGTTTCTTAGTTGTAGATACTACCAGGTTGATGATAACTGCTACCTTAGCGGGGTCAACCATTAGTCCCTGCCGACAGACTATGTGGCCTAACAAGATCTTGAAAGGTACGCAGAATATGCACTTCTTAATATTTAGGGAAATCTGGTGCTTTCTACAGGCATCCAACATCCTGCGCAAGTTTGAGACGTGCTTCTTTACCAACCGAAATGATATTCAATCATCAAAGTATACCTCCAAGAACTTGTGGATGAAATCCTTTAATATTGTGACCACTACCCGTGAAAAGATGGCTGGGGCATTCTCTAGCCCAAACAGCATGACAGTGTACTGGAAGGATCCCCATTTAGTGGTTAATGTATTTTTCCTACGATCTTCAAGTGCGATCCTAATCTGATGGTAGCCTAAAAACCCATCAGTTAACGAGTATGATTTCTGACCTCCCACACTATCGAGAATTTCATCAGAGAAAGGTGTAGGGAAGGGATCATGTATGCAGGCATCATTCAGTTTGTGCAGGTCAACACAGATTCTTATTTCTCCTTTAGTATTTTTCTCCTCGACCACCATAGGGCTTACCCAATCTAATGGTTCTATCGGTTCGATGATACCTACGGCTATCATTTTGTCAATTTCTTCCCTGACTTTATGCTTATAGTTGGGGTTCAATCGGTAAGGCTGTTCCTTAACAGGGCACACATCTAGTTTTAAAGTGATGCACATGACCCCTAGGTTCCCTATAATACCTTTAAGTTCTGATAATTTGATAGGAAGCAGGTCCTGGTACTCCGTGAGAAGCTCTGTGACTTTCCCAACGGTATCATTGTCCCAACAACTACGTTTTCACCCTCCGATTCTAGGATAGTGATATTTTTTAGGTCTTCATCACATTCCTCCATTGAAATATTGCGATAGTTAACAATATCCTGCATCTGTGTATCCCAAGCTGGTGCCCCGTACTCCCCACGAGGGTGTGATTCATCAAATACTAGGGCATCTATATCCTGCAGGGCTTCGTCTACTGTCTCAGTTCTGCTTATCAATCTTAACATCCTCACAAAATCTTCCTTCATGGTCTCCTAGTGCTGGGTACACTGATGTATATTTACATCCAGATACCATGCAGTGGGGATTAGCCCTAAGGCATGAATGAATAAGTGTACCTATTTGTCCTTGGTCCTTTCACACCATACCTCCATCCATGCGGCCACATGCTTGCTCGAGTCTCCTTGGCCAAGGAAATTTTCCACGCGTAGGTGAACTGGAGGTTCAAATATTAGGATCATCATCTTGCAACATTCCTCCCTATCCTGGAATGTCCCCTTATGAGTTTCCCACCACCGCGCAGGGGTCGGACGCATGGCTGGGTTAAGTTCCACATTCTTCGCCCCATTGGGACTTCTGCTTCAAATGTTCTCAGAAAATCCCTAATACTACCAGAACCATCAAATTAAGGTAGCTCTCTTACCTCTAAAGAGATACACTAGAAGTTGTTCATGATCCTAAGACATCGTAGCGCAGATACATCATGTAACCAATTCTACCAATTTTCAATCTCCCCATCGGAGTCAGAGAGGCACTCACTTTATTTCTCCCAATAAATCACGTCATCAGCTGTAGGATTAATCCAATCCTTGTCCCAGGCAATTATTCTACAGATATGATCCTTGTCTTCTTCGCGCATAGGTTCTGTATATTGCTCTCCTTCCGCTGGGTCTAGAGGGACTATCACTCTCGTACCCTCGTTCTCAAAAACCATGCTCCTTTTCTTCAAGTTGATAATTCCTCCCATGTCTATAACCCAATCCAATCCCAGGAGTGTAGGATAAGGGTCTAGATATTCCACAATCTGGATTACCTCAAAATCCGTGCATACCTTAGCCCCTACAATATCTACAATAATCTTTTACAGTTTTCCCAATGGTATGATCTTTTGTTGGTTAGCCATGTGTAGCTGTATAGTAGACCATTCCAGCTTAGGTTCTCCCATCTTCTTCCATGTCTGTTTGGGCATGAAATTCACATCAGATCCCAGATCTAGGATGACCTGATCCATTTCAAAATTTCTAATCTGCGTCGTTAGCCACATTTCCCGACCAGGGCATTTATTATGCTTATACAATTTATGAACATATTTAACTTTTGTGGGAGGGTCAATTCTGCCTGTGCAGCTGTCTATCAGTGCTTGAATATTTTCTACTGCCTTCTGGTTGCCTAGCAGCTTCATACATTCCTGTAGGAATGGTTTAAATTCATCATCCGCTCTTACGTTTTTTGGAGCCTTGAAAGTAGAGGCCTCATCCTTGGTAAAGTCTTTGTGAGCTTCGATGAAGGTTTCTTTCTCCTTCTATAGGTCTAAGCTTTCCTGTTTGATAACATCTTTTTGGATAAGGGGTTCAGCCGTAGCTCTCTCCTTAGCTCCTCCAGTAGCCATGCCACTACGCGTTATGATATTAATAACTGGTCCCTGCTCATGTGGTTTTCCCTTAACCCTTTGCACATTGTACGTTGGTGTCTGTTGTTTTTCTTGCATTTTTTCTATCAGTACTAGACAATCTTCAATCACATGATCCAATTGTCTACAATATCAGCAAGATTTTCGTGCACAGTTCAGACAGTCCCTTGCGAAGTGCCCTACTTCTCCACGGTTGTAACAAATCAATTTCCCTATTCCCTGACCTGCGCTTCCACCTCATCCCCCTCCCATGCCTTTAGCTGGGGAGCCTCTTCTGCCCGAGGGAGATAGTGGTGAAGAAGGTTTAGCCTGTACCCTGTACAGGTTTCCTCAGTCTATCATTAACTCATATGTCCAACACTTATGTTCGTCATATCCCACAGATGAGTATAATCAGCACCATTGTTGCTTCAAATCTGGAACATAAGCACCAAGATGAGGGAAGTGGTTGGTGTCGTGTAGTCCAGCTACGCGACAGTCAACACACCATAAATTTGGACCACTTAGTCCTACAGCCTCTTTAGGGCGCAATGGGCTGGGTCCCCCAGCTTGGATGTAGTACACCAGCAAAGGGCAATGATCCTTGGTGTGGCCTGACACCCTGCATCTTATGCACCATACACCTAGGCTAGCTTCTTTTCCTTGCTCTTTCCGCAGATTCTGGATTTTGAGGTGCATTGCCTCCAACTATCTCTGGATCTGATGTACCCTAAACTAGGCATCCTCTCTTGGCACAACTTCTAGCTTCATATAAATCTACAAGGATTTCTCTTGCATCTCAATTGCTTGTTGACCCATAGGTCCACGCAGGTCAGGTAATAGCATGGCGATGAACCATTCCTTGTGCTATCTATCATCATACTGAAACTACCCATCCTTGATAACCTTCTTCAGCCACTGATTAGCCTCCCATACTGACTCAGCGGATCCTTGTCTAAAGTATTTCAATTCAACCACCAGCTGAGCGTAGGACTTAGGCTTCTGGAACTATTGTTTTAAAGCATTCTTAATCTCTTGAATAGATGGATCCGCATGCTGGCCTACATACCCTAGGTACCAATCCGGGGCATTTTCTTCAAAGGCGATGGATAGCTACACCCTCTTTACAGCATGGCTAACCACATTCTACACAGTACATACTAATTCTTTTATGAACCAAAATCAGTCCATATCTTCATCTCCTACACCCTTGAAGGTGGGCAGCTTCATGTGTGTGACCATATCTTCTTCCAGTGGTGGTGGAGGTGTGGGGGATTTCTTACCCTTATGCTGACTCGAAGGTGGTGTAGCCGGAGGACTAGTTCCTTCGTATGTAGCCAACTCTCTTAATGGGTTGTAGATGGATCTATCCCCTTTTCAGTTAGCTCGATAATACTTACCACTTCATGTTATACTCTCACTCTGAATAGAGGTCATTCATTTGGTGTGGCTGCACAAAATTCCCTTTTCTCATAGTAATATTTTAATTAGCAATGACAATCTTCACAAGAAATTAACTCGAAATCCTTTGAAGAACCTCCGCTTCGCCTCAGAGGAGGATACAAACTAATCGATTGTGAATTTCATTAAAAATCCTCCTAGCACACTATCTATCCAATGATATATCATGCAGGTGATTGCGTTTTCAGCCTTCTCTAATTGTTGAATCAATTCTGGGGTCCACTGTGTAACCTAATCATCTTTCCAACCCGTCTGGAATTCTACTAGCCTCGCCATTCTCGGAGCTTGTGCATAAAATTTACAAAGAAAATTTCATATAATTCGGTGAAAATATATTTGCTCTTCCACTTCTCAGTTATTAGATTCATGCTGCGATTCTCCTTTATAAAAATTTCTTGAATATGTCTTCTGAACCAGTCTTCGAGCTCTAATTTCTCAGGTCTCCAACGGCCTCGTGGTATTACCTGATCTCTCTCTCAAAGTTCTCCTAGTCCCGGAAACAGTACCATTTTTTGGCTTCAGGGGTCTTGACCCAGGTTTGAAGTTAAGGTATGCCAACAAACCCTATACTACTGGCCCTTTCAGAAATGACCTACTTTCACAGGCCAAGGTCTCACCCGAAGTATTATGGGTGGGTGTTAGAACTAGGTTTCCGCACATTGGGAGAGAGTAGTTAATTAAGGTAGATCTCATTGAGTTTTATTAGGTTCACAGAAACAAGCCCATTATCGAGCCCTTAACAGTTTAATCAGCATGTAACCATAAACAGAGCTACTATTATTAACATGTCTGATCGACACATTCACATCCATGTGCAAATCAAAAATTACCAACACAGAACATTACAATCATAGCTAATTCATATATCATAGACATAATCACAGCTTACTCAAATAACATAGAGGCACAACCAGTTTAGATAGCATAAAGATACTTCAATAGATTTTGTATTCATTAATATCCAAAAACCCAATTATGAACCCAAGTCATAACCCATGCACACAGCCAGCGGGGTCTGCACACAGCAGGATTGAGGATCTATGCACACACAACCAGCAGGAGTCCTTACCCAAACAACCCAAAACATATCTCAACATTTGGTACGTAGCATCAATCTTACTTACTCCTTCCTTTCTAAACCCAACTATCTATCTATTTATATCATCATAGCCTTTTCTATCCTATGGTCTGAAAACCACGGTTTGCAGACTCTAGGTCTACCCTTTGACCCATTACAAAACATTGGGCAATTTGACCCACCCCAAAGCCCCTGCGCAAGACCGATTACTACAAAATTATATAAAAAACACAGCTTAGGGAATCCTATTCCAACATGTCCTTTCCACAAGTTTTCAAACTTTCCATGTTTTCCCTTCTCTTCATTCTAGGGATACCATCAGAGAACTATACCCCCCTCACAGAAGTCATATGCCTTGGTTTTCCTGTCACATATTTTTTTGATCTTCTCTTGAAGGTTAGTATTGTTCTGGAAAATTCCTCTCCATATTGCTAAAATTGGATCATCCGGTTGATTTCTCTGTGAATTTCATTAGGCTTGTTGTCTACTTCCTACAAAATTTAATAGCCGGGACAACAAGAGAGGTAGGAAAAATTGTATCCATTCCATTGAATAAATGAAAGGGTGACATACCTATGGAATTTTTTGTGCTTGCAATGTCTTCCAATGGAGCATTTATATGCTTCTGGTGCCAATTCTTCTTATTTTCTTCCAACAACTTCTTAATAATTTTCACGAATGACTTATTGGAGGATTCAACTAGCTCATTACCTTGCGGGTAATAAGATGTGGAGTGCCTAAGCTTGATATGATACTTTTCGCATAAATCTATCATTATTTTAGATTTAAAACTAGTTGAATTGTCTGTGATTATCTTTTTAGGATAACCAAACCATGACAAAATATTATACTGAATAAATTGAATGATTAATGCATGAGTGGCTTGTCTGGTGGGAATATCCTCAATCCATTTTCTGAAATAGTCGGTTTCTATCAAGATCTAGTTAATATGAGGTGAAGATGATGAATGAATATCACTGATAAAATCAAGACCGCATTGCTGAAAGGGTGCTTGAATTGAAATGGGTTGAAAGGGCAGGAGTAACAACTTCCTTTTCCCCTGAAAAACCTACCATTCATGGCAATACATGACTCTTTTATAAATATCTGAAAATAAAATATTCCAATAAAATCCTTCCATCAGTAGCTTGTTGGCTGTGGTCTTCCAAAACAGATGACCACCACAATCTCCCTTGTGAAAATCAGTCATTACCTCCTTTGCCTCGCTTTCAACCAAACAATTTAACAATAATCCTCTCGAATCTTTCCCCATAAGATGTGGAGTGCCTAAGCTTGATATGATACTTTTCGCATAAATCTATCATTATTTTAGATTTAAAACTAGTTGAATTGTATGTGATTATCTTTTGCGGATAACCAAACCATGACAAAATATTATACTGAATAAATTGAATGATTAACGCATGAGTGGCTTGTCTGGTGGGAATTGCCTCAATCCATTTTCTAAAATAGTCAGTTTCTATCAAGATCTAGTTAAGCTGAGTTGAAGATGATGAATGAATATCACTGATAAAATCAAGACCCCATTGCTAAAAGGGTGCTTGAATTGAAATGGGTTGCAAGGGCAGCAGTAACAACTTCCTTTTTCCCTGAAAAACCTACCATTCATGGCAATACATGACTCTTTTATAAATATATGAAAATAAAATATGCCAATAAAATCCTTCCCTCGGTAGCTTGTTGGCTGTGGTCTTCCAAAAAATATGACCACCACAATCTCCCTTGTGAAAATCAATCATTACCTCCTTCGCCTCGCTTTCAACCAAACAATTTAACAATACTCCTCTCAAATCTTTCCAAAAAAATGCATCATTAAGAATACAATACTTCTGAGCTTTTAACATTAAAGACCTACTCTTACTCTTTGACACCTCCGAAGGAGGGTTCAAATGCTGAAGTACATAAATAATGCCCGAATACAGGGGAGATGAAATTGAAATTCGTGATACCCAAGGTGTTGAATTAGCCATTTCTTCATCAAATAATGCAGCGATAATATTGATATAAAGTTCATGAAAATTGGATTCTGCCATGAGTTGTGCCAAACCTTGTCCCTTGATAAACTTTGTTGACTTAATCTCGAGATCATATTCAAACATTGCAGCAATCCATTCTCCTCGCCTATATTCCAGATTAGGTTGCACCAAGACTTCTTTTACTACTGAATTTGGGACATAAGCAACAATATGCAAGTGAAGTATCTACACCCGGAAATCCTTCAAATATTTCACAAGCGTCAGGGCCTTTTTTTCAATGATATTATATCTCAGTGTCTTATCTCTTATAGTTCTACTGAAAAATGCAATTGGTTGTTATTTTTTTACACCCTTATTCTACATTAGGACAACAACAAACATGTGCCAAGAGAAAATTAAAATATAATGAAATCCATAATATAATTAGGGCTGATCAAAATTGGTGCACAAGACAAAGAAAACTTGACTGTATTGAATGATTTCTTAACATTTTCAGACCACTTTACCTCATTTTCCTCCTTTAACATATTATTTATGTCCCATAAATTCTCGGCGAGGTTATGAACAAACCTCCTCAAAAAGTTAATCCTACCATTGAAGGGTTGGATTTCCTTTTTCTTTTTCTCGAAAAATCTAACTGCTGGATTGCTTCAATTATTCTGGGGTCTATGCGGATACCATATTTTGATATGATATGCCCCAACAACTTACCTTCCTCCGTAGCAAACAAGTTCTTTTTTGGATTCAGTGAAATACTTTATTTCCTGCACCTCTGAAAAATAATTCTCCAGTGATGTAAGTGATCTTCATCTGTTTGAGAGAAAAATATGAAATCATATAGGTAAATGATGAGAAACACATATTTTTCATTAGTGAAAGTGATATACATCTCTCGATGAAAAGTGGCTCTTGCATTCTTTAGTCAAAAAGGAATCTTGGCATACATAAATGTACCCCACGGTGTAGTAAAAGTTGTCTTCTCACGGTCATCTGTATGCATGAAAACCTTATTGTAACCTAAGTATCCATCAAACAGTGACATCCTAGAGGCACCAACTACCCTCTATAAGGTTTGTTCCATCTTAGGGAGAAGATAATTGTGCTTTAAGGAAACTTTGTTCAAATTTTTGAAATATATGGATAAACAAATTTCACCTGTCTTCTTCCTAACTGGATCCAGATTTGACATCCAATTAGAAAAGTGAAGAGAAATAATAATACTATCCTGATACAACCTGTTTACCTATTTCTTAATCGATGGAAAAAATATTGGATTGATCCTTCTAAGTATTTTGCGGAAAGGTTTTTGATCAACCTTAATAGGAATTGTGTGTCGAATTACACTTGTATCATAAGCCTTCAAATCTGAATAATCCCACACAAAGACATCTGAAAACTCAGCGAAAATTTTTGTGTATTTACCTTTCATTTTCAAAGTTAAATATTTAGACAACTTCACCATCTTGGGCTTCTCATCTATGCCAATGTTGACATCTTCAACTCCCGCTTCAGTTGGGACCATTGTTGGTTTCTTCACAATATCATCTTGATCGAAGATCTCCTCCAAAGGTACAAAACCTCTTGGAATGGAATTATCTTTCAACTGTAATACCTCTAATTTTGTGGCATTAATTCCTTGAAAAACAAAAACATCATCAATATGTCAAGTGGCAAAACTTTTCCTCCATTTGAATTTTTTTTTAAATTTTCTTATCATCTTGAAACACTTGCCAATGTCTAAGGTTGTCTAAAACAATTGGGCAATGCTTAGCATTAATCTTGTATTTCCTGTTGGGATGTACCAGAATTCTAAAGATTCTTTCTGTAGTAGCAAGAGAGTCAACAATAAAATTATGATTTTTAGGAATCATGGGTAAAGTATATTCAATAAATGTTTTGAGAATATCTAAGACAACATTGTGATATGCTCCCATCCTTGAATTTTTGGCCTGGTATTCCCATTTTACCTATTTTATAATGAACTTGGAGTCACCATAAACTAAAATATTTTGAGCCCCTAACTTCTTAAGAATCTTAAGCCTGACAATCAAGGCTTCGTATTCGGCTTCATTATTTAAACAATTGAAAGCAAGCTTATAAGGACAACACCTGACATTAGGAGGAATATTACCCAGTTGATTCATTGGGCTATTAATCCAAATTCCTATTCCATCTCCTTCTTTTCCATAGTCCAAATATTCCTTTCCTCATCCGGAAGTTCAAATTCGGATGCTTGAACTTTGTTTTATGTTTGTTAATCCGTTGTCTCAACATGATCTGTTTCTTTCACTGACTCTATTGGCTTCTCAAATGATGAACTTGGTTGTAAACTAGTCTCTCTCTCTTCTATATTTTTTGCATTGAAAACTTCTCTGGCACTACATGAAATTTCAGAAATTTCCTCATTATCTACTAGCTGACTATCTACATCAATCAAATTGTCATCATTAAACAAAATGAAAGATTCAAAATAAGTATATACAATGTGTATAGGGTGATTATTGGGTTTCTCATTTCTGGTAATCATATACTTCATCTTTGTTTCCCCGGTACAATTTATTGAGATGACCGAACACTGGTATAGTAGCATAAGATAAATCAAGCAGGAAAGTACCTTTCAACTTTGCTCCCAATGATTTGTGACAGAAACATCACGTACCTTGGAGGAATATCAGCCACAACCACATCCACTAATACATTCTTTTGGGGAATCTAATCTAGAGACACTACTAGGTCTTTAATGATACCAAGATACCTCACTCTACTGGAATCAAATGAATAGAGGTCATGATATGAGTGAGTAATGTCTAATCCCAATTTGTCCATTACAACTTTTGGTATGAGATTGTGATATGATAAAGAATATAACATGGCATTATGAAGGATGAAATCATGAACTCTAAGACTGATGTAGAATGATGGGACTTCACTATGAGGTAATTTGTTGTCTACAGTTGGGCCAAACAACAATTTGGGTGATCATTACTGACATTAACCATATTATAAGTTTGGTGAATTTGAGCAACTTGGCTACGTGAAACTTATAATGATCATTCTTTACAAGTTGAGTTAAAGGAATGCAAAATTTTAGCTTGGAAATTTCATTCTCTAAACTAAAAAGATTGGGATTTTTGTCTAACTCTTTGGAAATGGCATCCTTCCTTTTAGATTATTCTTTCGTGGGAATATCCTTTCTCTAACCTACAATTTGTGTTTCCTTATATTTCTTTGGATTGTTGGTTGACACCTGGTTGTTCTTATTATGGTTTGTAGCAGCAGGCTCCTTGTCTTTTTTCTGATTTTTAGAGGTCTTTTTTTGGGGTTGAGTATCCTTTGGAGAAGTTGCCTCGTTCATATTTGAAGTGATAGCCACGTTTGTGTTCCTCAAGGTATATTTCCTTTGCATATAGCTAAGGGAATTTTGGAAACCTCACTGATAATATTGTGTCTTTGTTTCTATCATATCATCATTTGAAGGGACAAATTTTTTATCATTAGATTTATCAACCTCAAGTTCTTGAGTGTATTCTTCATCTTCGGTTAAGAAAATAGGTTTCCCATCATTATCGAAAAGATGATCTCTTCAATAAAATCACCTTATTCCTCATCTTCCTGAGTGCAGTTCTGCTGAATTAGCATTCTAATTTTATGTTCTACTTGTTGATCCACATCTCTCTACTATCTTTGCTTGATTCTAGGCTGAGGTTGTTGCCATTGTTGTCATCGAAAATTAGGATTCTAGATCTGATTTTTTGTTTCCCTATCTAATATTTTCATCCTATCCATCATTTTCTCCATATTTCTAATCAAGGAGTCTAGCTTGCAATCTAAAGAAGTATATGGCTCCTCCTTAATTGTCACCCTTATTTTTGTCTTTTTTTTTTACTTATTAATCATCAAACTCACCTCCACACTCACTCCATTTCTCTTCATCTCCTCGAGAGTTGTAGGAATTATTTCCCTTGGCTCATAATCCATGTCGGGATTGAAGGAATCCAGATAGTGTAGCAAAGCCATGTTAGGTCTCTGTAACAAGCAAGATTGGCAAAGTCCGATCACAGAGTTAACATCATTTCAACCAACTTTGGGATTCTAGGATCTAGCCCTCCTGAATCCGGAGAGGGATCTCTCCAATATGTACAAAGATGGATATTGTCTTTGAAGTTTGGAGTGATGATATTAGGCTAGTTATGAAGGCCAAGGGTTTTGTTTGGTTTCTATGAATTTAATGATAACTGAGTCATTGGCCTGTCTACATGGAATGGCTTCTATCCACTTAGTGAAATAGTCTGTGGCAGTAAGGATCCATCTATGCTGGGCAGAGGATGGTGGGTGGATTTCTCCTATGAAGTCAAGTCCCCACTGTTGAAAAGGGGCTTCAACAGTAATTGGATGCAGAGGAAGGGGTAGTAATTTTCTCTTGCCCTCGAACAATTGGAATTTATGGCAAGTGGTTGTCAGTTTGTGTATATCAGGAAAAAGAGTAGGCCAATAGAAACCAGCCCTCAAAATCTTGTTGGCTGTTGAATTCTAGTACAAATGGCCTCCACACTCTCCTCCATGGAATTCCTGCTTAATCTTTTCTGCATCAAACTCAGGCAAACATTTAAGCAATATACCACTAGCATTTTTCCAATAAAGACATTTATCAATAATGCAATAGTTTACAGCTTTTAATTTTAGGAATCTTGCCTTTGTTTTGGATAAACCGGGAGGTGTGTTTAAATTAAGAAAAACATAAACAATATCAGTATACCAAGGAGAATTCGCAAAATGATCTTCAACAATGGGAGTTGAGAATTCTTCTTGGTCATCCAAAGCATTAATCATATTAATATCAAGAACTTCACAATTTGATTCAGCCATTAATTTAGCTAGACCCTGACCTTTGATGAGCTTAGTGGGTTTAATCTCTAAATCATATTCAAGAATAACAGGGATCCACTTACCTCTCTTACCATCTGGATCCTGGGTTAGAATGTCTTTTACAACCGAATTTGGGACAAAGGCAATGATGTGTGAGTGAAGGATGTATACCCTGAAGTCCTTTAAAGCTTTTACCAAAGCAAAAGCCTGTTTTTCCATAATGTTATACCTTAAAGGGGCATCCCTCAATGCCTTGCTAAAGAAGGCAATGGGCTGCTCTTGTCCTTGTGGATTTTTCTGTAAAAGGACAGCAGCTATAGTATGTTCTGATGCAAATGAGAAGATATAAAAATCCTTTGAAAATTCAGGACTTATGAGAACCGGTGTTTTGGTTAATGCTTGTTTAACCAGTTCAAAGGATGTCTTTGCTTCTGAGGTCCATTTTACCCCTTGCTCCTTCTTCAACATGTTTGTGATATTCCTAAGGAGCTCAACCAAGTTGGGGATGAACCTTCTCAAAAAGTTAATCTTCCCTATGAAAGACCGCAACTCTTTGATATTTCGAGGATGAGAGATTTGCAATATGGCCTCAATCCTCATGGGATCTATCTTTATGCCCTGCTTGGAAATGATATGTCCAAGGAGATTACCTTCTTGGAGGCCAAATAGATTCTTCTTGGGGTTCAAAGAAATCCCAAACCTTCTGCACTTCTCGAAAAATTTCCTCAAATGTTCTAAGTGTTCTTCATCTGTTTTTGAAAATACAGTTACATCATCAAGATAGATAATGATGAAGAAGCCTAATTCTTCCGAGAATGCTATGTCCATGGCTCTCTGAAAGGTTGCTCCAGCATTCATTAAACCAAAAGGCATTTTCACATATATGAAAGTTCCCCATGGTGTAGTAAAAGCTGTCTTTAATTGATCATCAGGGTGGACTAGGACTTGATTATACCCTGAATAGCCATCCAGCAAAGAAATTCTTTTAGACCCGACCACCCTTTGCAAAATATGATCCATCTTGGGCAAAGGGTAGTTGTCTTTTAATGAAGCTTTGTTTAAATTTCAGAAGTCTATACAAAGCCTAATTTCTCCAGTCTTTTTCCTAACAGACACTAGATTAGATACCCACTCAAAATATCTAATAGGGACAATAATACCAGCATCGTGCATCTTCATGATTTCCTTCTTAACCAATGGCAACTGGACAGGGTTGATTCTGCGCAGTTTTTGTTTGAATGGTTTTTGGTTTTCTTTAAGAGGGATTTTGTGCTGTGTTATTTCAGTGTCATATGATTTAAGATCTTCGTAACTCCATGCAAAAACATCAGAAAATTCTTTAAACAGCTCTAAGTATTTGAGTTTAATGTGAGCTGGTAAAGTTTTAGACAGTTTAATCAATCTCGGTTTTTCCTCACTGCCTATATTACATTCCTCCACTTCAGTTTCCACAAGTTCCAGTTTTGGTTTGTTGGCCACATCATCAAAATCAAACAGTTCTTCTAGAGGGGCCAAACCCTTGGGCAGACTATCAGTACTAGAATGCAGAGTTTCCATTTCTACCGTTTCAGGTTTTGGACTTAATTCTGTTTGGTGTCTAGATGAGATATTCTGAAGGTTTATATCTACTAGCTGTGGAGATGGTTCTTCTTCACTAAGAAAATTTTCTTCACTGCAGTCTGTATCATAGTCTGAATCTGAACTATGGGGTTCAAACTCATTTTTGAATTGCATGAAGTCTTCTATTTGTTTATCTCCATCAAATACCTGCCAATATTTCTTGTTATCTGGGATAGCTGGTCTGAATTTTATCCGAGAGGTGTCATCATACAGCATTGGGCAGGTTCTAGCAGCAAAGGCTAAATTGTGGGCTGTAATATTTCTTTTTCTTGGGACAAAAGATAAAGAGGACTCCTCAAATGCTCTTAAAAGATCAATGACATCATTCCTGTAGGCCCTAAGTCTGGGGTGATTTGCGTTGTACTCCCCATTAACTTGCCTAATGATTAATTCAGAATCTCCATAAACATCGATTCTCTTGGCACCTAGTTTTTTCAAAAGATGCAAGCCTAAGAGAAGGGATTCATATTCTGCTATGTTGTTGGAACACTGAAAGTTTAATTTGCATGAGATACATTCTGTATGATTATTTTCAGTGTTAGTGATCCAGACACCTACACCAGCATTTGTTTTGGTGCATGACCCATCAAAATACATAGTCCAGAGAGGTAGATTTTCAGTTTGGTGTATGGACTTTGTATCATTTGATTCCTCAAGTTTCTCATCGGGTTGAGGAATGTCTTTCTGACTGTTAAGTTTTAAGTTCAAAGGATTGATGACTTGCAGTTCGAGTCCTGTGTTCAGTTTTCTAGGATCTTCAGAGACAATAGACTGTTTCGGCACTTCAGCGTTGTTTTCCTCCTCTTTCATCTCGGCCAGGGATTCTGTTGAAATAATTTGTTCTGTGAGTGCTTCATCATTAAACATGATAAAATAATCAAGGCTCGTGCTTATAGCATAGAGAGGGGAGTTTTGAGGCCGATCCTGACTTGTTATTGTGTACTGCATGTGAGATTCCCTATAAAGCTTCCTAGTCTGATTGAAAACAGGGATAGTTGCATAGGTCATGTCCATTTGCATGGTCCCCTGTAATTTAGCCCCCCAAGATCGTGATAAAATCATTCCATACTTTGGGGGGACATCAGCCACAACAACATCCATGACTAAACATTTGGCTAGAATTTGGGCTAAATTAACACAGAGATCTTTAATCAATCCTAGACACTTAACTCTGCTTGAGTCAAAAGAGTACAGATCTTTGTAAGGTCTGGTAATTTCAAGACCCAGGCTTTCCATTACAGCTTTTGGCATTAAATTATGGGAAGCGCCTGAGTCATGCATAGCATTATGCAGAATTTTGTCATGAATGTTTAGGCTTACATAAAAGGGAGGGACAGGACCTTCTTGGAACTTTCCTTCAATCTTTGGGCCAAAAATAAGCTCTGGTTGGTCATCATTAAGATTGAGAGTATCTTCGTTATCTTCTAAGTTTAAAGCCTTCAAAATTTTGGACCTATATACATGTTGGGCAGCTAACTCAGTCAAAGGAACATAGATTTTGATCTTTGAGATTTCCTGTTCTAGGCTAAAAAGGTTTTGACTCTTCAAAGTATTGACTTCAGCCTTGTTTACTGCCACTTTATCAGCAATAACAGCTTGTTGATTTGGTTTATCTACAGTTGAAACAGTTGTTTTCGCAGGAGTACTAACTGATGTGCTAGTACTACTAATGTTTGCACTCTGTTTTTCGATATTTTGAGTGTCTTTCTCTTTACCATTACCGGAATCATCAGCCACTGTTTTGTCCTTTTGTTTGATTATTTTAGATTTGGTTGCAGTGCTGTTTTGAGAAGGTTTGTCAGAGGTATTATTGTTGGGGGTTTGTTTATTAGATCTACTTCTGAGTTCATATTCCCTTAAAGGCTCTATGACAACGTTTTCCATATTTTGAAAGCAATTCTGATTATCATCTCTTCTGTCATCACCAGGTGTATAAAGACCTTGTTTTTCATCATAATGAACCTCAAAGTCATCATCATCTACCCCAAATAAGTTTATATTATCTTCCTCTGTTATTTGATCTGTTTGTTCAACCTCACTTAAAAAGTTCTGATGAAAGGGAGGAATGACCTGCTGATCATCTTCCCTGGGTCTGTTTGGACGCTGATTTCTTCTAAGATTTTGATTCTGGTTTTGGTTTCTGTTTTGAGGAGCATTTTGATTTAGACTTGCTTGTGCTCTCTCTAGAATGCTCATTTTCTTCATCATTTCTTCCATCATTCTTTCCATCTTTGAGTTTGAAGTAGAAGGGGTGGATTCCTCTCTAAAAGATACTCTCTTTTCGGCTTTCATCCTTGCTCTCTTCTCCATGAGGTTAACCTCCACAGAAAGAGCACCTCGTTGCATATCTTCGAGGGTTGCAAAGACTCTTTCTCTGAGTGAATATGTCATGTCTGGATCAAACCCTTCAGGAAATTTGTTTAAAGCTGATCCCTGAGGAGGTTTCAGTTCAGGGGAAAGTGCATTATACACACTGTTAAATCTGGTACAATAAGCTTGTACACTTTCCCCGGGGTTCCTATGGAGATTGTTATAGTCGGCAAGGACTTGGAGAGGGTTTTTCCTTACTTCCCATTTGTTTAAAAATGTTTGATGGAAGGCTTGAAGGTCGTTAATACTATGGGGGGTTAAACCTTTAAACCATTTTCTCACATCTCCCCCCAAAATTTGAGCAAACAATCTGATTTTGACAGATTCATTATCAATTTCATTTCTGTCAAAGTAGTCATTCATCTTGTCCACATGCTGAGATGCTGATATGGTATTATTAGCATCATATAATGGAATTTTGAACTGATAATCTTGTGGAAGATTGACTAATGGTACAGGAAGGACTAAGGGAGCATACCATGCTGCCATGATATGTGGTGGGGGTGGATTAACAAGAGGAGGTGTGGGTAGAAGTGGAGGGGTTTGAACAGTGGATGAAAGGTGAACAGAAATGGATGGAACAACAGTAGATTTCTGAGCTGACCTTGGATGAGAGACACCTAGATTATGTAATAAATGTAAATCAGGAGGTGTTGATTCTCTATTCCCAAGAGTTTCACTTGTTTCGGGAGATGAAAGTGCTGGCTCAGAATCTAACTGATCTAAATCACCAAATGACCTAGTTCTGAATGGGTTCAATAAGTCAATTTGTGATTCACGAAGAGCTGAAAGGTTTTCAAGAATTGAATTAGCTCTCAGGGGTGGTCTGAAAATAGTTGAAAATTGTATCTTAGGAGGCCTCCTAAGGATTGCTTCTGGATTATCAACTATTTCAGGAGGATCTGGGTCAGGATGGGCTCTAGTGTGAATCTTTTTAGGAGCCACGGTTTTTATATGTTTAGACCCAACTAAACAAGAAAAGTTCAACCAGATATGACAATCTTTAGATGGTTAACTAATCTGCTTTCTTGATTCGAATCCTGCAGTCCTCTAACTGAGTTTGAATGACTTTGTAACGATAAGGGTTCTTCCCAGTGGAGTCTTAAGGTCTGTTCAGGATGGTGGAGTCGCCAGGTGGAAGGTTCAGAGTGTTTTCAAAGGAGTACACTGTCCACCATAGTGTTTGTGAAATATTCCTTTTCAAGGATATCTCAAAACACAACAAACTCTAACCAGAGATTGACTGGGAGGGCATTCACTAGATATGTCACCCCTAAAAGAGGATGAGATCCAGAGGCTACCTGGCCCTTTCTAGACTCTGTCTAAGAGTATAGAGTAAAACACATCAAAGACGTATAAAAGATATCAAAACTAGTGTTTTACTACCAATCTGAAATTTTTTTTGGTATTTTCTGAATTGTTTATTTTTGTGGTTTCTAAAAGAATGGGCTAACTTTGCCTCAAAAATTAGCTACGGCTATGAAACAAAGACAGTCTATCCTTATGGCTAAGCTAGCCGATTTTCCAAGGTTAGATAAAAACTTAAAAAGAACCCTAGGATTGAGCTAGTTTGTCACCGATCCAAACAAGTTTTATCATGATTACCATTCTTTGGTAGTGCCTGAAAAGGCTACTTTTGACTCTCAAGGTGTTAGGAAGTTTCTGGGTTTGAGTCCCCAGCAGGAGTCGCCAGAAATGTTAGTTTCTGGTGGCTCAAGCTGGCTAATAAAGCAAGTGCTCTATGAACCCCAACGCAAGCTTTTTATGAATAGATTTGAAATAGATTTAGATGCAAAAGACTCTAAGTTTGTCCCCAGTGGAGTCGCCAGAAATGTTAGGTCTCTGTAACAAGCAAGATTGGCAAAGTCCAATCACAGAGTTAACATCATTTCAACCAACTTTGGGATTCTAGGATCTAGCCCTCCTGAATCCGGAGAGGGATCTCTCCAATATGTACAAAGATGGATATTGTCTTTGAAATTTAGGGTGATGGTATTAGGCTAGTTATGAAGACCAAGGGTTTTGTTTGGTTTTCTCAGATGGTTGAACATAGTTGCTGTCTAAGACGGAAAGATCTATATGAAAATAGGTTCAAAGGTGAGAAGTTGCAAGTGAACAAAATAAGCTTTGATTCTAAAGAAAGATGATGGCAAGTTTTCAATCCATTGGGCTATGGAGTCATAAAAGAATTTAATTGAAACATCCAAGTTCAAGAGTAATCTATGGGGCAAGTCATCTAGGCCTAAGGATCTCTTTGAAGTTTGATTTATGGAATGGGATGATACAAAAAGGAAAGGGAATCAACAGATGCAGAACAAAGAGCAGCCCAGGATCTGGTAAGTACTTTGAAACTAGCCAGCCTTTGACCAGGCACTTAAGAAAAACATAGAAGAAAACTAGGATCTGGTAAGTACTTTGAAACTATCCAGCCTTTGATACACTTCTAATAGAACACAGATAAAAAACAAAGGGAAACTTGAAGGCAACCTTTGGAGCAGAAACTAGCGGGCAGGGCTCACCTTTCTCCTCATCTTAGTTCTTCTTTACTTGGTTACTTCCAAGACAATCACCAAGATAACACAGAATGGCCCAAGATCTGATAAGTACTTTGAAACTAGTCAGCTTTTGACACATCCTAAGGGAAACAGACAAATAGTTGAGCAAACAAGAAAGGGACTCAGGGCTAACCTTTGATTTCCTCGATTCATTCCTTACACAACATATATGAAAGTAACATTTAAAAATAACATTCAGCAGTGACGAAAAGATGAGGGAACGCCAGCATCTCTGTACTTAGACTGAATTAAATCATTTCTAAATAACACAATAAGAGGAAAACATTGGGATAAATATTTTTCAGCCAGAGAAGGTCACTGGTGCACAGCAAACTCTAACACTGTTTAAACTGTTCTTTATAGTGGAAAATGAAACAAATTGAAAACAGAAATAAAATGACAAGTTACAGTGAGAATAACATCACCATCAGCATAGACCAGGATCCCATAAATTAGCTTGTATTGATTGCTTCAAACCGGTTACAATCTTCAAATCCAATGTTTTAATTCACCTCTCTTCACAACCTAACCTATCTGTTACAAGCAGAGCTCCAAGGGCCCATGAAACCACTATTTACAGTCAAGAGTTTTCCACTCAGAAATAGCTACAGCACTTCAGCAATTACATTGACAACCAACTAATCCAACCCCTCACTCATCTTCTTCTGGAGTATTTATAGAAGGATGAGGAGGTGAGATCTAATAAAAAGATCTCAAATACAATTAATGCAGAATTAATGTCTTCCTGGCCTGGGAGGCTCGATGAAGAAATTCTACAGGTGTTACATTGCATTAATGCGTTTACACTGATGAAGTAAGCTCGAAGGGAGCTTGTGTTGACCTTTGAGGCTCTGCGTACTGTTAGGGTTATTCTGCAAACATTATGTCATTACATCTGGTGCAGTAATAACTTCTTTGGTTGTTCCGAGGCATAATATCTGATCTTGTTCAATAAATTCATCCTCTGATTGAGCATTCTGAGGCAATAGGTGGCACTGTGGTGGTTGAGGAATCAATTTGCCTCAAAGTATGGCGGTGGAGGCAATTTTCCGATGAACACTTTTAGGTTTTGCTTTAATCCATGAGCGAAGCCAGGGATTAGGCTTTTGATGACCGTTCTTAGCCGTAATCCCCATCAATTTACTCATAAAACTGCTGCTCTGGTTCACTCCGTCGTCAAAATCTGATACTCTTTCTCTGCTCTGATATCGACGACATTCGTCAAGCTTTACAGGGATGTGCGGCAACCAAGGCTCATGAAACCTTGTTGATATCATTGTTCTTCACCGTATGATCGATTCCCTGGATTAATCGGAAGGACTGGAGTCGTCACCCTCATCCTTTAGATTTTCATAGAATACGAAGAAAAAACCTTAAAACCTGCAAAATACAAGAAAAATGAGGAAATCCTGCGTTATATGGATAGACTGCATCGGAGGGCGTGCGGGAAAATGGGGCGATCAGAGCCGTTGATCATATTGCGATCAACGGTTGGGGGCGCTTTGAACGGTCAACGGAGAAAAAGGTGGTCTGGGCGACGGAATCGGGAGAACGACTGGGAGCCGTCGATCTACAGAGATCGACGGTGGGGATCGACTCTTGAATGCGCCGGGGAAGATTTAACAAGCCAAACCAGGAGTAGGCTTGATATCATTTGGAATTGAATTATAGATCTTGTTGAAACGAGTAGTGAAATTTTTCACAGACTCATTGGAATGTCTTCTCAATGCATCATATTTAGAAAGAATCTGAAGTGGATTATTCTTTTCTTCCCATTTGGCTAAAAAAATCAGTCAACTGTTGTGGATTTACAACTAAATTTGGATTCAGATTACGAAACCATGTCTCCACATCTCTTGAAAAAATTTGGGCAATTACCCTCATATTTGCATCGTCATTGTCGATCTCTTCAAGATCGATGATATCAGTCGCATTCATCATATGTTGCAGGGTTGTAACCTTTAGTGTCCCATTGAACAAAGGGATCCTTTGACCACACCCTTGAGGTATAATAGTGAATGGAGGAGGTAGAATTAAAGGGCCAAATCTAGCCATGAATTCTGCGGAAGGTGGTGCAGGAGTAACAATAAGAGGTACCTTTGGAGGAAGAGATGAATAAGGTGTGGAAGATGTTGCAATAGTTGAATGAGATGATGAAGGTAAGGATGAGGTAGAAAACAAGATTTCTTGCTGATACTGGATAAAGGATTTCTCAGAGGTGTACTGCAAGGTATTATGACCAAACCCGCCTATTAGTTCTAGATGTAGACTCTAAAGATGGTGGACTCAATTTTTATGGGATAATATACTATTTCTGAAAGTGAAGTTTCAGATTTAGCTTTGAACAATGAAATCTCAAACTTGATGTCGAAATATAAATCTTGTAGAGTAGTCAAATCAGTAGGAAGTGAAATAGACCTTAATAGTGATGGAAAACTTGAGTCAACTTGCTGGAGTTGTGATATCTTCTACTGCAAAATCCTCTCAAGATATTTAGTCAGATATGGTGAGTTAGGATGAGGGTTTGATCTTGTGAACTTCTTCTTAGGAGCCAGTTCTAAAAACTACACTTTTGCTTTACAAACTTCGAGTCAGCCTTCTTGAAAAATAGGTCCCGTCACCCATGGACATAGATCTCAATGAATTTGTCATGAAATACCAGGGAAGATGTAATATTTCATTCCCCAACAACGACACCAAAAATTTTATCCTCCGCAATGTTCAAAGGTTAAGAATGAAAACTGAGAGAGGTAACCTAAAACCACTTAGCATTTGGTAGCTAGCCTTACCAAATCATACGGGGCTCTCTCTATGATCTTGTAGCCAAAATATGACTAAGGGTAAAATATATTAGGCTAGGTTTGAGCTCTAGGGTTTTGAAAATTTAGGGTTTTTTTTGGATCAGTAGGAGAGGTCAAGGAAACTAGGTCAAATGTAAAAGATTTGAGTTGCAGGCATGAAAAGGGGCATGACAGACATATTCAGTAGCACTTTAAGGTTTTCAATTGTAGTGTAGGGTGGAAAAGAAAAGGATCAAAATGAGCATGAAAAACATGACTTCATTTATCAAAATATGAACAACATAAACATGAAATTCCTACCAAAATAGAGCATATGCATAAATAATTGTGTTTAACATATTATAGAATGATCACTGAAAAGCATATATATGGAAAGAAGATGAATCAATCATTCATAAAAATGAATTACAGTAGAAAAACACTAGCAAAAAATCATACCACATGAATCCCTATATAATAGATGTAACTGAACTTGTATTTCTACAAATGTCAATTGTACACAAGACTCCAAGCCTTCTACTCACTAATGTCCAAATATTTTGAAAGAAAAATAGATAGAAATAGACAAAAACCATGTTCCCCTCTCTCATGGGTCGAATCCATAAATTAGATAAAAACCATTTTTTTAATTGCATAAACTTACTATTCTCTCAATGTATGTCATATTTTTCTCAACCTTTATTTATCTTTTTCTTTAACTTCCTCTATGCTTTGCACTTTCTCTCCTTTTTGAGATTGAAATCTCAAATTTCCCATGTTTGTCGTGAATTGTTATGTAATATCCATGTTTCGTTATTTTTATATGAAATAATTTTTGAAAGAGTTGTCAATTGATATATTAGCTCAATCAAGCTCCTAGTTCTGCATATTCTCCATTAATGCCATTTATAAATTTGGTATTTAGTTGGTGGGTGACTAGGTTTTATTGGCTCAATTGAGCTATATGCTCGATGAAGCACCCGATTAACTGTGTTAATGACTAAATCAAGGGTTTATTAAACCTTTTATCGAGGTAGAACTCGATTAAATTTTTTAATTGTTTGATCGATTAGTTGAGGTCCTAAAATACACATTTTTAGCACCCATTCTACATATTTCTTTGCAACACCATTTTGTACCATGATGGACTTAAGGAGAAAATTTTATTCAGGTGGTGGATTTGATCATCTTGGATTCGTGAAAATTCTTCTATCCAATGGTATATGAGTTTGAAATTTTCTAATTCATGTGATATTTTTCATCTAATTTCTTGTAAAGATCAATTTTGAATTTTTTTGGAGAGTTCCAAAGGGGTTTAATAAAAAATCTATAACATAAAATATATACAATGAACAAAATTCAAAAATTACCCCTACCTTCGTTTATAAGTCCTCATTAAAAGTGTCTTCCAGGTTTTTCAAATTATTTAAATAATTGAAAAAAAATATTATGTTAACATATGTGTTTGAAACCTGCAATCGAAATATTATTTCTCGAACTTCGAAAAATAATAAAAAAATAAAATTTTCCATAAAAAAAATAAATTTTTAATATGCATAATTTAGTTATCTTGTAATATTCTAAAACAAAAAACTTGAATCTATTCTACAAATTTTGGATACCAATTACGATCGCACAATCACATGAATAAGAAAGAGAGAATTTTAATCGCACAACATAAATATTTATCTCAGGAAAGCCTCAACTAAAAATCCCGCTATCTTTATATTGCATAAGTTAAAAATATGAAAAAATTCAATGAATCTCTTAGGAAATTACGCAACAATGATTTTAAAATACATCTATGGCCTTATGCTAGCTCCATGCACCACCTGTACAATTTTCTAATTATACAATTGATAATACACCTCCATTTAACTCCAATCTCAACTAGGTATTCCTCAAAATCGACATGCATGAGATATTTATAGTGAATCATCAGTTATCTAATTGATCACTACATTTGAATTAATTCATATTTAATTCACTCGACCTATGAAAATAAACTACAACTGGACCCCCTAAAACTTAGGGATAACTCTACATGCCTCTAGTTTGACCCTCCATTTGAATTGACTGAGATAACCGAGTCTCCCTAACTTAGTTAACTCGTACAATTTTTCATGTGATGTGGAATTACAATTTCATTCTAATTTATTAAGGGAAAGTCAAATTACAAGCCTCTTCTTGTTTCCATGTTTAACATTCCTTCTCAACAAGAAAAGGATTGTATGCTACCCTGATCCTGCCTCTGTGGAACTCGAATTTTCCTCTTGAAAGTTCCTTTGTCAAGATGTTTGCATCCTAATCCTCTATAATAATGTACTCTAATGACATAATCCTCCTCAACACATAATCTCTAATATGGTGATATCAGATTCCAATATGCTTGGACCTCTCATGAAAAATGGGATTCACCGAGAGTTTGATGCAACTCTGGTTATCACAATAAATCACCATTTGATTAATTTGTTGACCAAACAACCCAACAAGTATCTTCATCATCGAGATGGCCTCACAAGATACTTGACTAGAAGCCATGTACTTTTCCCCTACTGGACAAAGTGCAACTGATCTCTGCTTCCTATTGTACTAGAAAACTGATGTTGGCCCAATACTGAAGATTCATCCTGATGTTCTCTTCTTTTCAAATGGACTCCATCCAAAATATACATATGTGAATCCTTGAATATTCACTCCCTCTATCCATTTGTACCATACGCCAAACTAAGTGGTGCCTTTGAGGTATCTGAACACATGTTTTTCTACCTTCCAATAGAGCTTGGTAGGCTTAACCATAACTTGAATAAGATGGTTATATAAATTCATAAAATATGTCTATTCATGTGTTCACCACGTACATGAGTGTACCCACGAGCTGCCTGTAGTTGGTAGCTTCTACCAGTTCACCTAAAGTATCATATTGCTTCCTCCAATTCCCTACTAGAGGAGTATTTGTGGGTTTTTTTCTCTCCATATGAAACTTCTTTAGAATATCATTGGAATACTTACGCTGAGATACAAATATTTCCCCATCTCTTTTCCAAATTTCCAATCCTAGGAAATAATGTGTAATATCCCAAAATTGGGATTGAACATCCAGCCTACTCAAATAATGCACTTCTGAGAATTCAGTTCACTGAAATGAGTTTGAAGCTCCTAGATCCCTTAGATCAGCTCATCTAGGGTATAAATCCAAAAGGAGAGAAAAAACAAATCAAACTAGGTGGGTTAAACAGATCTCCCACAACCTAGTCTAGCTGAAGAACACCCAAAGAGAGGGGCTACAGCTATATGCAATGGACTGCTTCAAAAATAACGCAGATCTACTGAAGAAAATAAATAAGCTGATATGTGGGTTCAAATATTAGTTATATAAGAGAAAATCATATTTACATTATAGCCCATACATTGTACAAGAGAGAGAATGAAAGTATACAGGAGAAATCCTCAGAAATGAAGCCATAAGAAAAGACTGCATAAACATGAAAACGTTATTTTAAGGGGCTAAAGCAGTAGCATATTATAACTTAGATCTAGATCAGATCTGTACATAAGAATTTATATATATTTAAAATCTGTGTACAAGAAGAGCTCATCTATACATTCCCGTTGGGGTTTTGTGCAAATCATGAAGCAGAGAGAGTAGATCTGAGATCTAGAGTTGCAGATCTGTAGAAATATTCAGAAATTTCTGAATCATATAACAGAACAGTAGATCATATATGAAAAAAACATGGATTGGATGGCCAATCCATGGATCACCACAGTGAGAGGAAGAATCCTAACACTTGAGATCTCTCCTCCAAAATGCAGAAAAAACACCCTGCAACTTCTCCTTTGCAAATAACGCAGTCCAAGGAGAGAAACTGTGTTGTAGACTCTAAGAATGATTTGGCCTGATTCCAAGGTATGGATCTAAAGCTTAATTAGCTAATGCACTCTTCCAGGAGGTTAAAAGACACACTCACTGAGAAGAGCCACTAGTATAGTCTAGATCTGAGCGGATCTAGTGTCTTCCACTTGCTACAACTCACAAGGACAACCCAACCCTCAACAAGATCAGCACTGTAGGTGTAAGGTGAAGCTTGGCCAAGCCTGATAGTGGACAAGATGGAACAAGTCTCCTCCAAGAGCTGCTCAAAGACGGAGGTGGGAATCCTGAACAGGAAAACCCAGAGAGGAGTGTCTAAATAGATAATACCTTCAGAAAATAATATCTTCAACAACCCATTCAAGCTGATCTCCTCTTCCTTTTATAATATTGGAGTCTTGTCAAACCCTAAACCACTTCATTGGTTTGGCTCCTTTCACGTGTAGAGTCTCCTTCAAGAACTGTGATGTCCCTCAAGGAGGTTCAATGCATCTAGTCTGCATTGTTGATATAGTCAAAGTTGACTTGGTAAAGTGATCAACCTCTTTCACACTCAAGCGTGTTTTATAAAATGGCCCAGATTTAAACATTTTCACACTGGGCATTGATTTATTTTGTTATTTTCAGGAGCTTTACATGTCCTCCTTTACATTTTATTCATCAAGTTACAAGAAGTGCAAAACAAAACAAGGAAAAATAGAATATTCCAATTAGCTTGTGATAATTAGGAATATTACAGTCGTCCCCTCCAAGATGTTGCTTATCCTCAAGCAACTGATAAGGTGAGTGCTGCAAAATCTTCCCTCCTTCTCTTGTGGCCTCCTCATCCAATAGTCTCCACCATTGTGTTACTCAGGTAAATCCCCTCTGTGGATAGAGGTGATCCCACTAGCCCTAGGGTGGGTCTAGAAACAAGGAATCATGCTAGAGTGTAGGTTCCTAGATACTTGAATGGAAGAGGATGTGATAAGATTGCCTAACTATGGTCCAAAGTTATCATCGATGCCTGTAGTGGTGATGAGAGCCACTCACCCCTGATCGAAGACAAGTCACAATCATCCTGCCTGTCGCGTTTGGATACCTGTACAAAGATTAGAAAATGAAAACCACATACCATATACTAATTCCATTCAAAATATACTGATTAGTCAGAGAAGACTAGCATATTGCATTTGATACAGACAAAACACAAGACAGGAACTAGACAATAGTCACTTATATTAATGGGTAGAAAGAAGAGATACAACCACGCTCTGATGTTGCAGTCTCCTCCAGCAGGACTCGAGCGAAGCATGTCTCAAATATCGTCAGGAAATTCGGACGGGATAAGGGACCTCTCAATGGAATTCATTCTTCATCTACCTTCTCAGTTATTCGAATATGGCTTAGTTCTCCAAGTTCAACATTTCAGCTACATAATCCTCTTTGTTTAGCTAGCTTTCATGATGGGAGAATGCTCATTTTATAGGGGGAGAGGGACAGGTTAGGATCCCTATAATCATGGAAGGGAGACCTATCTTCTAGGAGTGTCCCTTGGGAGGAGGAAACCACTAACTAAAGAGGGATATCTGTGGTTCATCTAGTTAACCACTTCCTATGACTGATGCCAGAGGTGGTTGAAGGAAACTTCCACCTCTATTTTGTTAAAAAACATTCCCAAAAAGGCTGGCGTGGGCAAAAAAAAGAGACAGAGCGTAAGCTGGCATGGCCTCTAGTGTACATCCTCCATGTTGGTATGCGGAGTGAACTGGATACCCGTGCCAATGCCAAAACATAGGTTTTTATGGGCTTTTTGAGAAAGTGTTCTACAGGAGAAATGATGCTCTTGTATAGAAGGATGCAAGGAAGGTGGTTGTAGAGGATGACACTACTCACAGGTCACGAGAAAGACCCTCCAATATGCGGGGCGAGGGATTGTAGGGATAGTGACAAATTGTTGTGTAACAGATGGCCCCTAAAGCATGAAGTCTAAGAGAGAGGGAGGGGTGATATGCTTTATGAGAATTCCTACGACCCAAACACTTCCGTCAGAAAACCTACAAGTAAAAATACAACTGATACATATGATACATGACATGTGGCATGGGTGCAACCATCCATAATAGAGTACATAAACAATGAGATCCGAGGTATGGACACAGCCACCCAGAAGTAGGGATCAACAAATAGACTCAAGTATGGTTGCAGCCATCTAATAAAAAGAGTCATATAATAAGTCATAATAATCCACAAAGAACTCGCAGCCTGGATTTCATTAGACAAAATCTAGGGTCTTGTGCTCCATCTCAACTTGAACATAGTACAAATTCAAGCATGCGAATATGTGAGCTGAAGTCGAACATGCAAGAACATCGTCTGATTACCAGCCAATGATGAAAGTTTTTAACAGATGTGAGAGAAACCACCAATAATGGAAATGGCTCTCAAGGTATTAAAGGTACAATCCACAGAATGTGAACAGTGATCTGATGTTGAACACTCGCAGATTCAGTCGATCGAAGGCCAATTATGTGGATCTTGCGTTGAATGCGAAGAACCTGCCATTGAGGTATGCAGGCTCCAAGGTACCTGAAGGGAGTCTCTAGATCAACTTCTTGGATAATTAGCTGGAGTCGATAGGAAGTGACCTTGATTGAAGGTGGGCCATAATGTTTCCCACATCATCGACATGAGATAGAGGAATATGATTTTTTTGAATCAAGACCAACAAAGAATCAGAGGGAGGTTGAAAACTTCAATGGAAAATTTCTCTTGAACATATTGGCAGCACGACATTGGATTTGGCAGTATTTGACATCAAGGGATCTAAGGTCATGGCGATGTGGCAAAGAGCAGATGAGCGGTCAAAAGAGATTACCCAAACCCATGCAGGAAAACAAATAACGAGATGAGATGTCTCCAACCCGACATGAATGTAGACAAGTGCCATGTTCAAGAGCGACATACTTCCAACATGACAACAATGTAGTTCCATTTTCCCCCACCATTTTTGTCGAGTACCGCAATTATTTTTTAAAACAAGCTTGAAGGGGATAGCATATGCTTGCGATGTAAGTTTTTCCTTTGGACAAATCCAACCTAGTACATTTTACAAGCCCTAGGAAGGAGGAACTTGAGTAACGTCATGACGACGGAGTCCAATGTCATCAAGTTTTAACGAGTCTGACAAAGGGAAAAATAGACATATTTTCATATTTAGAGAGTTTTAAAAGAAGGTGGAAAAGAAAATTCCAACAATCCCTTTTCGTAAATAGTCTCACAGATCTAAAAAGGTAGAAAACTGTGTCTGAAGGAACCTCTTAGTTACGATCGGCTAAGGTATTCCTTTTTCGTAGATAATCTATCCTAGCCCGAAAAAGGGGTAAATGTATATTGGGTAGATATCGTTTCGCATCCAATTTAATAAGTTCAAAATGACAAGCGACTCGGCAATATTTTCAATTTTAGAGAGTCAGAAAAGAGCTGAAAGGTGACTCCAGTAGTGTCTTTTTCATGTTTTTACTGAGTCCGAAAAAGTATAAAATACAACTCATTTCTTCGTCATAACCACATGAAAAACTTGTTGCTGCACAAAAAGACGTGTGGAAAACATATTCCTCGAAAATAATATGAAAATATATCGAAAAATATGTTTTAAAACCTATATTAGGACTTTGAAAATTTATAAAAGACCATAAGTGGTAAAAAATATTTACTTTTCACTTTTACCTCTTTGCGGAGAAATAGTGGCCCATTTCCCTTGCGATATTCAAGCGACGATTGTGAACAATCAAGTGGACCAATTTGGATTTCATCTATCTCGGGTAATATCCGACACCATTTTCCATATTTAAGCTATATTTCATTGCATTTAGTTGTCATTTGGGATAAATTAGGGAAGGATTTGCAAAATCTAGTGCATCGCGGTTGGCGCAGGTTCCGGGTACGGACCCACGCCAATCGACCCTTGTTTACACAGGGGTTGCGCCAACCTCGCAAACCAAAATCTGCATTAAATTTAAGAAAATGCAACCAATAGACTACAAATTTTAATACCCAAGGTGGCTTAAAATGTTCCTATGATCAATCCATGCAGGCACAAAGCAAAAAAAAATGGTAATCAAGTGGAAGGAGAGAGAACACAGTGAAGAGGATGAACAAGCAATTGAAAATGAACAATGCATGAATGCCCTCAGGAATTGTGGGCTCAAGAAGTTCTTCTTGACACCATGTCTCCAGGCTCAGCTCGAATTGCTTCAGTATCTAATAAGCATTTGGGACGAAGATCAGGAAAAGTTCGTACTTCAGGATCAAGAGCTTAAACTCAAAGTTTCCGATGTGTATTTCATCAATGGGTTGTCACGTAGGGGTGCAGTCCTTATCTTAACCAGTACCCGACATTCCAGAGAAAGCATGGCAATGGTAATTGACAGGGTGTGCCACAAGGCACGAAAAGGATCAGGGAGCGGCAAAGTGGATATCCAAACCATCCCTGATTTGGCACTGAGGGTAGTGTTTCACACTATCATGTGGGCTGTGGGATCACAAGCACCACATGAGGCCATGAAGACACAACTTCTTCTTGCTTCAGAGTGTATGAACCCAACTCTGTTCAACTAGGCCGAGGTCGTGACTGTCAACATCAAATGACAACTCACCAAGTATAAGAAGACCAAACTCAAGCAATTTGGGTATGGGTCGATTCTGGTATCGTTCTTATTGGAACGATTACCCATATTTCAGTGTCAAAAGGTTATAGTCCTGGAGCCACCACCCAACAAGCCACGGATGGCCCAACTGGCGGCACTGATGCCAAGAGCAGGGGGTGGCCAACAGATGTCCTAGAGGCCAGAGTTTTTTTTATTGGCTCCGACGATAACTGATTGTCGTGGAGGATTGGCCCTATGCTGACACAGACTTCACCAGAGATCCAAACCTCCCACTACTGAAGGGAGAGGATTGGGACGAAGAACTTGGTAAGACTCATTTTTTATTTTCATGACTTTATAATTTTTTTTAATATATATATATATATATATATATATATATATATATATATATATATATATATATATGCATGTTCTAATATTTATCCTTATATGTATGAATATGTTGGCCCAGAGCATCCTGTAGGCATGTCACCGATAGCGAGGCGGATTCCTCGCGATTTTGATCCTCATGGTGAGGGTGGCGAGGAGGAGCTAGTGCAGAACCTAGAGGGGATCTCCCGTGGGGTCCTAGACTATGCTCATTTGGATGATGTGTCTCAGGCCTATTAGAGGCATACTGTAGGGGTGCCAAGTCATATCCACTACTTGCTAAGGTGGTTGGTATGGGCATTGATGTGCTATCATGAGCACCATGCAAAATAGGCACTTAGGCTTTATTTTCGCACATTTTTTAGAGACATGTTGTCTCACATGTAACTGAAACAAACATATATTATTTTTTGTGGGTTTTGTGATGCACACGTTGAAAAAAAATGATATATATATATATATATATATATCTTCTACCTGGGTCTATGTACATATGATGATGTTTTTATAAATTGCGCAAATGTCTATCTAGCACAATGTTAGCTATTGCATCTGTTAATGTATTCATTCGTCTTGGTATATGTTGAGATGTAATGAAATCAAAATGTCTTTCAAGTAAATGAATACGCAAATACAATCTCAAAATGCATGGGTTTCAAATTGAATAATGACCATTCAGTTGAAGAACAACAAGTTGCGAATCCAACTTCACAAGAAATTTGCGTATGCCAAGGTTGAATGCCTCGGTTAATAGTTCCAAAAATGCACTATATTCAACGAGATTGTTTGTATCTGGTCCTAGAAAAATACCTTGTAATTTAATTAACTCACGAACAAGATCATAAATTAGCCAGGCTGCCGAAGACAAGTTCCTGGTACTGCAGGAAGCACCATCCGCGAAACCAACATAAGGGGAAATAGACATCTCCATAGCAAACAAGAATCAATAAGCAGAAAAAAACTCACAAAGCACATCAAACCAAAGCATGCACACAAAATGAAAACAATCACCTATGTACACATATCACACGTGAATGACTCAAGCATAATATTTTTTCAGGTACAACCCATTTCTAGGTTGCGATAAAGGACAACCTTGATAGTCAATAAGATCATAAGACCCATTCTATAACACACGTTTGACGATGTAGGGCCCATGCTACATGGGCTGGAATTTTCCTACCCCCAGCTTGTCATGAGCTTGTTCATACAGGAGAATGAGATCCCGTTCAATAAAAGAACAAGGAGAAATTGTTTGGTCAAAATGGGCTTTCACTCACTTCTTTTATGCTTCGATGACCAAGGAAGCTAAGTGGTGAGTTTTGTCCAATCTCTCTAAGTAGAGGAGACTTTCTTCTTCAGGCGAAGTATCAGGAAATAATTCCATAGTTAATTTAAGTGAAGGGATTTCACATTCAATTGGAAGCATAGCTTCTAGACCGTATACCAACTGAAATGGGGTAAATCCAGTTGCATTGTTGATCGACGTTCGGTAAGCCTATAGAGCTAAAAAAAACATGAGATTCTAGTTTGATTTATGGATCTCGATTTTTCGTTGAAGCATTGTAACAAGGACCTTGTTTACAGCTTCAACTTGGCCATTAGCTTGAGGATAGTAAGTTTTTGAGCTGTCGTGACACAAAACCAACTTAGACGTCAGCTCTGCCATCATATAATTCTGAAAATGAGAGCCATGGTTGGTGACGATGGCTTGAGGGACACCAAACCGAGCAATAATGTGATTGAATATGAACTGTGCCATTGTCTTACCATTCAGAGCCAGTGTAGGCATTGCTTCGGCCCATTTCGTAAAATAATCGACGGCGACGATAATATAAGCATGCCCCCCGGCCGAACGAGGGTTACACGTCATAAAATCTATGCCCCATTTGGCAAAAGGACCAATGGTAATGACAGGGTGTAAAGGAATAGGCAGTGCACGCATATTGCGTTGATAAATCTGGCACGCATGGCATTTGCGTACTGCAACAATGTAATCTTTAAAAATGGATGGCCAGAAATAGCCAACACGAAGAATCTTCTGTGCAGTGGCATAACCAGACATGTGACCACCACAGGATCCACTGTGGCAGTCATTTAAAACCTTATCCACTTCCTCAAGGGCCAGACATTGGCAGAGTACAGAATCGACTCCAACACGATGAAGGGTGTCTCCAACGATAAGATAAGGTTGTGATTGATGTTGAATGCGACGTCAGGCATATTTCGTTAAATTGAACTTGAAAGTAGACGTTTGGAGGTACACGATGACATCACCATACCACAGATCGAGGGTGCTGATTAGGAAGAGAGTTTGGTCTGAAATATGATCCTTGGAGGAAGAAGGAGTAGAGTCGGCGGGGAGAGAACAAATCAAATCAGTGAAAACAAATGATTTTTTTGATTTGGTGGTAGTGAACTCCAAATCAAACTCTTGGAGGATAACAATCCACTTTGAGTATTTCCCCCCCAACAACTGCCGAGACATAATATAAGTCACGGGGTTACAATCAGAAATCACGGTGACCATGCGTAAAAGAATGTAATGACGAAAATGTTGGATGGCCTCGACCGCAGCCAGCGCTAAATTCTCAACATGTGCGTAACATGTTTCAGGGTCGAGAAAGTTCCAAGACAAGTAGTAAATGACATGCTCATTATCGTCATCATCATCTTGAACCAAGACCATGGTGATCGTATTGAAGGAGGTAGCTAGGTAGAGAGTGAAATCACGATGGTAATTCAGAGGACATAATATAGGAGTGTTGACAAGTAACGTCTTAAGTCTATCAAAATAATACTCAGTAATTTCATCCCAAAAGAAAGGGACGTCTTTCTTTAATATTCGTGTAAATCCTTTGGCTACTTCGACGTAGTTTGAGATGAAACGACGTATGAAATTGGCTTTCCCTTGGAGACTCTGGAGCTGGTGTAATGAGGACGGGGAGGGGATATTGACAATAGCCTCAACCTTAAGAGGGTCAAGGCAAATTCCATATTTAGATACGATAAACCCTAAAAGTCTACCGGAGTCGACGCAGAAGGAGGATTTATGCGGATTGAGCCTAATGTTGTAGTGTCTACAACAAAGAAAGATTTGATGAAGATGTTTCGGTTGGTCTTTCAGCACAGCTGAATGAGCCGGAAGGTCATCCAGGTATGGTTGGATAATATGTCGAATATTGTGAAGGGCATAAGACATCGTGCACTGGAACATAGCCACAACATTATTCATTCCAAAAGGGAGTTTCTTATACATGAAAGTTCCCCATGGACAAATAAAAGAGGTCTTGTGTTGATCCGATGGGAGAATTTTAATCTGGTTATAGCCAAAAAAACTGTCCATAAGGGAGAATATTTCACTCCCTACACAATCATCAATGATCTGATCGATAAATGGGGTGAGATAGTTATCCTTAGGACAGGCCCAATTGATATCGCGATAATCAACACAAACACGAATTACTCCCTACTTATTATCCACAGGAACAATATTAGAAACCCATTCAGTTAGGGGAATTGGATAAATGAAAGCTACTTTGAGAATTTTTTCAACTTTAGCTTTGATGGCGGCGGCTTTCTGAGGATGAACAGGACGAAGACGCTGATGAACAGGCTTCGCACCTAGGTAGGTGGGAATCTTGTGCACCACAATATTGGGGTCGATTCCAGGCATCTCTTCGTAAGACCAGGTGAAAACATCACGGAATTCACGAAAGAGACTACTGTACACTTGGACTTCCTTAGAAGAGCAAGTGACTCCCACATCGATGTTCTCGACAATCCCCAGTTTCACGGAAATGTTGATAGGCATCGTTTGAGTAATGTTACCCAAGTTACCTTCTGAAAAGACTCCATGAGTAAAAATAGGCATTTGAATTGGCGTAGAAGGAAATTGAGATGAAAAGCACTCAAGATAGTTAGACATTACCTCGAGGCAAGGCATAAACGAGGAACTATGAAGCCCATCACTCCACGGTAGATATTCAAGAGAAATGGTTTCCATGATAGCCTCGTTTGATGGAAATACTTCTTTCAAAGGATCGGGTGAATTTCCATCGTCGAGCCGGGGGGATTGAGAATACACATCGAGAGACATGCTCAAAGGAGAAGCTTCAAGAGGGGGAGAATTAGATGTAGCTGTAAGCTCACAATAATTGATTTAGATTTGAATAAGCAGCATTGAATCTCCAAACGAATCAACCTATTCAGGTAAAGGGAAGATCCATGGGTCATCTGACCGAGAGACCATATTGACTTGAATGGTATTTGGTGGTGGAAAGGGGAAAATACCCATGAGAGCGAGATATTTTAAAAGACCCGGACCTATACTATTAGGGGGATTGGGAATCTGATCCACGTATGATACATTATTCTCGAAATATGAGGTAAAGAATGACAACTGATCAACTGTAATAATTTTTCCCTCATGTGGAAACTTCAGAAGTCGAAAGAGGGTGGATGGAACGCACATCATAGCGTGAGTCCAACTGCGACCAAGTAGAAGATTATAATTGAGTTTGCCATCAATGCCTTCTACTTCAATGTTGACTGTATTTCCTTGCAACGTGATTAGCAAGCTAGCGAGAACACCCAAGGGTTTTGATTCCCTTCCATCGAATGCCTCAAGGGCATTGGGTGATGAAGTCAGGGCTGGAGAGCCAATAGCCTTCCAGCATGCAGATGGCATGACACAGGTATATTCACCTTCATCCACTACAACCCTATGGATGTTCAGACCGTTGATACCAACTTGTATCACAAGCGCAATCTGGTGTTGAAATTGGGGGACAAAATTCTCTAAGTCGAAGGAGGGAAGGCTAGAATTAGCAGGGTCAATCCCGCCGATCGCAGATAATAATGCTTTCCGTTGAGACAGAAAACTCTAGATCACTTCTAACGCAGACATTTCAGAACACGCCTATGCTAAATCCTCAACAATGTTATAATGCTAAGCAGCACGGGCATCAGGACTATAAGAAGATTTCTGGAGAACACCGTTAGAAGGTGGTTGTATAATGGGTTCAGTACTGGGCCTTTCAATTTTAAGAGGACCAGAGGTAGGTGGGGGAGGAGGACCATCAATTCCCTCTTTCCTGTCTACCTGGCGTGATCCGGCATAATCCTTCGACCGAGTAGCGATGGAAACGGTTGCAGAACCGTTCATCATGAAAACTTGAGAGCCAAACGACACAAATGGCGGGGGTTGCTCAACCATCTGGGTCTGTTGAGATGGGAAAGGTTCTTTAAGGACTTCCAGAGTTCCCTTAGTGCCTTTGAGTAGTTGAATAACCTTGGATCGTCTAGTACAATCCTTAGTGTAGTGTTCCTCATCACAAATCAAACAGGGATACTTCAACTTTCACTGTGAGCCATCATTAGCACGAGGTTTAGACAGTTCCAGTTTTGGGGCATCAGATTTGGCCTTGCCTTTGCCCTTATTTTTCCCCTTGGAAGTCCTGTCTGGAGGATTGGCCTGAATGGTGTTGACCTTCAAGATTTTACCAAAATCTGGGGTAGCCGGAGGAGCAGAATTATTGGAAGAATTTGATTTTCTCTTCCCATTGGAATACTTGCATTAAGTCTGAGACATGAAACAAATAATTCCATCGACTGATCAGATAGCTGGCACTTTAGAGGTCTTAGGACGTGGAGCCTCATTCAATATGTCATACAAAATTCGTGATTGAGAGTACACTAAATCAAGGTACTGGGCATGAGCGATGGCTTGTTCTTCGGTTACACATGCCCCCATGGCAATGTCTTTCACAATATGATTGAAAAAAGATGTATTGAACCAATGAGTAAGAAGTGAATAGGAATTTCAAACTTGATCAGACGACGACGCCGTCTCCATTCATGAATGTGGTCTGAGATATGGGTAGCTCAGTCCTGTTTCAAGGATGTGAGGAGATGCATCCCGGCTTCATAACAAACCAGCAACTGAAAATGATTAAGTAATGCCACAACAAGAGTATTGAAATCTTGAAAGATGCCACGAGGCAGTTCGATATACCACTTAGCAGCATCTCTGGTAAGAGTGCGCCGGAAGAGACGGAGTCAAACAGAGTCATCCACCCAAGAATTGGAAGAACACCATAAATGGTATGTCATGACGTGAGCTTGGGGGTCTTCTCCAGACTTGCCCTCAAACTTGGGACAATCACCAAGAACCTTCATTGGAACTGGAGGCCAAAAGGGATTATGAAGAATGGGATCATTTGTCAATTTGGACACATCCGATAACTCCAACGTAGCGAGAAAAGGCAATTGAGGGTTAAAAGGCATAGCATGTCCTCAATAAGGACTTGTACCCATGCTCCATCCTGGTTGAGTATAAATCTGCCCCCATTGGTTCTGTCCTGAAGGATTCACACCATAAGGGGTATGAGCTGGATAATTCAGTTGATATTACGACTGAGGACCAGGATATGGGGGTTGAAAACCAGGATAATGATTTTGAGTATACGAGGGTCCCGATTGAGCAGCTTAAGGATTCTGTTGCAGAGTATAAGTATAGCCTAGTGGTTAAGGGTGATAAGAAGGCCCTTGAGACGGGTTGTAAACCATTCGATATTGACCTTGAGGGAAATAATTTCCTTAGGGTAGAACATGCTACTAATAAGTGGGGTGCTGCTGAGCTAGATACGTCGGGCACAGCGGTTGATTCGGCTACGACATAGAGTAGAGCGGTGGACGAGCAAGGTGAATGGGTTGTGCAAGTTGGCCGAGCTGAGCAAGTTAACCTGACTCATGAGTGCCACTAGGTTGCCTTGGCAGAGCGAGTTGGCCTGATGGTTACAGTGGGCCGGGTTGTGGCTGATAACCAGGTTGACCTAGAGCAGGACCATAAGATAGTCCTGTTGTGCAACATTTGGACCAATCAGAAGATATGGATGTTGAGGTTTCTCCATAGGTTGAGATGGATGAATATTCCCCCCAGGACCATATGAAGGTCCTGGTTGATATACCGGCTACCCAGCTGGTCCTTGAGGTTGCCCTGGTTGGATCACAGGCTGAGCTTGTAAAGTTTTACCTTGAGGATTGTAAGGATACCCTTGCGGGTCGTAAAACAATCCTTGCTAGACCAAAGATTGTCCCTATAAGGGTTTCCCTTGTGGGTCGTATGCATACCCTCGTTGCACCGAAGGTTGTCCCTAAAAGGGTTGTCCTTGTGGGTCATAGGCATATCCCTGCTGAACCAAAGGTTGTCCCTGAAAGGGTTGTCCTTGTTGGTTAGAGGGTTGCATAGGCAAGGTAGGTATAAAACCAGAAAGGAACTGATAAGCCTCAGGAGCAGGTATGTAGATAGGGTTTCCTTGCTCTTAATGCTGAAATGGAAGTGAATAAATCGGGGTACCGTCCGCTCCATAATGAGAAAAATAAGACCAATAAGGATCTTGAGGGGACTGATAAGTCTGGGAGTTTTGCTGTGGAAAAAACAACCAATACTCCTCAAAAGAAAGGCCGTCAGGTATGGCCATGGAAATCAAGGTTTCTACCAAATTTGAAACTCCTGACGAATCCACACAGACAGTAGGCCAAGTGGGAACAGCCGTGACAAAAGGCTTCGACGACAAGATAGTTGTCATTGGCGACATACCTAATGATGGGAGAACCAGACCCCTTGATGGAGTTGATGTTGCCATGGAGGCAATACCGGCCATAATCTGACCCAAAGACCTATATCCAGCTAGAAGCAACACTGATGGTGAAGATTGAGTAGGCTCTTGATGGATGTCTTTAGGAAAAGTTAGTATTTTTCATCAGAAACTGGAATACCCTCATTACCATTAGGACCAGATGAATCCATGTTTGAATCCACCATAAGATCTTGCAAAAGAGTACGGGGGCTAGGAGGTATGATAGTAGCCAAAAAGGGTGATCTTGATGTAAGAGGGGGAAAATGTTCCCCAACCCCAAATCCAAACCAATCATACGAAAGAGGCCAATGGAACTCAACTGGTTCTCCAAATGGGTACTCCGACGGGATGACAGGTTGTTGAAGCTCAGCAGACCAAAGATCTGAGAATTTTCAGATGAATCATCTGAAAAAGGACTACCATTAGACAAAATTGATGGTTTCGCCACTGTGACTGTAGCACACCAGAAAAGGGAAAAAGATGGAAAACAAAGATGCTTGGATGAAAACCAAGGCAAACAAAGACATGCCAAGTAATCAATATTTAATGGGCATATAATCTTAGGTAGTTTATCTTACCACATCGAAACCAAAAGTTTGTTGTTTCATGTTTTAAGAGTCAAGAAATAGTCAAAGATGACTCTCATCTCTTTCAATTTTAAGTGAGCGCGAAAGGACAAGTTCTCAATGATATTTTCAAGTTTATGGAGCCAGTAAAGATCAAAAGTGACTGCTCTGGTAGTCTAGGTAAAAGGGTGTACCAGGTTCCCATAAAATGACATATACACCTTGGTTATAAAATGAAAGAATAATCAACCAAGGACTTGATGTACGTGTAGGTAGTCTCCCTGAATGCTGTGTTCAGTGTATCATGGTTGCAAGGCAGAAGACTAGCTTCCTACGGATAAAAGGATTGCAACCTATAGGGGTCTCCCTTTATATACTCGACGATACGGGGAACACAAGTCTGTACTAGCGCTGTCTAAAGCCAGATGGCGAGCGACAGCTACTATATTTTAAGACGCCAAAACACGTCTCTAACTTAGACCACTAAATTTTTCATTAAGTTTCAATGTTGCCTTAGGTTAATTGAATAAATTTTAAGCTGATATTGTATTTATGTTTCAATTCCAAGGTCCTACCGAATGTTGGATCTCACAAATCCCTGAATTCAAGCTACATGCCATATTACCATTTCTTTCAATGAAGACCTATCTATGAGAAGGTTATGAGTTTTCAAGCGATAGAAAATAATGAGAACACACAGAATCTTCCACTATGGAACCAAATGAAAACTAATGAGAACGATAAATATTTCCTAGAATGCTGAATGCTAGTTATGCAAAATAATTTTCAATTCCACAATGCAAACAAAAATGCAAGGCCAAAATATATTTTTAATTTTTTCAATGTAATAGAGCAAATAGTGTACTAAATAACATGAAAAATGAATCTTCACACTAGTTCGAGAATTCCAATGCAAGAGTGAAATAAAAACAATTCAATAAACTCACAAGAAAAAAAACAAAGACTCAAACCAATGTCACAATCTCTCAAATCTAAGAAAGATGTCGAAACAGACCCATAAAAGGAATGTGAGCTATGCTTGGAGTAACAGGAAGAAAAACTGAATGAAAGAGACAAGACTCACTCAAGACTCATTTCACCAAAAGAAACCACTCAAAACGGATCCAGGGAGCTGAATGCAATCAAGCAAATAACGAAGGTGACTGCAAAACAAGAGACCCAAACTCCTACAGGAGGCTCAGCATATCAAAGCACTAGAAAGGCCTAAAGCCATGATGCTAAAAAAATGGGACAAACAACCGAAGGAATAAGGATGATCACAGTCACAAACAAACCCAAAGCATTCAAATCAAGTCAAGGAAAGACCCAGAAACACCAGGATGGACCAAAACTCCAAAACAAGGAAAACCCTAGCACCTATAGGAAATGACGTGACTGGCTGGCTGTAATCCGCGGTAGACAGGGGATGGCGTGGGTGATGAACTAGCACTACAAGAGAAAAGGACATTGGTGAGGGCCATGCTTGTGACGGACCTTTAAGGTTTGTCACCAATGTCACATATGGTGACAGTCCTTAAAAAATCGTCGCTATAAGTATATATAGTGATGATCCTTTAAGGTCCGTCACCAAAGCCATTTTCAATGACACTTTTGGTGAGGGACGTTAAAGGCCCATCACTAATTCTCTCTTTGGTGACACTTCTAGTGACAAAATTTCAATGACCCTCACTGATGTTATCTTTGTTACTTTTGGTGACAGTCAAAAAATGTTTTTCACCATTGATCATTCCAATGAGTTTTTGATGACGTTATGTGCTTGTTAATATATTTTTGTCAAAAGAGAACGATTTAATACCATTATTGTGGAGTATTTTTTATAATATTTCTAAGGCCATAGTGGTTAGAGTCAGTCAATTTTTAAGAAGTAATTAGTGTGGATCATTTCCCTCAAGCAATGACTAGTTGAATAGAGCTTTCTTATGAGTCAACACATGGTTCATATCTATTTAGTTTACTATCTAGAAAATTCCCTTTAGATAAAGTCCCACTAGTGTGTGTAGGAAATATATTATTTAATACATAATCAATCTCTATTGATTCTATTAATGAGAAAGACCTAACACTCCTCAACAATCCAGGCACACCTTAAATTAATTCTTTGGCACACACTAACATTTCTTAGTAACACACGTGTCTTGGAACATCTTTGTACCTAGAACATATTTTCATGACACTGATGCCCAAGTACATGGTGGCATGTGCTAACACAACATAGAACTCTCCTAACATGTGTTGGCATGCATGTAGTCCCTAGCATTCTCTGGAACAACTTGGTTGAATGCATTGAAATACATTAGCACTTGGCACACAATGCAACTTGGCATGTATTGGAACCTATTATTAGTGTGGTTAGCATGCCCCTTTTGAAAAACATAAAGTCCTGACTTATATCCCTCTTATTGGTTCTTCCTTTTGCTTCCTTGAAACTTCTTAACACATATTGACATATCGTGGCACCCTGCACATCCTTAGCACCTAGCATGTATTGGCATATCTTGGCACTATTTGGCACATATAATTAGCACACCATGGAACTCCCAAGTGTAACACTTTGAGACTTCTTGAAATGCCTTGATGTTCCCTATCATTCCTTACCAATTCTTATCATACCTTATCACTCCCTCCTTGGCATGACAACTAGCACTCATTAACACTAGTCCATGGCACACGTTCTCGATATTCATTAACTTCCATGAATTTTGACCTAGTTCTCCCTTAATGTTTTGTCCTAGTACTCAACACTCCTCAACATTAATTATCACTCTCTAGCACACCTTAGCACTCTTTAACGTGCCCTTCCACTTCATAGCATGCATAACACTCTATGACACATATTGGCACTTGGCACATGTTGGCGCTTGGAAAGTCTTAGCATGTATAGAATACATTGACATGCCTTGGTATAATTTGGCATGGTTTAATATTAAATTTATTTGGGATCAACTGTTGAAAAGTAGATGAGAAGCAACAAAGGACGACTTGGCACTTAGAATGCACTAATAATTTTCACTTGGCACCTATGGGCACCTAGTGTTGGTGTGCCTAGCATACCCCTCTTGGAAAAGGTAAATTGATGAATTAATAACCCTCTTATGTGTTCATTTCCTTGTAGTTTAACTTATTTCTCAATTTTATTGCCTTGAAAGTCCCTTGCATGCATTGAGACACCCTTGCACATCTTAGCATGCCTTATCACTTGTCACATTTTAACATGTTGGACATGCCTTCGCACCATCTGACACATCTTAACATTCCCTAGCACACCTTGGCACTCATGTCCTCAAAGCTAGACTTAACATTTCTTCACGACTTGGGAACCCAATAAATTCCTCGGCTAATGCAGTTCATGTGACAATATTGGCTTGCTTAAACTGTAAAAAATTGACCAATTGCACCTACTACAAGTAGATTGTGCCTTTTTCACATAAGAACTGCCTATAACTCATATTATGCCACTCATGTCCAAGCTCAACTTGTCCCACTTGACTAGTTACCAAGACAAGGATCACATGATCTAGCCATGGCCATAAAACAACTAAGAAACATAGCTTACATTGGAAATATTTCACATGTATGTTTAGTTCATATAAATAGTAGAACATTAACTAAGAGTTTACAAGAACCACAAGATGCACAAGGCACAAAAGGTATAATCCCACACAAGTCGAGTGCCCCAAAACTTATACACAATAATGTACAATATGAAATTATCTAGAATAGTTTAAAATATGAGCATGTAGCCAAAGTGTGCCACATCTCATATAAAAAAAATAGCCAAAGGAAAAACAATGTTGTGCCTAGCACAAAGTGATCTCCCTTTATCTAAAACTATTATTTCGAGCCCCGTATAAAAATTGTAGGTTTGCCTCCTATAAATCCTATTCTAAACTTCTCCTGACACACTTCATCCTTGGCACACTTTAATTCGCTAACACTCCTTGGATCATGCTCTTATTCATTCCTTTCCATGCATTTTGACCTAGTTATCCCTTGATATGCCTCGACACTCCTTAACACTCTTCGTCATGCATTGACATTGTCCGACGTGTGTTAGCATGACTTTTAATTCCTAATGTGCATGCCCTGACCCTCCCTAGATATCAAGACCCCACAACTACCTTTACATAATTTTCAACTTTGGAACCCAACCAAGCTCTCGATTGACTACAAGATCTTGAGCAAGTTACGGTTACTACAACTAGACTATGTTATTGAATTTTGTAGCTTGGGAGGTACTCCACAAGCCTAGTGAGATGGGTTTGTGTGATTTTGGTCACAAAAGGATTTGTGGGCAAAGAAACCAAGAAAATGGATTTTGTACCCAAGATGGGGTTTAAAATCTAAAAGAAAATTAAAAAGGAAAATTAACATTTCCTAAGGTTTGAGTGGATAGAATCTGTAATTTCTAGAGGCTTCTTAATAGGTCTAGGAAAAACTATTTAAGGAGGCCTTAGGATGAAGGAAAGAAAATCAAGTGAGAAGGATCTTAGTTGATCAATGGGGCTAAGAGAGATGTCGTCCTAAAGTAGGTTGAGTAAGAGGGCCGAGTAAGGGTTGCTAAAGGAAGGCCATGATCATCCTCCAAGAGCAAGATCATCATGTAAGGGTTCACAAGAATGTTGCATACCTTAATGGTTGGTTTGAGCTAGGAAGTAGGATGGCATATTGTTGGTTCTCTTATGGCAGATCGAGATTAAGAGAGGTTTCCCATGAGAATTTGGGAATAGGATTTCAATGGTGTGTTTGTGAGAAGGCCACATAAAATTCTAAAATGTTGAAATTTGCAACAAGAAACATTGAAATTGGAAAATAGAAAGGAAAAAAAAATGCACCCACACTGGTGAGGAATTTTGATGCATAAGGAGTGAGGAATGTGAGGCGTCTAATTTATTTTTGCCTTAAATAAATTGGACAATAAATTATAATTTCATCTCATAACAACTTGTGTCAGTTAACGAGGTCATGATGATTGATTTAGCTCAAGAAATTCAAGTTGAGGGTCTAATATGAGGCATGTAGAGGTATTAATCTAATAATTTTGTAGTCCAGTTGGAGTTGATGCATTAGTGGGGTGGAGGTGTAAATTAGTTAACTCAATTAAATGAGTTAAAATCAGTTTAAATAGTTCTAACTAAGTGATGAGTTAGTGAGAGGTCAGCTACTAAATTAAATTAGATTAATTTCACAATAAGTGATCAATTAGATAACTGATAATTCACTACTAATAGCTACATGCATGTTAGTTCTGAGGAAGAGGTTAAAGGTTAAAGGAAACAAAATATCAGTTGTATTTATACAAAATTTCCCATGTGAAATTATAAAGTCATTGGGATGCTATGATGGATTGCGCAATCAAGGAATACTAATTTTCCTAATTAATAGGGAGTTAATTCCGTAGGAATTGCATGAGTAAGGTAGGCTAAAGGAAGGTTGAGAATTGGCTAAGTACTAGACCAAGTTTTCCTAGATTAGTGGGAGACAATTGGTAGAGTGTTGGAGAATCTCATGAGATATTAAGCATTGTATTGTTTAATGATTCCTTGACTTAATACACAATAGAGATAAAGCATTTTTGAGCAGTTGTTTTCCCCAAATACATCTTTAGTTGTGTGATTGATAATTTATTTCTCTTACTTATATGTGATTGTGTGATCGTGTTTTGTTTCTGAAAATTGTAGGAAGGATTCAGTATCTTGTTTTAGTACATTACAAGATTATATTGAATCTCGTTGGTTAGATTTTCTACATGGTATCAGAGAAGGAATTTTTTGGGTGGTGAGTTTGCAGAGAATATCTGAAATTTTGGTGTAAAAATTTCGGGAAAAGAATAGCATATTTGGATTCCTTGCTAAAAACTACCCAAACGGAAAATCAATTTGGAGCTTGGATGAGGGATATATCATCAATTTAATTAAAATAAACTCTTTTTTAGAATCTTTTGTAATGACGAGACAATTACAATGTGTGCAAGTTAAGAACCTATATGCACTTGAGGTACGAAATGCACGCAAAGCTTTGAGTAGCAAAGAATAAGTTAGAGACTTGGTTGTTGAGAGGGAGTACAAATTACCTCTCAACATGTAGCCGTAGAAGCAGTCTCAGAAGGTTGTGGAGCATCCACAATTGGATAAGCATAGAGGAGACCGAGTGGAAGCATCCACTCAAGCAGATACCTTCATGACAGGGAAATTTCGAGCTATATGGGAAGAGGGATCACATGTAGCCATACCTCTAGGTGAAAGGAAGGGTGATGTGTAGGACATAATCCCAAGATAAGAAATTTTGGTAGGGTCCACTGAGATGGTGTGTCTCATGGATCGAACCTACATACTAGGAGTCCACAGTACAATACTAACATGAAGGATCAGTTAGATTGATGCAGTCAGATGTCAGGAAGAAAAAAATCAGAGTGATAATGTCAGATACTAGAGCGTAGATCAAAGTTGGCAACAATGCAAAAAGCACAAATGCAAATGTCAGCAGCACTGCAAAGAGTCTAGTAGATAGGTGCAGTAGCTAGCAGCAGTCAGAAGACTCTAATGACAAATTATTTATACTGATTCAGTTGTTCGAAAGCTATTCAGTTTCAGGATTTGCAGGTGCAAACAACACTAGAGAAGTGTTTCATGCATAATTCCAAAGGTACCAGATCAGGATAGATTGAATTCCTTTCTTCTTGAGAGTGGGTGTTGAAATTTGCAACAAGAAACACTGAAACTGGCAACCAGAAAGCACAAAAAAAAAAATTCACCCACACTGGTGAGGAATTTCGATGTACCATGAGTGCGGAATGTGAAGCATCTATTTTTTTTTTCCTTTAAATAAATTGGACAATAAATTGTGATTTCATCTCATACCAACTTGGGTCAGTTAACTAAGTCATGATGATTGAGTTAGCTCAAGAAATTTGAGTTGAGGTGATTGAGGTTGATATTGGTGGCCACCCGCCTATTCCACTTGGGTCCTCGCCATTGTCTTTTTCAGTTTTTTATTTTCCTTAAATATAGCACAGTTTAGTATTTTTGTCAGTTTTTTCGGGTCCTGAACTTCCGAAGCGGTTTTGAGGCCCCAAACGATGTTTTTTGGGCATGAAAGTTTTGGCAATTTCATAGAAATCAAGCTAGTGGTTGTAGTCCCCAAAGAGATATTTATAACAAGGTATCATGTGTGTCAAACATAGATCATATGACCAAGTTACGACCTAAGGAAGTTGGTTGCCCAGCTACCCCCAACAGGGCCCATAAACTCTTGGTGTTACATCTCCTCAGGTTAGGGTTTTTTCTTATTTTTCAATAATAAAAAGGCCTTTGAGCCTTATTGTAACATATTTCATAGGCATGTAGCTGCCACATCTCTTCTTAGATATAATCTACCATCGCCCGTGCTAGTTTTTTTTCCATTATGTTTGTAACTATTTTTTAGTATTTGATGTTAATGAAATGAAGTGTTATTCCTAGTGCATCTATGTGTTTATGTTTATATCTGTATTATATTTCTTTCTTTCATATGTCCAAATCATGAGGGTCTAAGATGAGGCATGTAGAGGGATTCTAATATGTTGGGGTCCAGTTGCAGTTGATGCATTAGTGGGATGCAGGTGTGAATTATTTAACTCAATTAATTGTGTTAAAATCAATTTAACTAGTTCTAACTGAGTGATGAGATAGTGAGAGGTCCACTGAATTAAATTATATTTAATTCAAAATGATTGATTAGTCAGATAACTAATAATTCAATATTAATATTTTCATGCATGTCAGTTCCGAGGAAGACCCAATTGAGACATAGGTTAAAGGGAACATAACTATCAGTTGCATTTATACAAAATTTCCCATGTGAAATTATAAATTCATTGGGATTCCATGATGGATTGCGCAATAAAGGAAGGCTAATTTTCCCAATTAATATGTATCTAATTCCCTAGGAATTGAGTGAGCAAGGGAGGCTAAAGGAAGGTTGAGAATTGCATAAGTACTAGACATATTTTTCTTAGATCAGTAGGAGACAATTGGCAGAGTACTAGAGAAAATCATGAGAGATTAAGCATTGTATTGTTTCATGATTCCTTGACTTAATACACAATAAAGATAGAGGGGGTTTGAGCAGTTTCTTTCCTAGATACATCCAATGTTGTGTGATTGATAATTTCTTTATCTTACTTATATGTGATTTTGCGATTGTGTTTTGTTTCTGCAAATTGTAGAAAGGATTCAGTATATTGTTTTAGTACATTACAATATCAGATTGAATCCCGTTAGTTAGACTTTCTACATGAAATAGAAGAGAGGGTTGATACGATCTTGTCTTGTGGTGGTTAGTAGGCCACAAGGTCTGTGATAAAGACCAACATAAATGGTGGAGGGCTTTCACTTTAATTTAGAACTTGGCCAGAAGTAGACGCAAGCGTAATATTGACTGAGGTAACCCTAGTTTGAGGGTCAACATTGAGATCTAAATTTCATATCAAGAGGTTTGGACATCTTCATTATAAAGCCCTTCTCGAAGTAGGGAAGGTGGTGTCTGGGATGCCAAAATTAAAGAATGATCATGAAAGCATATGTCAGGGTTGTGCCAAAGGAAAGCATAGAGGGGGACCTTCCCCCTCAAGTGTCACAAACACATATGATATCTTGTAATTGATACATTTTGATTTATCTGGTATGCTACTCGTGAAATCCTTGGGAGGATTTTCCTATTACATGAATTTTATAGATGAATTCTCTCGTAAGACCTGGATATATTTATTGAAGAAGAAGGATGAAACATTCAAATGGTTTTGTACCTTCAAGGCCTTGGTGGAAAATCAAACATGAATGAAGATCAAGATTTTGAGGACCAATAATGGAACCGAATATGAGTTAGATGAGTTCAATGACTTTTGCAGAGGAGCTGGCATTAAGAGGGAGACGACAACTGTGTATACTCCTGAGAAAAATGGATTTTATGAAAGAAATAATAGGACCATTATGGAAGTTTCCCATGCCATGCTATGTGACCAAGGTCTTTCGAATTTTATATGGGGAGAAGCTATGAACACTATTGTGTACGTAAAAAATCAATGCCCACATTCCGCTCTGGACTCCAAAACTCTTGAAAAATTCTTTTCTGGTAAGAAACCTGATATTTCTCATTTTATTTACTTTCATGTGCTGAAAGAGAAGAGAATCAAGTTGGATGCTTATGGAAAGAAGGGAATGTTTGTGGGATACAGTGAAACTTCGAAGGCATATAGAATCTATGTGTCTGGTCAAAGAGAAGTGGAGATATTCCATAAGGTCACCTTCGATGAAGATGCTTCCCTTAAGAAAGTGATAAACCTTCCTAGCTCCAAGGAAGTCAATGATGAAAGAACAAAGAAGCAGGAAGAGCCGAAGGATGAGATGATGCCAGATGTTGAAGGACCGATGGAACTTATTGATCCACATCCTTTAATGAAGATGAGACCCTCATGGCTTAGGGATACTCTTGAGGACATCGAGAGACATATGGCCCAAGGGGGATATTTCTTGAAAGCAAGAAGCCAAATAGATACCAAGGGTATCTCACAGCCATGATTATTATCGTACAATTTGAGCCTGAATCATTTGAAGAAGCCATAAAGCATCAAGTTTGGAAGGATGCTATGCATGAAGAGTATGAGTTCATTATGAAGAATGATGTCTGGTATGTGGTCCTGAGACTGGAGGAAAAAGTTGTTGTCACCTCGAAATGGATCTATAAGATGAACCATGGATCTGATGGTAGTGCTAGAAAGTAGAAGGAAAGATTCGTTGCGTGAGGCTTCTCTAAAAAGGAAGGCATAGATTATGATGATATATTTTCACCTGTGGCCCACTTTACCACCATCTGATCTATAATTTCCCTTGCTGCAACGCAAGGATGGAGCCTCTATCATATGGATGTGAAGATCGCTTTTTTGTATGGTTTGATAAAGGAAGAGGTGTATGTGGAGAAACCTCTAGGGTTTGAAGTCCAGTATAGAGACTCTCATGTATGTAGGTTGAAGAAAGCCCTCTATGGGTTGAAGGATGCCCCCAGGGCTTGGTACGAGAGGATAGATAGCTACTTGATGAAGTTGGGCTTCACTCAAAGTAATGTTGATCTGAACCTTTACTTCAAGGTTGACAGAGAAAAGCCTCCCATTTTGGTTCTCTAAGTGGAATATCTATTCCTAACAGGTACTAACCCTCTCATTCATCAGTGTAAGAGGGAGGTCGCTTTTGATTTCCACATGAAATACCTAGGACTGATGCATTACCTCCTAGGCTTGGAGCTCTGGAAGAGACCTGGAGAGATTTTCCTCTCTCAAGGAAAGTATATTGTGAAGTTTCTAGAGAGATTTGGTATGGTGGATTGTAAGTACATGTCGACATCGATGGAACTCAACTTCAATAAGTTGTGTGGAAATGATGTTGGGCCGGCATTGGGAAATCATAACGAGTATTGTCAACTCGTAGGGGCATTGATTTTCTTAGTGAACTCCCGTTTGGACATATGTTTTGCAGTGAACACTTTGAGTCAACACATGGTTGATCCTCATCACAATCACTGGGTTGGTGCCAATAATCTCTTGAGATATCTTTGGGGCATGATAAAACATGGGCCGAGATACACTGTCGGGAGTTTGAGACTCCATGGATATACTGATGCCGATTGGGATGGAATTTTGGTGGATTGCATGAGCACATCTGCATGTTGTTTCACACTTGGTTCTGATTCGATATCTGGGATAAATAGGAAGTAGAAGTCAGTGGCTTTATATCTTATGAATATCTTCAAGGGAACCTTTCTCTTCTATGTATCAAAGTATATTTCTTGGTTATTTTTCTCATGTATAAATTATGATTATAAGGTTAGTGATTTTGTGACATAAATGTTTATAAAAGTAATTACCATACCTCCATAAACAAGTTTTCAATCAAACAAGATCCAAATGGTTTTTATACTAAAAAATATATGTCAGATTCTCCTTCAATGAAGTACAATACATAGTGCTTTAAATTACACAATATGTATCATGTTTCATGAGAATGAAACATGAAGAGGTTATCTAAGAATACTAACAAAGAAAAGGGTTCTTCCAAGAAAGGAGAAAGTCACACTAGGGTTTGGAGAAGAAAACAGGTTGAGCCAAAAAATGAACATCATGAACTTTCCTTGAGTGCTCAAGGCATTGATATGAGTTTTTGATCAGTTATGTGTCATAAGGAATAACCCATTATTTTTATATTTGAATTTATTCCTAATAAAGATGCTCTATGCTCAAATATCATTATATCAAGTATGATTTGCATAAGGATTTCAAAGGTTGCATGCATGAAAAGAGCATAATATAATGCTCCTAAAGATCATAGGCTAATAAGCATGTCAAGGACAATACCAAGTATCCTTTGGATATGGGTGAAGTGAAAGGAAGAGAATGGAATCCAAATATGAAGGAGAAAAATAGAATGAACCAAGTAAGGATGATTACTAAGAGGGAAGCAGTTATTGATAAAAGATATCAGGGTGTTGATCATTTGACATAATAACTACGAATATTTTAACACTTACATGTGATAAGGTTTCGTACAGGTCTTTTGGATATGATATCTCATGCTTGATGTTTTTCATCCTACTTATAGGGAGAGTATGATAGTATAATTTTATAGGTAAAGAATTTATGTAGGTTCACCATGAATGATAGGTTCACAAAGTTCAAATAAAAAGAGAAAATAAGAAGTCCAGAGAAGCTACGGTAGCTCATATTGGGCCTTATATTGTAGATCAGAGTATATGTATAACAATGAAGGAATAAATCACCAATTTCATCCAAGCAAGAATATTGACAGGGCGATACTTCATTGAAAATTTTATTAGGTCCACAAGTTCACAGGAAAGTTCAAGAACAATTACAAAGCATTGGCAAGCAATAGATGTATAAACGAATCATGGTCCTAGCGGGAGACTTCGTCGGGTCCATAGGAAATTTTATGAATATCTGGAAGGCACTTATCAGAGCTTATATAAAAATAAAGCATGATCCTTGGGGGATATCCCATCAAATCCAGAGGAAAGGTTAGGAATAGTTAGAGGAGTATTGGTATGCACTTATAAATGAAGAATGAAAGCATGGTATTAGGGGAAGATTCCATTTACACATAGTCATGGAACAAATGGTAGGAAAAAATGTACGTTTTCCATTAATTTCAAAGGGGGATATAATGCAGACATAGAAATACATCAACATATGCTGACAAGGAAGAAATTGGAGGAGAGAATATAGGCATTGATGAGGAATACATTAAAGTAGGAAAGAAAAAATAATCTCCATAGGTAGCTAGGGAGTTTTACCCTTTCCCATCAATGACCATCATTGAATGGTGGTGTTTCCATCAATGAAAAATGGGGAGTGTCTTGCATTATTGTTGTCATTGATGAAAACAAGTGGCATTGATGTCAAAGGAAATGCCTAAGGAAGCATTAGGGTAATTCATAAATTAATATGATAGCTTGATCTCTTACATGTCCTCATCAAGAGGTTTTAAATTTATTGATTTTTTTCAAGGATATGATGTCCTAATGAGACTACATGTAGTATTTTTGGATAGCTCTCTCGGATACCTTTCCAATGGTATATCACACTCTGGAAAACTACTCCCATGCAAAAATTTATGGCCATTTGAAAATTAATGTTAGTAAAGGACCTCAAACTATGGTGCAAAACCCACAAACACAAAATTCGATAAAAAATGTGCATATTCATGGTGGATGTGTGGTTTTATGTTCAATTATTTGGTAGATAGTGGCCAATTTTATTTATTTTTATCACAGAGGAACCTAGCAGTCGTCTGACACATAACTATTAGTAAAATTTTGGGGGCCTACAACCTATCCTCCACTTCATAAACAGGTTCATAACCGAGAGAATTTGAACCTTGGATCTCTCAGTTTTCATATATTTCATATTACTTTGATTACTACTTAAGTTGCCCCCGTGGGACAAATAACAACCCAAAGGGCACAAAAATTAACAACATTAAATTTTAAGCATGTTTCCTCAAATCGGATGCATCTCAAAATTAGACGAGGAATTAAACGATAGAAGATATGTCAACTTGCCCAAGGTTTAATGAGGGCCACCCCACCACACTGGCCCAGTCTCCCAGTGACATGTGGCATACTTGTATTGAATAAAAGTAATGATGTGGCATAATGATGATAGTGACACGTGGTAGTTTATTATAGGAAATGGCGTGGAAAAGACATGGAATGGCACGTCATCAGGATGATGTCAGTAGGGCAAAATGACACCACAAATAACTGCCATGTGGCATGCACAATTATCACATTTTTCTTGGTGAAAAGGCTAGAAATGGTTGAAATGTGTTACCTCTCATGAGATACCATGTGGCATGATGACATCATATTAATGTCATCATGTATATTACCATGGACCCCTAAGGACTCAGTCGCATGGCATCGTCACATTGGAAAATTAGCCAAGCTTCAGTGCCTTCGGGTTCCACCATTGGGAACATTTTTGGATCAGAATGGTCATATGGTTTAATTTATAGGATTTTTGGAGTGATTAATGGCCCATGTTTGGTCCCCATGAGCCCCAGGACCACATGCATAAGTATATATATCATACATCCAAGGGATCCAATGTGCAATAATGAACACTTGTGAAGTAGTTATGTGGTTGGTATAATAGTTTGGAGGTTGGATACATTGTTTCAATCTTATCGTTTGAAAATAATCTCAATCCCAAAGTCATGTGGAGGGTATGGTTCTCAGGTTCTTTTATCACAAGGTTTTTCAGGAACATAGAAAACATAAATTCTGGATCGTTGTGTTAAAAGTCTAACTATGTGCCACATAAGTAAATTTTAATGTTTGGATATAATATAGTGTAATTTGAGGTACATACTTGTTATAATAGTCAACATTCTATTTTCTTTCCAAATATGACATGTATATGGTAGTATCTCTCGATAGATGGAGGGCATACAACAAGTTTTGAGATCGATGGTTACCTTCATTGGCTCAAGGTTCGATTCCTGTAAGAAACCTATATTTCCAATCTATATTCAAACAAGTTATTTCATAATCCCGATAGTAACTTTGATGGACACACGTGGATCAATTCTTATATGGCCACATGAGTGGAGATGTGGAGATTGAATGTTGATTGAATTGATAGGTTCTAATTCAGTGATTGGTTGTTGAAGGCACATAAATAAAATTTTATATGGCCACGTGAGTATATATGAAAATATGTAATGTGGACTCGATCAACGTGTTGTGGTTGGTCATTGTAGACACGTGGATTGACAACATGGATAGAGACATGAAGATTGAATTTTGAGTACTCATGGGATCGAGTCTCGCCCCTTTCTTTTGGAATATCTTTCGATGATAACAAAGGGATTATATCACCATAAAATGATGAACAAATACACATAGAACATTTGATGTGACTCTTGAATTAAACCACCAAGGTCACAGGTTTGAACTTCGTTGGGTATGAGGTTAGAATTTTTTTATTTTTTTTACCCCAAAAATTTTAATCTGTCAAATAGTTAAGGTGCCAAAGGAGTACATTTTGTAGAATAATTCCCATAAAAGGGATATTTTGTAGAATACACCCTAAAATAGCTATTTTTTTAATGCTTAATCTAGTGTTTAGTTTTATATGGTTTTTTAGGGTTTATGGACTCATTTCAAAGAAAAATTGGATTATGGAATAAGTAGTATGATTAGAATTCAGTTGTGAACATTTCTAAAGATATGAAAATCCTTTATGATATATTTTTTATGTTCAGTATTAGTGTTATGTGTTTTGGGATTATGATCATGTTTCAGTGAGTATTATGTATATCAAAATAATAGGTTCTGAGAAGAGTTTTATGTGACCATATTAATGGGAAATTTGTACTAGGGTAGGATAAGATATGATGGGTTGATGAAAACATTAGGACAACAAGAATATGATTAGTTTTAAAGACCTATTTTGAAGAGCTTGTGGATATAGTTTGAAATATTATGAGATGTGGTCCACAAAAGTTGAAGAATGGGGTGGGTTCCTCCATTGAGGTTGGTTCCTCAATCAGGTTGAAGCTTGCACATTCTTGATGTTGGTGCCTCAATCAGGTTGGAGTCTATTGTAAGTGGCTACTTGCACATATTCTAGGTTCGTGCCTCAATTAGCTTGTAGCCTATCACAAGTAGTTTCTTGCACATATTGAGGGCGAGTGCCACTATTAGTTTAGTTCAAGAAAATATAAGTAATAAATTGAAGAAGAGTAAGAATTTTTTGTTTTCTCCCATAAGGGTTTCTACACAAAAAATTATGTCCTCTTGTGTTAAGTGATGGTTTTTTATGCATAATTTTATTTAATGTTGTGCTAAAAGTTGTTATGACACACTGATACATGTTGTTTATTGAAGAAATTTGTTAAATTATAAGTTTGTTTATACATTGATTCTCCCCCGCCCTTCGTCTCAATGTAATATTTGGTCTAACAAAAACTAAAGGAGTTTTTGGATAAGGGGTATATCATAAGTAGTGTGTCACCTTGGGGAGAATCAGTTTTGTTTGTGAATAAGAAATATGTCATGTTGTGGCTATGCCTTGACTACTAATATTGTAAAAAAGAAATAATAAAGAATAAATATCCACTACCTAGAATCAATGACTTATTTTACCATTTAAGAGGAACGATGGTGTTTTCAAAAATTGACTTAAGGTCTCACTATCACCAAGTCAGGATCAATGATGAAGAAATTTATAAGACATAATTTAGAATGTGATCACACTACAAGCTTGTGATGGTGCCATTAAAACTTACAAATGCACCAACCCGGAGTTTTTGTGCTGAATGAACAATGTGCTCAACCAATTCCTAGACAAATTGTTTCTAGTATCTAGGCTGTGTTGCATAGGATCTAGGCCCACTTTAGAGTGCGCTGGTCAACTGGGAGACAAATTTTCATTGGATTGTGGGAATCTTCCCAACCTCTAGTGGCTTCTAGAAGTTGTTCCACCTTTCACCTCATTTGATAGCTTCGAATATGGACACCATGGAGCCATTAAACCTCTTATCCTCGTATTCTCATGAACAAGGAAACCTCTTCATCCATTTTTTGGAAATACATTCAATGGTTCATTAATATCAAAATACCTTCATCTAATTATAAATAGAGCACTGATCACAGTGCACAAGAGAGCAAGAATTTTTTTTAAGTAGAGTTATGTTGGTGAGATCAACTATTGGAGGTATTGTGCATGTATTGTGATGCTGCTGGATTGTTGATACTGGATGTGATGAGTATGGGACTAAAGCTAGATGCATGACATTGAATTGATAAATTGGTTGTAATCTTCCTTCTACTTCATAATAAATGCTTTTTTTCCTTTCCTAATGCACGTGTCAATGATGTTATATATGTATTTATGAATTTAATAAATTCAATTTGTTTAACTTGAATAGATCATATTGTCTTTATGTTGTTTTATGTCTATTTTCCATTGTAGGTATCAATCAAGCAAGTTCAGTTAGATTGACAGTGATAGAAGCGATGAAGGGAGGCAAGGAAAAGTGAACATATTACAAGTAGGTTTTCCTCCCTTTATCTATTCATTTTAAGGAAAAGGTCAGATATCTTTCTTTCTGTTATTCTAAGTGCACCACCACACTTAGGGAAATCATACTTATCAATAGGTTTGATTTCCATAAAACAAATTGGCGACCATACTGGGGACAAAGGATCGTCTTTGGTGGTTTTTTCCTTGTACATAAACATATAGTAGACTTTACCTACTTATTTTTAGTCATTTTAATGTGTATTAGAAAACTTTGTGTGTTTGATTGCTTTTCCAGAGAGTCCTCTAGCACCAACGCACTCTTGGTCTTGACACAATGCTCTGCATAGCACTGCTAGCTTAGGGAAAGTGCTTTTCAATGCACTATCTCCCAGTCATGGGTGCGTTGCCCCTATGACTAGCCAAAATCTATCATATTTTGTCTTTTGCAAACTCATGTCAGTGTCTTTCTTGTTGAAGTTTTGAGTGATTGATTCCCTCTAGAGACTAGATTTCCTCTAATCTTCTTGCCTCACTTTGGATTTGTTTGATCAATGTTTCTTTTTTTTTTGTTCTCATTGTTGAATAGTTCCAAAGTTAATTTTACATTTGATCAATTCATTATTTTTGTAAAGAGGAATTTTCATTTCAGCCTTCGTTTCTCTTGAAAGTTTTGAGTGATTGTTTTGTATTAGTTTTTTTTCATTCATCTAAACTTAAAAGAAATTGAAAAGAAAAAGATGCATTTGCATATAGGGATTGTGAGTGTTGCATAGGAATAGTTTAGGGAAATTTTATTTAGATGTGCTCATTGTTATTTGCATACAATCATATTGCTCTATCCCTTGTAGCTAGTTTTTCATTGTTGAAAATTAATTTGAAACGAATGCTTATCATTCTAATTGCATTCTAGGAATGTTCAATACATCGTGTGGTGAACCTAAAAGAAAAAATAATAATAAATATCAACATAAAATTTATCTGAATTTAGCTAAGGAAGCATTATAAAATTAACGATAACATTTAGAGGTCTAGGCTAGAATATGTGTTCTGGTGTTGTTAATCATAAAAGATGTCATTAATTGTCTACGATACATTCCGATTGTGATACCTCATTCCACATATGTAACTATATCAAAGCTCGTCCATGTACTTTTGATTATATTAGGCAGTGTTCTAGTATGAAAAGTATAAGGGGATGCTCTCATTGTGCGGTTTTGCATCAGACAACGCTAATACAAGTTGGGCGTCCAAGTACCTTCACGTATATTTGGGACGACAACTTTAGGTTTCTTACCATCCATAGGTAACTGAGTCAGTAGCCTTGTACCTATGATACACCAAACATGGCATTTGGGGAGATTGCCTGCACATACATAAGGCCTTGGTTTACTAGGGCAATATATTGCAGTTCATAGTTTCTTGTTAAACCTTTTGCCTAGAATTACCCTATTTTTTTTAATTTATTTTTTGTATAAAATCAATCAACAATCATGGAATAATATTAACCCTTTCCCCATCGTTTTCATAGGGCAATGAATAAACCATCGTTACTACCAGAAGCTATACCTAGTAGATGAAGGCACGCTTGTCCTACTGATTTTGGTACCTATGGAACCCTTGGTGCTACATCATCTGATATACTAGAGACATATGATACTTTGAGTACCGAGTCTCGAGTAATTTTGACTGATCCCAGTTTATCTTCTACTATTGAGACGGAACCCTCACAGTTATCGAAGGACACTGAAATTCAATCCAGTGAAACGGTAAATCTAGAACCCGGTCTTGTTTAGTTGGAAGTCGATCCAGAACCTATTGTTCTTTTACCAGAACATTTTGATCCTAAAGTCGAAAAACAAGAAGTTGTTCTGGTGCAACCGTCTAATCTTCAGTCAGATGTCAGCAAGACATAAATCAGAGTGACAGATGTCAGATACTGGAGTGCAAATCAGAGTTGGCAATAGTTTAAAGGGCACAGATGCAGATGTTAGCAACAACGCAGAGAATCTAGTATTGGAGAGGTGTAGTAGCTAGCAACAGTTAGAAGACTCTAATGAGAGATGCATTATACTGATTTAGTTGTTCAAAGGTTATTCAGTTTCAGGATTTTCAGGTGCAAGCAACGCTAGAGAAGTGTTGCATACAGAACATTCCAAAGGTACTGGATGGGGATAGATTTAATTCCTTTCTTGTTGAGTGGGAGTGTTGAAATTTGCAACAAGAAACAATGAAATTGGAAACTGTAAAGGACAAAAAGATGCACCCACACTAGTGAGGAATTTTGATGTACCAAGAGTGAGGAATGTGAGCCGTCTAATTTATTTTTCCCTTAAATAAATTGTAATTTCATCTCATAACAACTTGTATAAGTCAACTAAGTTATGATGACTGAATTAGCTCAAGAAATTCGAGTTAAGGTGATCGAGGTGGATATTGGTGGCCACCCGCCTATTCCACTTGGGCCCTCACCATTGTCTCTTTCAGTTTTTAATTTTCCTTAATTATAGCAGCATTTACTATTTTTGTCAGTTTTTTGGGTCCTAAACTTCCGGAGCCATTTTGGGGCCCCAAATGACATTTTTTGGGCATGAAATATTTAATGATTTCATATAAATCGCATCAGTAGTTGTAGTCCTCGAAGAGATATTTCTATCGAGATATCATGCGTGTCAAACAAAGATCATATGACCAAGTTACAACCCAGGATGTTGGCTACCCAACTAACTCCAACAGGGCCCATAAAATCTTGATGTTATATCTCCTTGGGTTGTGGTTTTGGTTGTTTACGGTTTTCTCTTATTTAAAATAATAAAAAGGCCCTTGATCCTTATTGTAACATAGTTCATAGGAACATAACTATCAGTTGTATTTATAGAAAATTGTCCTGGAATTCCTTGGCATTCATTTCCATGCATTTTAAATTATTGCTCCCTTGTTTTTCCCTGGAACTCCATAACGCTCCTTGGCATGCATTGAAACACCCTAACACCTGGCACATCTTGGCATGTTTCTCTAACCTCTAGCATACCTTGTCACTCCCTCCTTAGCACACCTGGAACTTAGTGACACTTCTTATCACAATCTATGAATTGTTCATTTACATGCATTTTTTTCACCTAGTGCTCCCTTGTGTGTCCCTAGGACTCCCTAACACTTCCTCTCATGTGTTGGCACATTATGGCACCTAGCACATCTTGGCCACATGCCACTCTGACACACTAGCATGACTTAGCATTGCCTAGCATACCATGTCACTCCCTCCTTAGCACAACTAGAACTCGCTGACACTCCCTATCACATAGTCTTATTCATTCATTTCCATGCATTTTTACATAGTTCTCCCTTGTGTTTCCCTGGAAATCACTAACACTCAACACACATTGGCACTTGGAACATCTTGGCATGTTTCCCTATCACTCTAGCATGTCTTGGAATTATCTAGCATATCTAGTCACTCCCTCCTTAGCAAACCTGGAACTCCATAACCTGCCCTATAACTCCTTGGCACATATTGGCTCTTGGAACTTAGTGGCACTTGAAAATTATTGGCATATGTTTGGGTGCCCTAGAATTCCTTGGCATGGTTTAAGATAAAATTTACTTGAGACCAATTATTCACAATTAAGGGAGAAGTAATAGAGGATAATTTGGCACTTAAGACACGATAAAACTTGGCCCTTGGCATGTATTGGCACAAGTTTTGGTATGCCTAGCATGCCCCTCTTGAAAAGGTAAGGTAATGAATTATTAATCCTCATATGTGTTCATTTATTTTCATTTTAACTTGGTGTTCCCTTTTGTCGCTTGACACTCCTTGACACGCGTTCGCATACCCTAACACCTGTCACATCTCATCATGCCTTAACACATGGCATGTCTTGGCATGCACTGGCATGCCTTGGCACTATCTAGCACATGTTAGCACAAACTGGCGCTTCTTGAAATTCCATAACATTCCCTAGCATGCCTTTTCACTCCCCCCTTCGCACGCCTAACACTCACTGACAGTCCCCAACACACCTTCTTATTCATTCATTTCCATTCATTTTCACTCGATGATTTATTTTTGATGGGGTTCATGTCCAGAAAGAGTTCCTTTAAGAGAATAAAAAAATGATCGCACCATTACTGACATAAGTAATTGCCATATTATACTTGAATGACATTAGGAAACTACACAAGAGATTTTAAGAATGACATTTTTAGGGTTTTTTTATGGTGTGGGAATGGTAAGAAGTGAGTGGTCAATATGGTGTGTGAATGCTTCGAATACCTTCTCACTCCCTCCTTGGCATGAAAACTAGCACTTATTGCCACTCCCCGAGACACCCTCATATTCATTCACTTCCATGAATTTTGACCTAGTGCTCCCTTGTGTTGTCCTAGTACTCCCTAACACTCCTCAACATGCATTGGCACTCTCTACTTAGCAATTTTTGACATGCCTTGCCACTTCATAGCATGCATAATATTCCCTGACACACATTGGCACTTATCACATGTTAGTGCTTGGAAATTCTTAGCATGTTTGAAATGCATTAAGACGAATTGGTAAGATTTGGCATGGTTTAATATTAAGTTATTTGAGATCAATTATTGGAAAGTAGATGAGAAGAAATAGAGGAATATTTCGCACATAGAATGCACTAACACTCGACACTTGGCACTTGAAACCTATTCACACCTAGTGTTGGTGTGCCTAGTATGCCCCTCATAGAAAAGGTAAATTGATGACTTATTAACCCTCTTATGTGTTCATCTCCTTATAGTTTAACTTGTTTCTCTGTTTTTTTCCCTTGACCGTCCCTGACACACATTGTCACACCCTTGCACATCTTGGCATGCCTCAATAAGTGGAACATCTTAGCATGTTAATTGACATGCCTTCAAACTATCTGTCACATATTAGGATTCCCAAGCATGCTTTGGCACTCATGTCCTCACAACTATCCTTACCTGGGAACCTTACATTCCCTGGAACACCTTGGCACTGCCTAGCTGTCATACCCCCATAGATAGCCTTACTTTTTTTGAAACTTGGGAACCCAACCAAGTCATTAGAAAAACAATGTTGTGCCCAACCCAAAGTCTCCATTTCTCTGAAATTACTTTGTCCACACCTTATCACAAAAAACATGGGGGCCCTCTCCACCCTCATGAGAGTGCGAGTATGATGAAAGGTGAAACTAAACTGTCATCTAACCATTTCAGTAAGGTGAGTTAATGCTTCAAGAAGTGAGGAGGGGAGGTCAATCTAGTCAAGTCCCGATTCTTTGCATTTTCACAAGAATAAGGGTGTCGATGCTTTCTTATTTTGTCTAACATTTGAAGTGTGTGTGTGGGTGTGGGGGGGGGAAGAAATAAGGAGAACCTTACCTTCAAACTAAGGTAATACCATTACTTAGAATAATACCTATCAAGCCTTAGACTCATGGCCCATTTACCTCAAAGCATGTTAGTGACTTATATGATCTCTATATATGTTATCATGCTTTTATGTAATATCCTCGATAACGACTCTAAAATTGTCATAACCATGTAGAAAAAATCTAGGATCAACACCCATTGACCTTAAGGAGCTTAGTTAAATTTGACCTTGCCAACTCATCTTATGTTGATGTGCATGTAGAGGTAAAGTATCTCTCTCAAATGCAACAAGAAGCAATGAATCCTTATTTTCCATTCCATAGACACAAGGAAAGATAACTAACATTTGAATAAAGAGCGGACTTACTTTATTGCATGCCTTTTGTGCTTGGTTTTTATTCACCTTTGCAATAAATTTACTCGTTACTCATTTGGTCATTTTCTTCTGTTCTTTTTTGCATTACTGTTGTAGTGTGCTAATAAACAAGTCAATTGTTAATGAAAAGAGGCAAGCATAAATCAAATTATTTATCTCTTTTATTTATCATATTACGATACTCTAATTATCCCAATGCACATAATTACTAGATAATGGCCATCATCCAAAAAGAAATAAAAGTGCATGCCAATTCAAGAAGTCAAAATAACAAGTCCTACATGGTTCCTCCCCTTCTTGACATGGTTAGTAAAGAGAATAGAAGTGTGTCCTCTCTCTTTGGTCCAAAAAATTTCTCTCTTACAATAAAAAAAACTTCATTCATTCCTACCCATCAACTCAATTTTCCATGGTTCCTTCCTTTCATTTGAATTATTTAGTTTTCAAGAGAAATTATCCTTTTTCTTAGCCCGAGGGTGAGTGTGAAGGTTAATAAAATGTTCACTTGAAATTTCATCTTCATTTGAATTTTTTTGTTCAACTTATGCCTAAAATAAGATTTTGTGAGTCATAATTAGCACCATATAGCATGTTCACCAATTATTGAAGGCCTTCTTACAAATAGGAAGCTTTGATCATCGAGCTAATCCAAGGCATCAACCGCCTTTACACTAGTGATTTTATTTTGATGATGTATCTTTTCCCCCCATAGGCCATCAACCTCCTTTTAAACTTAAACCTTTGAACCCTTTCAAAATATCAAATTTTTTCAAACATCAAAGCTATTTTGAACATTGACTCCTTTCAAGAGATTAGGTTCACTTGAGCAACATGATTCTTTCGAACATCAATTTCTTGTATACAAGGGTATCAATCACTTTTGAAACATTAATCCCACCTAAAGCATGAAACTCATTTTTATGAAGGATATTAACCTCATTCAAACCATGGTGACCAAGCACTTTCAAAGGAGGACAGTAACTCTCCAAAGTATCATCCTCCTTTCAAGCTTAGTGATTAGATCCAACTAAAAAATCAAATTTTTTGGAGTATTTTTAGCAGGTCTCTCTTTCAAACTTCATACCATTGATCATTTTTTAAACATTGGGTGATTTTGAAACTTTGGGTCATTTTCCCATCAAGCCATTTGGACATAACATGTGTCAAACATATTCAAGCAATTCAAATTAGCCATCTTTGAACTTAATCCATTTGAGTCATTTTGAAACATCATACATTTCGAAATTTGGTAATTTTGGCCCACTAGAACCACTTCAAACTCCAACCCCTTACGAAAATTTGAATGATTTTCGAACCTAAACCCCTTTTGGAGCATTAGGTGTTTTTTGAACTTTTATCCTTTTGAAACTTTGGCCCTTTCCAAACTAATTCCTATTGAACCACTTTGCAACTTGAAGCAAGGTTTTTAAACTTTGAGGATTTTGAACATTAACCCAATTTAGCACATCAAAGCATTTTTTTACTTTGCAAACTTAATAAAGAAAAGACTCCAATTCTTGATGGTTGACTCTGGGCCATCGGGCCTTTTTAAAAAATAAACTTATCAACTCATCCTTGAACACATCCATCATGCCATTCCAGATATTTTTCATTCTAACTATGGCCATTGGTTTTCATTTACAATTTGGATCATTGGTCTCTTTTGAGCTTAAAGCCATTAGGCATTTAAGCATTAAGTCATCCACCCTCTTTGAGATATTTTCACACTTTATAAAAATTTAAAAAATGAATTAAATTCAATAAACCTAATGGTTATTAAAAATTTACACACTATAGGGTTTGAACTCTATCCCTCATTACATGGCTACATGTATAATTTCTTTAGTTAACTAAATTTCAAATAATACAAAAAAAAAATAACCACCTTTAAACCTAACCAAAATAACAACTCAAAACCAATTAAATTTTCTCAAAAATATTCTATTCTATAATGTCCACTGATCATCATTATCACAACAATGTGATTCGTTTACAAAAGTCACAGTACCAATAAATAACAATTTAAATTATATATATATATATATATATAACATAATTTCCTACACTATAAATTATATATATCTAGTTCCATAAATTGTCCCCCGACTTTAACCACCGAGATTCAACTTTTTTTTTTCTGAGAACGAAATTATCAATTCCACTCTCCATTTCACAATGAAATTATCTAAATAGTTTTTTTAAAATTGAATGCACATTGACCATGCCAAGCATTATTTTCTATAAGTTTGATAGTCATAATGCAGGAATTAGAATATGAAAAAGTACAAAGTTTGATAGTCATAACGAGGGAATTCGAATTTGAAAAAGAGCGGAAATAATCATAATGCAGGAATTCGAATTTGAAAAATAGAAAAGTTAGATATCCATAACGCGGGAATTCGAATTTGAAAAAGAGCGGACGCAGGTTAAATCCAAGCCCAACAATTTCTGAACATGGTTTATGCGGGATTCTAAGCATCACAGAGTGTTGTGAATGGTGCAGAGGTGGGCGTAAATGAGGACGGAAGCATGTCAGAATGATACCAGACACCACACATTTTGCTATAAATTATGCCGATTATCCTATTCCATTTCACGATCTATTGAAACCCTCTGACGTACCGAAGGAATGGTGAAGGTGAGACCACAGATCTTTATTCATTTGCTTAAAATGCCTATTCATTTACACAGCATTTTAGTACGATTTTATATTTCAAGAGTGAATTTTATATTAAAGAAAAATTTGATTTAATGGAAACTGGGTCTTCTACATTGTGTAAGAACTCGGACTGGCATTCTCTGTCCCTCCACTCATGAAAGGTTCAATGAAGTGCTGTGAATGAACCACTTATTGATTGTCGAATCTGTAACAAAACCAGTCATGAATTCAGCATACACAGGTGTATTTCATGCATCATTAGAGGCCAATCAAGATAAGATTGAATCCGTCCCACGCCAATTAGATCTGCTAAGAAACCAAAAGAATAATAGCCTATACCTGTTGTATTATGTAAGTTTTTGGTTATTTATATTGGATTCTTTGTCGCTCCTATGTTACCCGCACAGGGTCTCCCTAACCTCTACGCACAAGGGATCTTCCCCTCATCGATGTCAACCACATTATTTTGGTTGGGTTGATCCCAATTCACATAGCACGGTTATTCCTATAATTATGTTGGATGCCGGGTGGATTTTGTGAGACACAACTTAAAATTGAATATTCGGCTGGAACCTGCGCATTACGTATTAGTATTTTGGACTTATTTATGTTTAGGACAATGACATTGCTGTAAAATGTGAGTGTTATAATTGCCCCATCACATTTTAGATGTTTTTCTCAACAATATTTTTCTTGGAATTTTAGATGTTCTTTTTTTTTTGGATATTTCTAGCTATGAAACACTTAAACTTGTGTAAAAAACAATGTATCAAATAGGAAAGTAGACTGTCCTCATGATGACCGTGGAGAGGGCCGGCCTACACCAAGCCTTTTAAAAGAGTGCCTTTGACCGCTACGGCACCGTCAGGACCATGTATAAAGGTCAGCCCAACATATATTGCATGAGATCCAGCCTGAGCGGTGACTCTCATTTGAATTTTGGGTCAAAGTTTTGTGGCCAGGCCCACTACAATGTCCCAGGATTTCTTTGGAAACATCAGTCAACAAGGAGGCCGCGGCTCCATTTTTTTTTCCTTTGATCCTTCCTATGGTCCTCAAAAAATTCATCTCCAAGATTTTGTATTCTCTATGGTCCCCAATAAATTTATCTCCAACATTTTGTCTTCACAGAAGACAAAACTCTATTCCAAAAAATGGCAAACAACAATATTGTGATTGAGGCTCCTCCTCTGAGTCACTAATCAGCCTGCGAACTCACAAAGAGCCCCACAATCAAGCTGGCCATATGCAGAGCCCCTACTATGGAATTCAAACTCGGTCCCCTTTTCACTATGAAAATACTCTTCAGAGTAGCGCTGCAAAACATCAGGTCTGCAGCAAAGTCAGCGAGCCAGAAACCTTAGGGTTCATAGCTGCAGAGTGGCATTCCTCACACGACAAAGATAGGATGGTTCTTAGCTTTTGTAGAGATAACTTTTCTTCATGATATTTAGCTATTTTTCATCAATGACAATTTTTACCACATGGATATTATACATACAATTGCAGTTTGTGTCTGACTGAAACTTCATAACTCTTTGTTTCCTTGTACATAGTAATGTTTGAGAACATAGTCTCACGTGATCAAAATAAAAATCAATTGTTTCTTATCTCTCTCAAATGATGTCAGTGTTTTGATTTCTAATTCAATACCATCATGAGGTTTATTATAGACATCGACAAAAAAATGTTGTGTTTTGTAGTTTAAATATTTATAGTTTGCTTGTGTTATGAAACTATCTTTAATTATCACTTTTATTTTGTTCTAGGATACAGTTCTCTCATAATTAGTGTTCTATGTATCCTTCCTGAATGATTAATATGTATAAAATAAGAAACATATAAAACATCCTCGAATTTATTCACCCATTTCCAATTTCCATGGAACAGTAAGAAGTGTTAGAAACTTTTCTTAATTATCACTTTTCTTTTGTTCAAGGAAACAATTCCCTAAAAAAAAGTGTTCTATGTAGTCTTCTTGAATTCTTAATATGTATAAATTAAGCAACACATCAGAAGCCCTTGCCTTTATTTACCCATCTCCATCCCAACATCGTTGCCAATGTGCCAATGAGTATTTTATATTTTTTTCAAAATTTATTTTGTAGGTCCATTGATGTTGATAAAATCAAATGAACAGTGCTACGAAGAGCTACCTTTTCAAATTTCAGAAAGCAATATTGAAAACATTCAACAAAATAGTAATCTTCCATATAAGAAGCTAGATGATTTTGACGATAGTGTGTTCCTTGTTGGAAAGCTTGAATTCGATTCTGGAACACCTCAGGATGGACTTGAATATCTTCGACAAGTCAAGTATGTAAATTATAATATCTCTTTAGATTTCTTATACATTTATCTTAAATGGAAGTATCTCCTAAAATTATAGAAGTATTAGCTAGTTATTTTTTCAATCTACTCAAGGATGTTTTGCACTGAAATTCTTTTCCATCTATCTTTAGCACAATTTCCTATCCATTGTAGCATTAGCGAAGAAAAGGGCCAAGTTTTTCCAAATATGAAATATGATAGTCGAAGTTAGTCATGGTTTATAAATGTGAATGTTGTTGTTTTCCAAAATTTGGTTTTGTATATCTTTTTTCTCATGCATTAATTTAGCCAAAAAAGTACATATATTGATTTTTCTTTTATTTATATTTTGAACTAAATGGATTTTTTGCAAGAGGATTTATAATTTCCACTTGAAACTTCATGTCAATTAACAACAAATTTCTAGATAGCTACATATTAAGCTGAATTCTTTGTTTCCTAGATTTTCTAAATCATAGTAAAAGCTTAGATTTTTTTCCTCGAAAAAAATTATAAATTCTATTCAAAAGAAAGAATGGAAATCACATTATTTTTTTTTCTCTAAGCATGTGTAAAAAAAAGATGAACATAATTTTTTTTTTTCATTTTTTCGTCTTGATATGTATGGATTAAAAAATTCACAATTTAGAGCAAGGAAAGCCCCCTTACAATCTATTGTTGAGAACTTGAGATTATCTTCTAACGATAGCTGCCAAAATTAAGTCTTATGACTTTCCTGAGAAATATACAATGCAGAATCATAGCAATGATAATGACTGCTCAACACTAGCCTTCAAATATAAAAACAGAAGACCTTGACTGTGTCAAGGCACTAGAGATAGATTTTTCCAAAATAGATAATCCAGCTTCAACATCTTGACCTCCAACCACCATATTGTGTTCACATTATACATGAGTGTGTGATATAGCTACAAACAAGGATGATGTTGCTTTTAACTGATTTTCAAAAATCTTCCAGCCGAGTACATTGAATTTTAATCTCCCCTTTCATCCATTGAATAACCAGGTCGTTCCCATATACATGCAGTCTCCTAGCCCTTTATCCATGGATTTTTTCAAAAGAATAGGAAGGACCATTATTTTAGTGTAATTGTTTGACACAATTCCCAGATACCAACCTTGAATGTGATTGGCAGCTCCTCAAATGGGAATAAATGACCTCTTGCATTTCTAAAATTATCTTTTCCTTGTCTAGCACCATCAATCAAAACTTCGTGGAGAGGATTTGTCAATATATATTTCTCTCATCTATAATGGTTGTCTTATCTTTGAAGATGATTTGCATTCATGAAAAATTCCATACACCTTATTGCAAACCTTGGAATTAATAATTTGTTTCCCTTCAAAGATCTGGCATCACATACCAGCCAAATACCCTATTTAGCAGGACATAGAATTTCCCTAAAAACTTTTAATTCCTATTTTTGAAACCAATATCTAAGGAATTATTCCATCGAAGTACCTCATTTCCCATACCAATTATTTCTTCTAGACCCTTCTACAAATATTGAGCATATGGAAAATAAATAACATTCCTCATGCTATGTCCCTGTCTTCCTCCTTTTTGTAAGCCTTCCCATGTTGGAACCTTATATCTGATTGTGAGACATAGGAATATTCTTGTTTCTTAGTTTTTTTTTTTTTTTTTTTTAATCCACCATCACATATCTTCTTGACCAAAAATATCCATTAAAGATATATAACCTGAATTGATAGTGTACATACTTGCAACATTATTTTTAGCCCACGTCAAGGAAGCCTCTGAATTCTTCCATTCACCACCCAAATTGATAGATTATGTTGATTTCCAACCCCACTGCTAAACATTTGTAGCATTAGTATACAAAATTTGATGTAAAGTAAAAAATACTTAATTTTTTCTTGTGAAAAATGGTTTATTAGGTTAGGACCTAGAATAATTTGTTCACCACGCCCTGTAATTGGACTTAAGTCAATCCTCACATTCTTCTCATTGCCATTTTTCCAAGTAAAGGAATTTCCTATGACAGGAAAGGCTAGTGCCATGGATTTCTAGTGATTTGAAATATTCTTAATACTTTTATAGGGAGTCCTTATCTAGTCCAATAAATAAGCATGGTCTACATACTTCTTGAATTTTAATAATTAATATATTTATGAAGGCTTTCCTTTGTAATGAGATTCCAAGGATATTTTGCAACCAAAGCCTTTACAAATACTTGTATTTGCTTCAAACCTCATCTTCCTTTTTTTGGGGAAGAGCTGTGGACTACTAACAGGCCTAAGGAATCTCGATTCCCACCATCTTCACCTTTACCACTTCATAACAAATTTCAACAGAGTTTTCTATTTATTTCAAGTGCTCCCTTTGGGACTCAAGCTAGAGAATGCTAATACATGGGGATGGCTTCCAGGATAGCCTTGTCAAGGGTTAATCTGCACATCTTGAGAGCCATATGTTACTGCCTTCAAGAGTCCTTTGGAGTTCACATTCAAACCAATTTTGAAAACATCCTGTCGGTGAAAATATCATCGAGGGTTTGGAAAAGAAAATATCGGGGGAATTGGAAAAATATTGCAAAAAAAATAAATACAAAAATGATGAAAAAAGTAAAAAAAACACATTTATGCACCTCTACGAGCGAGTCATATTTTTGTTTGTTGTGTGGTAATATTGTGATATTTTTGTTTGTTGTGTAGTAATATCATGATATTTTTGGGGATGAAAATATCATAATATTTGTGGGCAATATTATCATTCCGTTGAAAAAATTGGAACATTGTGATATTTGCAGCAGTGATTCAAACCATTAAAACAAATGTATGACCTTTGTACAATCATCTCCATAGCCATAACCACACAATAGAGATTGAGAAGTTTCTGAATTTTCTAGCTCCCCTCTTTAAACCATCAGAGAACAATAATAAATCATCGAAAAATAATAAATGAGTTAAAAGCACTTTTTATTTATTTATTTATTTTATTTTTTTTTATTTTGACCCCTTTTAAGAATACCAATTTTTTTACTTCCAAAATTGCTCAAAATAGCCTTTCTTTTACCAACAAAAAAAGAAGGGTTGAGAGTGGACAACCCTAGTTTATACCCCTTGGCGGTGTGAAGAATGTAGAGGTTGCTCCATTGATGAGCATAGCAGAAGAGGCAGTTATAACTTATGACACATCTCGTAATTCACTTCTTCAGTTGTGACACATCTCATAATTCACTTGACTACAAGAAAATTGAGCCCCATATGTATTAAGACCGTCCTGAGATATAACTAGTTTGTCCTATCATATGCTTTGAAAAGGTACAACTTGATTATCAAAGTTGTCATCTTTCTGGATTGATTTTGCATGGACCTTTTTGAGTAAATCCTATGGCTTCATGGATTTTCTTGTGAACTTGAAATCCAAATTGTTTAGGAGAGATTACCTCTGAAAAGGCCTCATTAAATGTCACTGCTAATACCTTGGAAATATTTTTTATAAATACATTTACAAAAGGATATTCTATGTTGTGTGAGTTTATGGAATGTTGGGGCTATATCCATAAAGACTTCTAGCGAGCCCATGAATTTCTCTCCAAAACTGAAATGGTTTCCCTTGCAACTATTTGGGAGAATATAGTAATGGTTCTACTGCCTCAATTCCCTATGAACGAACAGGGTCCAGATATCCTTTTCACACCCCACATTGATGGGTGTGCAACCCAACACATTCCATTATACTTCAAAACTGAGATAAATTTTGAGTGCACATTTTTTTTCTGGAATCCTCAATTCCTTGTGCCCGAATAGGGTCTAGAGATATTTGTTACACCCCACATATATGGGTGTGCAACCCAACACAGATTCCATCATACTTCAAAACTGAGATAACTTTTGAGTGCACATATTGCTGGAATCCCCAATTCAAGGACATTCTCAATTCCCTGTGCATGAATAGGGCCCAAATATCTTTGTCACAACCCACATTGATGGGTGTGCAACCCAACACAAATTCCATCATACTTCAAAACTAAGATAACTTCTGAGTGCACATTTTTTCAAATGGCCATCATAAAGACTTCTAGCCCATGAATATCTCTCCAAAATTAAAATTCTTCCCTTGCAACTATTTGGGAGCATACATTACTAGTTATGCTACCTCAAATTTAATTCAAGAGTTGTAGGATAAGGTCGAGCCTTTGTCATAGGAAGAAACTCATCCTCATAACTTTTGTCTCTACATGAAAACATAGTGATAGAATCCTCAATTCCCTATGCATGAACAAGGTCCAGAGATCTTTGTCACACCCCACATTGATGGGTGTGCAACCCAACAAAAATTCCATCATACTTCAAAACTAAGATAACTTCTGAGCGCACATTTTTGAAACTAGGCATCTTAAAAACTTCCAGCCCATGAATATCTCTCCAAAACTTAAATGCTTCCCTTGCAGCTATCTAGGAGCATACAATACTGGTTCTGCTTCCTCAAATTTAATTCCAGTGTTGTAGGATAAGGTCGAGCCTTTGTCATAGGAAGAAACTCATCTTCATAACTTTTGTCTTTGCGTGAAAACATAGTGATGGAATGAATATCATCAACCTCACCATCATTTTCCAGTACCTCATTAACGATGTCATTGTTTAGCTCCCCACTCTTATTGAAATTGAAAATAGATTTCTTGTCTACTACTCTCTCAGAGATGTTGAGATTATTTTACCACAAGAGTTTGCTTTAGTCCTACCAAAAAATTCAACTATATTGTTTCTATCTGACCATTCTCCCTTTTTTCTAACATTCACTTGTTCACTGCTGAGTTCACTATTTAAATTTACAAGAGTAACCTCAAGGTGGAGTGGTGTCGGAATGTGGACCTGGACATAAGGCAGTGACTCATTTTTCAATGATCAAATTGAATTTCTACCAAAAGATGTTGAGGATAGGGCCGTTCACCATAATTGTTGACCCTCATTTTTAGCCTGCTTTATTTTTACATGAACTTCTTTATCATAATATTTTTAGGTGTTATAAATGGTAGAACCATTGAAACACACCGCATATGATTTGAGACTATTTTGCTTGAGAAAAGCGTCTAGATTTCATTCTACATCAGGGTTGTCATGGTGTATTCCCCCTGGATTTGCAGTACCCTCTCCAAATGTACCAGCAAATTTGTCACTTTCCAATTATATGCTACCTTCTCCATCTAAGATAACAACAAATTCTTCAAATTATGGCCTCAAAGCTTCCTCTGTAAGCTTGTAAATTTTTTTTTTCTTTCTTCAAAAGTACCATGCAATGTTGAATCCTCTCTCCACTTACCCTTTTCCATCCCTTTCAACCACAAGTGTATGAAAACTAATTATGGGTACTCATGAGATATCATGAGTTACATAAATTATTGAAATTATTGAATGCCATTTTTAGCTCCCCACTCGTATTGAAATTCAAAGTAGATTTCTTGTCTACTACTCCCTCAAAGATGTTGAGATCATTTAACCACAAGTGTTTGCTTAAATTCTGCCAGGAAATTCAACTATATTGTTTCTATTTGACCATTCTCCCTTTTTTCTAACATTCACTCATTCACTACTGAGTTCACTATTTAACTTTACAAGAGTAACCTCAAGATGGAGTGGTGTCTGAATGTGGACCTGGACATAAGGCATTGACTCATTTTCAATGATCAAACTAAATTTCTACCAAAAGATGTCCAGGATAAAGCCATTCACCATAATTCACGACCCTCATTTTTAGCCTCCTTTATTTTTCCATGAACTTCTTTATCATAATAGTTGTATGTGTTATAAATGGGATAAACACTAAAACACATCACTTATGATTTGAGATTGTTTTTCTTGAGAAAAGCATCTATATCTCATTCTACATTAGGGTTTCCGTGGTACCTTCCCTCTGGATTTGCAGTACCCTCTCCAAATGTACCAACAGTGATATATCTTTCCAATTATGTTGCCTTCTCCATCTAAGATAGCATCAATTTCTTCAAATTATGGCCTCAAAGCTTCCTCTGTGAGCTTGTAAAAAAAATGATTTTTTTTTCTTTCTTTCATCAAATGTACCATGCAGTGTTGACTCCTCTCTCCACTTACCCTTTGCTAGCCCTTTCAAGCACCATGCTTTAAGAAATATGCTAAACCATGAAGTAAACTTTAAAGATACACCTAAATCATTGCCACAATGTTCTCTCTTCTTACTCCATTGAATTCGGCTACTTTATGGTTTGGAAACAATTTTTATATTATTTTTATTTTTATTTTGACCTTGTGACATCTTACATAATTTACATAACTCATGATTTTTTTGGAGTACCCATAATTGTGTATGAAAAATAATTATGGGTACTCCATAAAAATCATGAGTTACATAAATTATTGAAATTATTGAGTGGAATTTTTAGCTCCGTACTCTTATTGAAATTCAAAATGGATTTATTGTCTACTACTCCCTTAGAGATGCTGAGATGATTTAACCACAAGAGTTTGCTTCAGTTCTGCCAGAAAATTCAACTATATGTTTCTATCTGACCATTCTCTCTTTTTTCTAAAATTCACTTGTTCACTGCTGAGTTCAGTATTTAACTTTACAAAAGTAACCTAAAGCTGGAGTGGTGTCTGAATGTGGACTTGGACACAAGGCAATGACTCATTTTTCAATGATCAAACTGAATTTCTAGCAAAAGTTGTCCAAGACAAGGCAATTCACCATAATTTTCGGCTCTCATTAGCCTGCTTTATTTTTCGATGAATTTATTTATCATAATAGTTGTAGGTGTTATAAATGGGAGAACCAATGAAATACACCACATATGATTTGAAACTGTTTTTCTTGAGAAAAGCGTCTAGATCTCATTCTACATCAGAAAGGACGTGGTATCTTCCCTTTGGATCTGTAGTACCCTCTCCAAATGCACCATCAATGTGTCTCTTTCCAATTATATGTTGTCTTATCCATCTAAGATAGTAGAAACTTCTTCAAATTATGGCCTCAAAGCTTCCTCTGTGAGCTTGTAAAAAAATTGATTGTTTTTTTCATCAAATGTACCATGCATTGTTGACTCATCTCTCCACTTACCCTTTGCTAGTCCTTTCAACCACCATGCTTTAATAAATATGATAAACCATGAAGTAAACTTTAAATCTACACCTAAATCATTGCCACAATGTTCTCTCTTCTTATGCCACTGAATTTGGTTATTTTATATCTTTGAAGCAATTTTCATATTATTTTTTTATTTTGACCTTGTGATATCTTACATAATTGATGAAATTCATGATTTTTCTGGAGTACCTATAATTGTGTATGATAGTTAATGGCTATTCTATACAAATATATTGGACCTATGTTCTTCCCAAGTTCAATGTGAGAGGTTTGGCAGTATGATTGCATGTTTTTGATATTCTTCCATAAATGTTTTGTCTCTACATTTTCCACCTTCAAAATTAGAGTTCCATGATCCACATCAACAAGATTGGTTTAGAAAGGAAGCTGCAAAGGTACTTTATGATACATATTATACATATGGGTAGATTTTTTTCTAATTAATTCATATGCGTATCATACCTATGGCATGGGACCCCCTAGATCCGAACTAATGTGCATTTTGATGCAAATGTATAGGTTGCAGATAAAGTGGAAATGTTGTTTAGAGAGGTTTTTAATTTTCTCTGTTAGGTAGGACATAAGATTGGCAAATTTGGATCCTGTTATTCTGGTATTAAGGTTACTGAATCAAAGAGACAAATTTTAGAGCTTGAAGGAATGTTGCATAAAGAGATAGTTGAATTTGAGGTGATATTATAGATGTATATAAAGGTTTTTTAGCATACTTTAGGTTGTATAACATGATATTATGCTAGAATAATCTTTCTACTTAATGAATATTTCCATATTTGTTTATATAAATTTTTTAGTTGGAAATAATTTCTTCATAGAGTAATTCATTCTTTTAATGCAATCTGTCAAATTCAAACAAGGTTTGTTACAAGATGCCATCATTACTGATGGGCAAGCTGGAAGACTTGTTGCTGATATTTCAAAGCTAAACAATATAAGACATATTCTTCTTTATGAATTCGATGAAAGGGATCGTCATATTTTCCATTATTTATAACTGCGTCATATATACTCATTTTTTTTACTTTTTTCCATGCAATTCAACCTTTTAAAGGTAGATTTTTATGTTGTCACAACAAATTTACATGATTCACAAGGTGATAAATCAATCTTTAGTGTAATTGCAGATTTTAGGTTTTATAATTATAGGTTATTTATAGGTTGTAATTGTCTACAAAGTTTCACTTTTAATTGAGTATTCAACCAAACATATTGAGTATCTTATACATAACTATTTTTTCTTTACTATAAACTCTTCTGCTTCATTAGAATTAAGTCCATTTTGTATTGGCAGATAATTGAACACATTGTTTTTTCCAATGTTTTGCAGTCTTAAAGTGAACTAATTACTATATTATTGTTTGGTTTTCACCGTTGAAAAGACATACTCTTACTGTGATAAGTTTCAATCTTTTTTATTTGTTGGTTGTTGTCAAGTTTTGAGTGTGTACTTGTGAAATTCCAAATCACATATCGCTTTATGTGAAGGGGGTATATATATATATATATATATTTCCTTGGAGATCCATGTTACATTTGCACAAAATTTTAGATATCATTCAAATACCTAAAATTTCTAATTTTAATTTGAATATTTACATGATAAAGGAAAGACAAATGTCCCAATTATAAAAAGTCACCCAACAACAACGTTGAGATTTTTCTTTCATTCAACCTGTAACATATTTTATCTTTCTTCAACTATGCTCTTCTTCCATATGCTACCCACTTATGACATTTCCCTTGCAATATTTGGTGCATTTATGAGTTATAGGTCATTTTTAGGCTATAAATGTCTTCAATGTTTCAATTCTAATTGAGTATTCAACTCAACATATTGAGTCTCTTATACGTAACTATTTTTCCCTCCACCCACTTTTCATAACTTACATAACAATTAGGTAGGGACCTGCAGATCGATGATGTTTTGATTGTTTAGTAAAAGATTATCGAGACTTTAATTTATTGAAAGTTGTAGAATTTATAATCTATAAATTTTCAAGATATAATTTTTAAAAGTCTAATTTTTTAAAGGGTGCTATCTCAATAGAAGAGCACCTGCTTTACAAGCACAAATCCCCTCGGGTAAATCCCCTCTCCGGACAAAGGCGATCCCACTAGCCCTAGGGTGGGTCTAAAAAAAAGGAATCATGCTAGAGCGTAGGTTCCTAGATATTTGAATGGAAGAGGATGTAATAATATGGCCTACCTGTGGTCCAAAGTTATCGTCGACGCCTATAGTGATGATGAGATCTGCTCGCTCCTGATCGAAGACAAGTCACAATCCTTCCACCTGTCGTGTTTGGATACGTGCACAAAGATCAGAAAATGACAACCACATACCATATACTAATTCCATTCAAAATATACTAATCAGTCAGAGAACACTAGCATATTGCATTTGATACAGAAAAAACACAAGACATGAACCAAAAAATAGTCACTTATATTAATAGGTAGAGAGAAGAGATACAACCACGCTCTGACGTTGTGGTCACCTCTAGCGGGGCTCGGACGAAGCAAGTCTCAAAGCTCATCAGGGAATTCGGATGGGATAAGGGACCTCTTGATGGACTTCCTTCTTGATCTACCTTCTCAGCTATTCGACTATGGCTTAGTTCTCCAAGTTCAGCATTTCAACTGCATAATCCTCTTTGTTCAGCTAGATTTCATGATGGGATAAAGCTCATTTATATAGGGGGAGAGGGAGAGGTTAGGATCCCTATAATCATGGAAGGGAGACCTATATTCTAGGAGTGTCCCATGGGAAGAGGAAACCACTACCTAAAGAGGGAGATCCGCAGTTCATCCAGTTAACCACTTCCTGTGACTCATCCCAGAGGTGGTAGAAGGAAAATTCCACCTCTAGTTTGTTAAAAAAAATTCCAAAAAAGGCTAGCGCGGGCACAACAAAGGGATAAAGCACCAGCTAGCATGGCCTCTACTGTACATCCTCCACATTGGCACGAGGGGTGAATTAGCTACCCTCGCTAATGCCAAAACACAGGTTTTTATGGGCTTTTTGAGAAAGTGTTCTACAGGAGAAATGATGTTTTTGTATATAAGGATCTAAAGACTGTGCTTGTAGAGGATGAAACTACTCATAGGTCACGGGAAATACCCTCCAATATGCGGGGTGAGGGATTGCAGGGACAGTGACAAATTGCTGTGTAACACATTACTTCAGAATTTTTACAAGAATTTCACCTTTCAATGGTCCCTCCCAAGTGTGCAAGTTTACCTTTGGTGAATAAACCTAATGGCATCCCCCATGAGAGAATGGAAGATCTATGTGGAAACCTTCTTGTTGATCCATGGCCTCCTCAAGGTAGAATTGGTGACAACCATGGGGGATTCCATCATCCATGGAAGACTCCCATCTCCATGCTATCATCCAAATGAAGTGGATCACCTCCCAGCTTGGAAATCCATAGACAAACTCCTCCCCAATACATAGGAGAGTCATGCCCCCAACAAACATATGGCTCACCTCATCAAGAAGAAAGTGGTCTACCATAGTGGCCATATAGTGTCTCATGCTCCCATTGAAGCATGTAGTGCAAAAAGAGTGGGAGACTCCTCTCCCCAATGACACAACCCACCAATGTGCCACTCCTCCAACTACGTTCTCAAAAGTAAGGAGATTCCCAACATATGGAATCATGATTAAAATCATGCTAGCTGCCATGTGTGATAAATGTGAAGGAAGATGTTCCCTCATGTGCAACCAACACAGTTTCACCCTTAACTGCCATAGAATAGGAGATATCAAGTGCCTCCCCCAACACTTTTTTGTTGCCCCATACTCCTTGAATGCTTGGAGGTGTATCATAATTAGGGTAGAGGAATCACACCATGAAGGATATAATAACTTCCCAGGAGCCTCCAAGGGATGATCTATGTCAACATAGCTCATGGCCTTGAGTGGCCCATGCAACCCATCATAAATAGTGCCCCCTCTTGGAGAAATGTCCTGCAAATGAGTGTTAGAGAAATATAAGAATATAGAAGATACATCATAATATTCAGAAAGACAAGTCCCTCCATATACTTGTTTTACATTAGTGAGATGACTCATGGATGAGTCCCCTCTCACACTCAATGGGTAAGGAGGTGTGAATGATGGCTCTTCCCAAGAGCTATGTTCCTCCTTATCTAACAAATAATCCATGCACTTCTTCAAATGAGAGTGCACCTCTTCTTTGAAACCTTCCCACATGAATCCATCTAAGATAGTGTGATATGCTCTAATGAAACCAGTGGGTTTGGAAAGCAGGATCTCATAGGCTGCATTTAGCAGTTTCTCCTTGAGCTTGGAGCACAGGGGCTTCACACAATGAACCTCTAACATATCACGTGCAATCATAGCATATTAAACAATACCCTTAATTTGAGTACATATTGGAAAATGACTCTAAAAATGACATTATTTAACCCCATACCAATATAAACCCAATACACATTCCAAATTTAAAAATCCCCTACTTTCACTATATATTGTAGGTATCCATTTTTCCATTAACATTTTTTATGCCCCTTTATTTTTTTTCATTAACTTTGAGCTCCATTTTTCATAGCAGACAATATAAAAACCCTTTAACCCCTATATATCCCCCAATATATTATGTCATTTTCTCCTCTATTATATATCCCCAAATATGAACCCACGTGGTGTAGTATTGCTCCCGCAGTGAAGCCCTTGTGGCTTGGAGTCTCTAGCCAAATAAATATGTTCATGGAAATATATGACTCCCTTAACTAGCTTATACCTCCCATCCATTACCTTCCCATCAAGAACCTCACATGTGAAAAGGTCCTTGGAGTATTCCATCATGAGTTGGTAATCCCAACAAGGATCTAGGCTCCCCAAAAATGACAGCGTTGTACAGGTCTGGAATGCTGCCCCTATCGTTTCATGGCTCCCCTCTTTGACATACTTGATGTCAAAATGACATGTTGGAGTGTCATAATCTCCCCTTTGCTACCTCATTTGCAACTGATCTTGCTCAAGACAAGATTGAAGCAGATGGAAATCAACTTCCCCTCAGAAATTCCTTTTCTTCCGATACTTCCTCAATTTGGCCCATGCATGCAAGAGGGTTAGCATCCCCTTTCCATGTTCATAAATCTTCTTTGTGAATGAAGATACCATGGGCTACCCCAAAGTTATGGAGTCTCCATGTGTCCCCATGCCCATGCCATCCTAGACTTCTGATTTATCCTTCCTCAATGTAGATAATTGAGTAGGAGATAGAAATGCCCCTTTCAGGAAATTTCTTACCTCTCTTCTGAATTCATGAGAGATTCTCTGTGCTATGATGGCTTCTCCCAAGGCTCCTTCCTTAGCCAAGTATGAAAATGATTCCCATAGTTGAGAGAACACTTTAGTTTCCCTCCAATCAAGAGGTACTTGAGGTGCTTTTGTTGTGACTGCGTTATTATCTTCTGCCTTCCCTTCCTCCTCTTCACTAATTGAAGTTTCTTCATCATCAATAAGAGACCTCAGATCTTGGTCTTCTATTGAAGGAGGAAAATTCTTGCCTTCCTCTTGAGAAGGAAGCCCTTCATCAAATGGAGATCTTACCCTTGGCAAAGTATCAACAAGCTCACACCCTCTTCCATGGTCTTCAGAAATGGTGTTGGATCTATAGACCCTACCAACTCATGTGAAATATTTGTTGATATGGTTTGATAGTCTCAGTAGGAGATGTCACACATGAAGTCTCATCAAACCTTTAATTAAGCTGAGAGGGGGGGGGGGTGAATCAATTTAACACATTCCTGATCTTTTAAAGGTTCTCATTAAACTTATTTACACCTTCATTTCATATCCAATTTAATGTGTGAGTAATCTTAGAATGTAAGCAGCAAGTATTAGTATAATACGTAAGTATTAGTTTAGTTATTCCTATAACTATCGAAACACAGAACCTTTGAGATATCCTTAAGTGGAAACCCATAACGGGAGAAAACCACATCTTATTATTGTTGTGATGAAAAGGCAAGCTCCTACTCCCTCTCACCACTGTTTTTCTGCAGGCACCAACCTACGGGAGGCTCCAACCTCAATTCTGCAAGCTACAACTTGCAAGGAAGCACCAACTCCCTTCAATTTTATGTAGGCACCAACCTACAAGAGGCTTCAACCTTTTTTATCTTCAAACCTCTCTATTAACCTTGCAATAAACTTTGCATAAGTAGGTGTATTTGCATTCCTTAAGGAAAAAGACTCAAACAACCACCAAGCATATGATTTACCTTCAAAATGCAGTGTTTCTATTTTTATGGCTTCATTTTCTGAAACTCGATGCTGCTGCACAAAGTTGCTTAGCTCCTCCACCCAAACCCTAACTGGACATTTAGGTGATCCATCAAAACTAAATGGAAAGAATCTACTCGCACCAGGCTGCTCCTCCTTTATACTTCTGTCCTCCTTGATCTTGGAGAACCCTTGGAAGTTCAATTTATGTTTGAACCCCTTAGATTGGGCTTCATACTCCTGCAAATACTCTCCAAGAGTCTCCTTCTTGGGTACACCTCCTTTCTTCTTCTTCATGAAGAAATCACTGACAGAACGTTGAAGGTTTGGTGATACAGATGAGTGCACATATCCATGAGATGAGGATTTATAATTTTCCTCATGCATATATCTTATATATCTGATCGAGAGATCTTCCTGCTCTCGAAACTCTCTAGGAGTTTCACTGCTCCTTCTCTCTTCTTCTTGTTCAACCTCCTTGGAGAGGTTCTTACTTGATCTAAAAAGTGATGAGAGTAAGTTCATCCTCTTCATCATTCTAACCTTTCTCTTTACTTTATAGAACTTTGGCTTGAAGCCCATAGGCTGAGCCAAAGATCTTTCTCTGATACCACTGTAATATCCAAAAATTGGGATTGCATATCCAGCTTGCTCAAATAACGCACTTCTGAGAATTCAGTGCACTGAAATAGGTTTTCACCTCATTGATCTCTTATATAAGCTCATCTAGGGTCTAAATCCAAAAGGAGAGAAAAAACAAATTAAACTAGGTGGGTTAAACAGATCTCCCACAATCTAGTCTAGCTGAAGAACACCCAAAGAGAGGGGTTGTAGCTATATGCAATGGACTGCTTCAGAAATAATGTAGATCCACTGAAGCAAAGCAATAAGTTGATATGGGGGTTCAAATATCGGTTATATAGAAAAAAATCAGATTTACATTATAGCCCATACATTGTACAAGAGAGAGAATGAAAGTATACAGAATAAATCCTCAGAAATGAGGTGCTACAGCCATAAGAAAAGACTGCATAAACATGACAACGTTATTTTAAGGGGCTGAAGCAGTAGTATATTATAACTCAGATTGAGAGCAGATCTGTACATAAGAATTTAGATCTATTTCATATATGTGTACAAGAATAGATCATATATACATTCCCCTTGGGGTTTTGTGCAAATCATGAAGCACAAAGAGTAGATATGAGATCTAGAGTTGCAGATCTGCAAAAATATTCAGAAATTTCTGAATCATATGATAGAGCAGTAGATCATATTTGAAACAAACATGGATTGTATGGCCAATCCATGGATCACCACAGTGAGAGGAAGAATTCTAACACCATAGATCTCTCCTCCAAAATGAAGACAAAACACCCTGCAACTTCTCCTTTGCAAATAATACAATCTAGGGAGAGAAACTGCACTGTAGATTCTAAGAATGATTTGGCATGATGCCAAGGTTTGGATCTAAATCTTAATCAGCTAATGCACTCTTCCAGAAGGTTAAAAGACACACTCACTAAGAAGAGCCACTAGTATAGTCTAGATCTAAGCAGATCTAGTGTCTTCCACTTGCTGCAACTCACAAGGACAGCCAAACCCTCAACAGGATCAACACTGTAGGTGTAAGGTGAAGCTTGGCCCAAGCCTAATAGTGGACAAGATGGAACAAGTCTCCTCCAAGAGCTCGTCAAGGAAGGAGGTGGGAATCCTAAACAAGAAAACCCAGAGAGGAGTGTCTAAATAGACAATACCTTCAGAAAATAATATCTTCAACAACCCCTTCAAGCTATTGTCCTATTCCTTTTATAAGATTGGAGTCTTGTCAAACCGTAAACCAATTCATTGTTTTAGCTTCTTTCACATGTAGAGTCTCCTTCTAGTACTGCATTGTCCCTCAAGGAGGTTCAATGGATCTAGACTGTGCTGTTGATATAGTCAAAGTTGACATGGTCAAGTGATGAAACTCTTTCACACTCAAGTGTGTTTTATAAAATGGCCTAGATTTAGCCATGTTCACATTGGGCATCGATTTATTTTATTATTTTTAGGAGTTTTACATGTGCTTTACATTTTATTTATCAACATGAAGTGCAAAACAAAACAAGGCAAAATAGAATATTCCCATTAGCTTGGGCTAATTGGGAATATTACATAATGCAAGATCCACATATCTTCATCTCAAATGATCTTACAAGATCCTCTTTGAAAGATTTGATGGGATTCTCATCACATTTCAGAATCAAATAATCGACATAAATTAAAATGATTAATAATTTACCTTCTATCAGAGTATGGTAAAGGTTCAAATCTACTTCACTTTTCGTGAAGCCCAACCCAGTGAATTAGTTATCAATCCTAGTGTACCAAGCACAGGGTGCTTGTTTTAGTCCATACAACACTCTCTTTTAGTCTGCAGACACGTGACTCTCTATCGAAGGCCACAAATCCTTCTAGTTTCTCTATGTAGACCTCTTCCTCAATCACTTCATTGAGGAAGGTTATCTTTACATCCATTTGATCTATCTTCCATCCCATATACATTGAAAGTGCAAGGATAGATATGATTGACGAGTACCTTAAAACTAGAGCGAATTTGTCCTTGTAATCAATTCCTTCACCCCAGAGAACTCTTCAAAAAAACATTTGGCATTTTTTTTTCTCAACACTCTCATCTACTACTTGTTTCACCTTGTAGATCCATCTAGATCCTACAAGTAACTTTCCCTTCGGTCTTGGGGAAAATTCCCAAGAATTTTTTTTGTTAATGGATTCATACTCCTCAACCTTGGCGTCAACCCAAACTAGTTGGTGCACTGCTTCCTCAAATGAAGATGGCTCAATCTCTACACTCTCGCTCATAACATCACTGTTTCTAGTGTATCTATCCTGAGACCTTATCTTCCTATGCTGTGATGTGGGTTCTCCCACATTCTTTCTAACATCAAGCACCAACCTGTTAACCTCTCTGGTGTTCTATATTCCATATTTGGATGTCTCTCCATGTTACACAACAATTTGTCACCGTCCCTGCAATTTCCCATCCCGCACAATTGGAGGGCTCATTCCGTGACCTGTGAGCAGTCACATAACTTGAAAACAATTTCATGGCATTCCCCTAAACATGTACTTTCATTGCCCTGAAGAAAAATCCTTGTGAAAAACCCTAAAAACATCCCTTTTTGCATTGGCGTGGGAAGCCAGTTTAGTACCCGCGCCAATGGGGGAAATCCTTCAAAGAGGGCGCGCCAATTGGCACTTTGTCTCAGAGTCGCACTCGTGCCAGCCATTTTAAGGAGTGTTTTTTAAAAATAAATGGCGGAAGTTTCGTCCTAACTAATCCATAAACTGGCATCTAATTCGAGTTGGGAGGTTTGGGTCTAGAGCTCCATGTAGAGGAAGTGGTTTGCCACCTCTCATGGAAGCTTCCTTAAGGATAGGGTCAATCCCATGATTATAGGGATCCCAACTCCCCTTCTTCCATCTATAAAAGCTTGCTCATCTCCTTTGCAAGCTAATCTCTAAGAACCTTGAGGAATCTCCAAGTCCCAAGAGCCATCAGAGCCTTATGTTGCAAGAACCTTGATTCATTCCCTTAAGGCCAAATCCAAGCAAGGAGATTATTGTCGAGACATCCAAAGAGAGAGGTTTGTCCCATCCCCGATAGGATTTTTTGAGACGTGTTATCCTGGCGACCCTCCGAAGGAGAATTCAGCGTCAGAGCCAGGTTGTATCCTCCTTTGATTGATTAATGATAAGAAACTATTGGTTATGGTTCCACTCTTGTTGTTGATTATGATAATGAGTTATGTCTTCTCTGACTGACATATAGTTGCATATTCTGGGTTTTACGCTTGTGTTTGTTTTGTTTCTTACGTGTGTAGGTGTCCGATCATGGAGATCATGAGGATTCTGATCTGCCGGAGCTAAGGAACGAGAGCGCTACTTTCTCTACAAGTGACAGTGTTGGACCTACACTTTTCAATTAGGGACCTGCACTATGGCGTGTGACGATTGTTGCTAGACCTGGTCTGGGCTAGTAGGGATTGCCTCTGTCTGCAGAGGGGATTTACCTCCACAACAAATTGGCGACTCCGCTGGGGATCATCTAGCTTGTTGTTCTTCTTCTTTGTAAGCTACAGATGGAGCCTAAAGTTAGCCAGATAGCCTTTTAAATGCTATTGCTATGCATTAGCGAAGTAGATCAAAGATGCTTCAGTCAATCTCCAGTTTAGTTTATGAACTGAACACTTGGAGTATTTTCTTGTCTTTTCGGTTGTTTCTTGATTCTGCTTGGTTGATCGGCTCTTTTGGCTGACTCTTTTTGTGATTTTGGCTTTTGGTCAGCTTGATCATCATTGGTCTACTTGTTGGATTGCCTATTTTTATTTTTCCATAGAAAACTCGACTGGCGCACTTTACAGCCTAACAGTTGCGCCCATTGGTGTAGGTTGCTAGTGTATTACCCGCGCCAATTCGTTTATGGCGCTAGTTTCAGCCTCACAGTCGTGCCAATCCTCTGAGGTACTAGGGTTTGCTCTATTCTGAGCTTCCTGAGCTTGATCAATGTATTTGGTCTTGTTTTTTCGACTGCTTGAGTGTTCTAGAGCCTTGTTTGACTGGTTGTGACCTTCGTCCTTTGGTTGTTTTCCTGTTTCCATCGATTCCACATTCTAGCCCTAGGGCATCTAGGTGCTCTTGTGTTTCGAGCCTCCCTTGGGATTTTTTGGTTTCTATTTGTTCAGTCAACCTTTTGATTGCTCCTCTACATTCGTTTGGTGGTTTTCTATCATTTAATTGTGTTATTTGAGTGATTTTCTTCTTCTTCATTCGAATTTCGCTTTGTCTCGCTTTGAGCCTAGATTACATGGTTCATTTGAGTCTTGGAGATTCTGCTTGAAGTGGTGAGTCTGGTCTTGGTTGGGAGAAATTCTTTGTTTTTTTCATTTTTAGGCGTTGGCGCTTGTTGTCAGTTAGCAACCCGCGCCAATTTTCCATTGGCGCTAGTTGTCAATGACAAAGTCGTGCCAATTTCATGGTGTGAAAATTGAGATTTTTTCCTTAAATCCTTCACTAGTGTGTCTTTCCCTTCCGGTATTTTCACTGTATGATCATAGATTACATTTCTCATTGTTTGAAATGTCTTCTTCCCATGATTGCTTGATGTAAAAGGGAATGAATGCCTTGTTTTGATCTCATGCTTTGGAATTCCTCTTTGTGTTTGACTTCATATGTCTTGTAGTCTTTTGAAGGATTTCATTACAAAGTGTTTTGAAACAACGATTGCATTCTTAGTGTTTGATTACATCCTTTTTGCATTCATCCTTCCATTAAGAGATTTGCGTTTATTTAGTTTTCATCTCAAAGTGTTCTTTTTGTTAAAATGCATTAGATCACATTGCATTGAAAAGTATTTTTTGAGATCCATCATTGAACTTAGATTACATTGTTTAATGATTGAAAACTAGAAATCGCTTTGATTGCATTCTCTTTTATTAAAATAATGCATTAAGTAGATTCTCATTTCATCGAAAAATGCATTGAGTGCATTCTTATCATTTGAAAAGAAAAAGGAAATTGTGCATAGATTACAATTGCATCGTTTTTGAAAAAGAGGATTTTTCATAGATTACATTGCATTATTCACATCGTTGAATGTTTGAGATTACTTTTGGATACTGAAAGTCATCTAGTTTGGAAAAAGTTTCGTTTTCAGTGTTGTTGTTTGTTGCATCATTGTTCGAAGCTCTTCCCTTAACTAGATAGCATTCATCGAATTGAAATATTTCTTTTATCATATAGCTGCATTTAGGAGATTGTCATATGACACTCGCTAGGGCCTGAAAACTGAAACATAATTGAAGATAAACATTAAAATTCATTCAATTTACACTAAGGCAGCATTGAAACATTAACGAAATATTTAGAGGTCTAGGCTAGAGACGTGTTCCGGCGTCTTTAAACCTAGTAGCTATCGTTCGCCTCTTGGCTTTAGACAACACTAGTACGGACTTGTGCTCCCCGTACCGTCGAGTATATAAAGGGAGACCCCACTAGGTTGCTATCCTTTATCCGTAGGAAGATGAGTCTGCCGCCCTATACCCATGATACACCAAACACAACATTCGGGGAGATTGATTGCACGTACGTCAAGTCCTTGGTTGATTTCTCTTTCATTTTGAAACCAAGGTGTATATTGCAGTTCACGGTTATTTGGTACACCCTTTCCCTAGAATTCCTGAGTAGTCATTTTGATCTTTTCTGACTCTTTAAATTTGGAGGGATCATCAAGCGCTTGTCCTTTCACACTTGTTTCCAATCTGAAAGAGATAGAGTCACCTTTCATCCGTTTCTCGACTCTTAAAACATGAAACGGTGAAGTTTCTAAGTTTCAATGTGGTAAAATAAATCACCTGCGATCATATGCCCTGTTAGAATTTGCTTGTTGGCTGTTTGATTATGTGCCTTGGTTTTTAGCTCGTGTGTGGTTTTGAGTTGTTGATGGAAACTTTTCCAGAGTTCACCAACCAAGGAATCCCCTCTGAAGGGAATCCTGGTCCTTTTCCTCCTTTTGTAAACGTTGGTGCTCCCTATATGGCAACATTGTCCCTTCATGGGTTAACTGTTGGGTTGCCTGTTTGGTTGTTCTCAACCTCTATGGTCCCGAATGTCTCGGCTACTGTTCAATCAGTTCCTCCGCCTGAGCAACATCATGTTGCTTCCAAGGTGGACCTCTCCCCTTCTTTGCCTGTTTCTGCATCCTCCTCTTCTACTTCGCCTGGTGAAAGTCTGGATTTGAGTAACCAGGTGGCTAAGAAGAAGAAGAAGAAGACAAAGAAGAAGAAGTCCAATAAGAGAGAGGCTAAGGCTACAACTACTTCTTCCAAAATATCTCCTCTTGATAAACCTTCCAACCCTTCGCGGAAAGTCAAGTTCCCTTGCATGTTAAGCACGGGAGACCATATTCTTCGAGATTTCCTTGGCATTCCCAAGGTTCTCGAAGTATGTTCCAACGGTCATTCACCGTTTCCTTTGGCTTCTGGGAGTCAAGTTGGGTGCACGTCTTCAACTGATGCTGGTAAGGCTCCTAAGAAGTAAGGTAAGATTACCAATCCCTGTAAGTTGTGTGAAGGGCACCATGCCATTCACCTTTGTCCATATATGGATGAAGCCAAATAATTTTTGGACAACTCAGCTGTTTCTACACCATGCCTCCCAGTTGGTTATAAACAAATTTCTCTGAGTCCTCCCCCAGCTAATCCCGCGATTGGTAAAGAGTCATCCTTGGTCGATCTTGCTCCTTCAGAAATTCAAATTCAAGAATCTGTTCCCAACCAACCATTTGTCACGGGATCGGTTGAGCTGGCCCCGTCTATAGTGCACCAGGTATTTTCCATTGAGAGTGGACCTCACATCCCTCAGGTTCTTCCTGTTTCTTCATATTCCTCGGACTTGGAGAAAGATTCTCCTGTCCCTATACCTCAAGAAGTTGCTCCTCCACCTCCCGTGATGGAGGTCCCAGAGGATACTCCTCCCACCTTCGAGATGGATGTCATGGAGGATGCTTCTTCTTCTTCCGTAACACTAGGGGAAGACCATCTCGGTTCGATGGTAGCCCCTCCGAGTAGTTTGGTCACTTCCTTTGATTGGAATCGATTTCTAGGATACTACCTTCCGTCTTATGTGCCTTTCGAGATAACAGTATAGGCTTTTGGTCTAGTCGTACCCAGTACCATTATAGATGAAGGTGTGTCTATTAGTATTTTATCCTCCACTACCTAGCAAGCTTTCAGTTTGCCACCGCTTGCACCTGTTACGCAAAATCTGTTGACATTTAACAGAAGAACTAGTCAATCGTTAGGGATCCTTCCAAGGTTACCTGTTACTTTGGGAGGTAAAACCGTCCATATGTATGTGATGGTTGTTCCAGGCCCCTTGGATTTCAATCTGCTTTTGGGGTGCGATTACACCTATGCCATGGGAGCACTTGTCTCTTCCCTTTTTCGTGTGGTCTGTTTTCCGCATGAAGGACGGATCGGTACCATTGATCAACTTTCGTTCTTTGGTCCTGATATGGCAGCTGGTCTTCCATCGTCTCTTCCTGGTTTTTATCCACCCGTTGTATCTGCCTCAACGTAGGTCAACTATGTGGCTACCTACCCCGTGCCTGTACTTAATGATAGTGTCGTGGTGCATCAAGTGCTGGGGGAATTGGGTCCTAACTTCCAGGATGTTTTCCTTCCACTGGGAGTGGAACTCTTGGAAGAGATGAATTCTTGTTCATTATGATGAGGTCGTTCGGAGCATAGTTCATTTTCTTGTGTCAAGCTCCTTAAAAAATGAAACAAGCTGGTCAGAGCATAGTTCCTTGTCTTGTGTCAAGCTCCTTAAACCATGAAACAAGGTGTCCCGAGGATAGTTCTTTTAATGTGTCAATCTCATTAAAACAATGAAACACGTTCTCGTTCAATTCGAGTCTTTGTTTAGATCTCATAAAATCCCAGTCGAGTCTTCCTCGATCTCGTAAATTGAACCTTCACTCCATCTGCCTTTCATATGGATTGAAGCTTGGGGGGCATGTATCTCGAATTGAGTCACCATGCAATGGGCATGCTTACTTTTTCAAGCATAATTTGTTTCCGTTTCAAGCTTGTGTAAAAATGAAACCAACTTAAAGCAGAGTTTTCTGATTTCAAGCTTGTGTAAAAATGAAACCTTTCCTAGTTTACCTCTTGTGATTGCCATTTTGTCAGCCTATTTTGTCAGATGAGCCCTGGTTTTCTCACTCCATCATCATTATCTACTTGGCCGATCATATGTCTTCACTTGGTTGTTTCACCCATTCCTGAGGAACCGCTGCAATGAGTGGTCTTGTTAGCCAGCCTCTTGACCTTTATTTGTTCTGAGTAGTTCCACCATTACCGAAACCAGTAGCTACCCGTTATACCACTTGTTCCTCCAGGAGGAGTCATCTTTTAGCTCTTTTCTGACTCTCTAAACATGAAAATATTGCCGAGTCCCTTGTCGTTTCGATCTCGTTAAAGTGGCTGCGAAATGACATCTACCTAGTATATGTTTACCCCTTTTTCGGGCTGGGATAGATTATTTATGAAAAAGGAATACCCTAGCCTATCGCGACTAGGAGGTTTTCTCAAGCATAGTTTTCTACCTTTTCGGATCTGAGGAACTATTTACGAAAAGGGACCATTGGAGTTTACTTTTCCGCTGTCTTTTCAAACTCTCTAAATATGAAAATACACCAAGTTCTTCCTCTGTCAGACTCGTTAAACCATGATGACATTGGATTCAGTCATAATGACGTTATTTGAGTCGTTCCTTCCTAGGGCTCATTAAATGTACTAGGTTGGATTCGTCCGAAGGATGAACTTGTATGACAAGCATATGGTATCCTCTTCAAGCTTGTTTAAAAATAAAGAGGTACTCGCCAGAAATGGTGGGGGAAAATGGAACCAGTATCGTTGTCGTGTCGGCAGTATGTCGCTCTTGAACATGGCACTTGTCTGCGTTCGTGTTGGGTTGGATACATCTCATCTCGTTTTTCACTTGCCTCCATGGGTTTGTGTGATCCCTTTTGACCTCTCATCTGTTCATTGCCTCGTCATCATGACCTCTGATCTTTTGATGTCAAATACTGACAAATCCACTGTCGTGCCGTTTATATGTTCAAGAGAATTTGACCTCTGCAAGTACCAACCTTCCTCTGATTCTCATCTGATCATGATTCACAAAGACATTATGTTCCTTTGTCTCACGTTGATGATGTGGGAAAGACTATGGCCCACCGTCGATCAAGGTCACTTCCTGTCAACTTCAACTCATTATCTAGGAAGCTGATCTAGAGACTCCCTTCTGGTACCTTGGAGCCTGCATGTCTCAATGGCAAGTTCTTCGCATTCGACGTGATGTTTTCATCATTGGCCTCCGATCGCGTGATTCTGCGGGTGTTCAACATTAGCTCATTGTTCACATGCCGTAGATTTTACCTGTAGTACCTTGAGGACCATTGGCATTAATGGTGGTACCTCTCGCGTCTATTAACAACTTTCATCATTGGCTGGTAATCAGACGATGTTCTTGCATGTTCGACTTCAGCTCACTTATTCGCATGCTTGAACTTGTACTTTTTTCGAGTCGAGATGGAGCGCAAGACACTGGATTCTACCTGTTATAATCCAGGTTGCGATTTTGTGGATTATTATGATTATTTACATGACTCACTAATTGGATGGCTGCGACCATACCTGAGTCTATTTACCGATCCTCACTCGATGGCTGCGTCCATGCCTTAGATCTGGATTATTACATACTCTATTATGGATGGCTGCGCCCATACCACGTATATATCATGTATTTGAGACATCATTTGTACTTCTCTACACAGGATTTTAAACGGCGGTGTTTTCAGTTGGACACGTTCTCGTAAAGCATTTCACCCCTCTCTCTCTTTCGGGCCTCATGCTTTAGGGGGCATCTGTTACACAACAATTTTTCATCGTCCCTACAATTCCCCATCCCGCACAATTGGAGGGCTCATTCCGTGACTTGTGAGCAGTCACATAACTTGAAAACACTTTCATGGCATTCCCCTAAACATGTACTTTCATTTCCCTGAAGACAAATTCTTGTGAAAACCCCTGAAAACACCCCTTTTTGCATTAGCGTGGGAAGCCAGTTCAATACCCGTGCCAATGGGGGAAATCTTTCAAAGCGGGCACGCCAATTGGCACTCTATCTCACAGTCGCACTCACACTAGCCATTTTAAGGAGTTTTTTTTTTAAATAAATGGTGGAAGTTTCGTCCTAACTAATCCATAAAATGGCATCTAATTCGAGTTGGGAGGTTTGGCTCTGGATCTCCATGTAGAGGAAGTGGTTTTCCACCTCTCATGGAAGCTTCCTTAAGGATAGGTCCAATCCCATGATTATAGGGATCCCAACTCCCCTTCCTCCATCTATAAAAGCTTGCTCATCTCCTTTGCAAGCTAATCTCTAAGAACCTTGAGGAATCTCCAAGTCCCAAGAGCCATCAGAGCCTTATTTTGCAAGAGCCTTGATTCATTCCCTTAAGGCCAAATCCAAGCAAGGATATTATTGTCGAGACATCCTAAGAGAGAGGTTTGTCCCATCCCCGACAGGCTTTTTTGAGACGTGTTCTGCTGGCGACCCTTCGAAGGAGAATTCAGCGTCAAAGCCAGGTTGTATCCTCCTTTGATTGATTAATGATAAGCAACTATTAGTTATGGTTCCACTCTTGTTGTTGATTATGATAATGAGTTATGTCTTCTTTGACTGACATATAGTTGCATATTCTGGGTTTTACGCTTGCGTTTTTTTTGTTTCTTGCGTGTACAGGTGTCTGATCACGGAGATCGTGAGGATTGTGATCTGTCGAAGTTAAGGAACGGGAGCGCTACTTTCTCTACAAGAGACAACATTGGATTCCAGGTAAGCCATCATTGCTAGTTGTTTTATTTGCAATTAGGGACCTGCACTATAGCATGTGACGATTGTTGCTAGACCCGGTCTGGGCTAGTAGGGATCACCTCTGTTTGCAGAGGGGATTTACCTCCACAACACTCCATGAGTTATTACTTCCACTCTCTATCCCCTTAATTGTGGATGCTCCACATCTGGAGTTTCCTCTTTTGGAGCTAAGAGCTCCTAAACTAAATGCAACTGAAGCTCGCTCTCAAGGTAAATTCATATGACCTTATCTTCATCGAATTTCACATCTCTTCTGACCACTATCATCCTGTGAGATGGCAAGTACTCTCGATAGTTTTGAGGTGATTCAGTGTACCAAAAAAATATTCCCAACGCAGTTGTTGGCTCTAGGTTTTTCTTGTCATATTTGGCTACATGACAATCAAATGATGAACCAAAATTTGCAAAGTGCACCACATCTAGTTTCTTACTTGAAAAACATTCCTCTAGTGTACTCATCACGAGAATCCAATGAGGACTTCTCGTCTACCCAAATACTGAGGTATTAGATGCTTCAGGCCACAAGTGCAACGATATGGCCTGATCATGCAACATTGCTCATGCTTCTCCCATAGAATTTATTTTATTCCTTTATGCAACACCTTTCTATTGTGGGTTATGAGGTGCTATCAGCTCCTATCAAATCCATTCTGAAGCACATAATTTTTTGAATTCATTCGAGACATATTCTCCAATTTTTTCGCTCCTTAGAGAGTTCACCTTCTTCCCTATATCTTTCTCGAAAAGTGCTTTGAACTCAAAAATATTTTAGAACGTTCGATATTTCTACTGCGTGAATAATATATAAAAGTTGTGTGAAAAATGATCTAAAAAAATCACATAATACCTGTGTTTTGTTGTGGAGGCTATCGAGAATGGTAACACAAATCTGAGTGAACTCTTTTAAGGATCGCGTTCGCTTGACTTCCCTTATCATGAAAGGTAAATTCGATGTTCTTAACAAATGTACACCCTTTGCATGTATCTCACTGCTCAAGTTCATCCTTGGGAAGTCCTATAGAAATTTATTGCATGATCTTCAAAGCGGAATGGTGTAGATGGCCCAATCTTCTATGCCTTAAATCATTGATGTCTTAGCTTTGCACCTTCTCTAATTTTGTGATCAAGGCAGCACAGTCTTCTACATCCAATTTTTAGAGGTTCATTACCCAAACCCCAATATTTTTCACTTGTCCCATGGTGTAAGATTCCAAAATTTTAGCCTTCAAGCTAAATGGAATATTAGAGTTGTTTAATCACTAGGAGGATGAATAAATGGGTAGGGAGGCCCATTAACCTCTTTATATGGATTAATAACACTCCTAATGTGAAAAGGGGTAAGAATAAGAAAATTATTTGATCACCCTTGGGTGTGAACAGAGATGGGGACATGTTGATTCAGTCAACTTTGCCAAGTCAACAAAGCTGTCTAAATGCATTGAACCACCTTGTTGGACAGTGCAGTTTTGGTGGAGGAAAACTTGCATGAGCTTGATGGCACATGTGGATGGGACCCAATGAGGAGAGGTTCACTTGCTATATATGAAGAGGATGGAGGCCTTTTTTATGCATGCTTTTGTATTTCGATCTATTGATCTTTGTTTTTTTTAGACTTGGCTTCCCCTTGCTATTTAGCAAGGTAGCACTAGGTGTTCTCGAGCGGGAATCCCACCTCTTCCCTTGAGAGGCCTCTTGGGAGAGATTGTATTGTATTACTCCACATCCGGGCTCAAAGCCAAGCATCATTCTTCAGCCCTAGTTTTATTTCTGCGGCAGAATATTGCTGAGTTGCAAGGTGTTGCAGTGGTGGATTCTTACACCACTTCCGGGTATGTTTCTCAGTAGAGGGTGCCTTCCTCCTCTTGAGAAATCAGCTAGGAAGATTTCTGAGCACATTTCAGATCTTAGCAGTAGGCCAAAGTGGTTCTCATATTCTACAGCATATTCCCTTGAAGGAACTATGTCATTTTATGTAGATTTGCTGCAGCAATGTTAAGACCCTTCTTTTTGAGCTAGTTCCCTAGGGAAAGGGCCAACCCTTCTCCCGGAAATCTAGAGGAAATGATCCTCATCCCTATTTTGTATTATTCAGCCATATTTTTGTAATGTTGTAGTAATAATACATTTTTTGAGCTGAATATTCAGATCTTCTCTTTCTTGTACATGTGTTTCATGAAACCCTTGCCAGGTTAGCTTTAAAATGAAATAAGGAGGCCAAATCTCTATTTTCTTGACATATTATTCCATGTAACTCCAAATCCATGTTATTTAATTGTTTTACTATAGAAACCCTCATAAAGTAACACTTTATATGTTTCAGTCTTTTTCTGCATAACTCAAGTCATGGGATTTGGCTACTTTTAAGCTGTCAGGTAGCCGGGAGGTCTGTTTAACATATCAAAAGGGATTTATTTCTGATCCCCTTTTGTATGTGAAATACTAACAACATATTATAGGGAACCCAACATTATTTCACCTAGAAAAAACACAGATCTTCAGAAATAATGTTTGTAGGGTCTAATTTCTACATTTTCCCCACTTGGGAAGGTGTAGACATTCTTCTTTTGCTGTTGCTTCACTCATTTTAGGGCTATATGTTTTTGACCACATCATATGATTCTATTTTCTCGATCTCCAACTTTGGAATATCTTAAGATATTCTTATTTTTGTAGAAAATTCTAGATTTGGAATATTACAGTGGTATCAAAGCTTCAATCTTGGATCAGCCTATGGAACTCAGCCATGAAACTATCCAGAGAAGGAGAGATGAAAAAAAATAAGACTCCATTATCTGGAGGAAAAAGGGAAGATAGGCTCACATAGCTTCTTCCAAAATCTATGGAGTACATCAGTGAAGAGCTTAAGAAGATGAGAGGAGAGATGGAATCTCCTGAGGAGTTTGGATCTAGAGCCAGATCTACATTGGCACATGATAGGTGTGAGAATGCAGCTACACCCTATTATGCACAACGCAGTCAAATTCCGAGATCTTCTATGAGAGAGATGAAAGACGAGGAAATGCTGGACAGGGAAACTCATAGCAATTTTCTGCAAGAGTATGAATCTCAAAATGAGAAGTTTAGAGATCATATAAATTTCAAAGAGTTATGCAAGATCAAGGTGGAGAGGAGCCAGCTGCATGAAATGGATAGATTTTCTCTATCCGCCTTTGAGGGATTCCCAACTTGCTCATCCAAAGCTTGGGTGGAGGAGTTGTGTACTTATTTGCAGTAGCACCCAGTTTCTAAAGAAGAAGTCATCAGAGTTACAGTGCTGCACTTTGAAGGTAAGGCCTATGATTGGTGGATTTTTGAGTCATTTTCATTGAAAAATGTTAATACTTCTTATTTTGCAAAGTTCACTAAAAGATTGGTTGAAAGATTTGATACAAAACATGAGACAATCAAACCGATGAAACTTTTGCATAAGTTGGGAGGACCTGTAAACTTAAAACCACTTCAGAAACCTATTGGAGGAGATCACATCTTGCATCATACCTTGCTGGAGGTAAGATCCTTGATTCATAACCTTGGACAAGAGGGCATGGAGGGTCCTTTTGCAAATGAGGATCTTCTTATTGAGCAGTTACCTCCTATTCATATTGAAGATGAAGAGAAGGATGGGGGTACAACACTGTTACATCTAGAGAATATCTAGTGCATCATGCAGAGGAAGGAGGAGCACATGCTCCAACAGGAGGATTTCTTGTGTCTTTGCAAGAAGTTCCCCAGGATCTCACATATGGGAAGAAAAGTAAAATCAATGAGCAACATGATGGTGAGATGATTTTTATGGAAGAGAAGTTAGGGAGGAAGGAAATCATCACTTGATGAGGAGCACACACCCCTATCTATTTTAGAGAGTTGGTTCAAGGAGGAGGGAGACTGGTTTGCACTGTGAGGGCAAGGTCAAGGTTGCGCAACTATATGAACAGTCTTCTCTTGCCATGGATGTCTCACTACATGGAGGCATTCCACCAGGGAGGCCACCATACTTGGAGTTGGTAAGAGAAATCTTGCCATTTGATTCACCACTCTTGGATCCCTGAGAGGTGAAAACTTTAGAGTCTAGTGCAACATAGAGAGTTTGGGATAAACTCAAGAAGGAGGGGGACATCCTTCCATTTTCATCACCACCCACTCTCACTATCTGTACTGCGCTGGCAGAGGTTGCTGGAGTCATGGGGGATGGCACCTTCATGGTACAAGGGAGCTGCTCCATGGATTTGGAGAAATAGAGGGTAATTCCTTTGAGGAAGGAATCCTCCATACATTGGAGTAGATGGAGGTCACTCATTCTTGCTTTGGAAAATATTGGGAGATTCTTTTTGGAGGAGAGCTTCTTATGGGAGACCAATTTCCAAAGGTCACTACTTCTTTTTTAGCATGAGCAGCTGTATGATGGGCATGGGAGCAACTTGGAGGGTGACTTTGGCATGAGGGATGTCAAATGAGGAGACAATGGCATGTGGAGAGCTTCACATTACAGATCATCAATGTTGTCCCTTAGGAGGATTGATCCTTATTGGAGACCTTAGCTCTTGGTAGAGTACTCCAAGGATCTTGGTGCATGCATGATTCTTGATGACCCTAATGGAGATGAAAAATATATGGTGGATGATATGGTCATCTATTATTATGGCAGATTCTTCTTGACTAGAGCTTCTAAGCTCAAGGAGAAGCTGCTACATGAAACACATGAGGACTTATTCTCCATGCATTTTGATGCATATCTTGCCTTGGCAGAGGAGTTCATTTGGGAGGGCATTCAGCAAGACATATTTCAGCATATGGAGAGATGCATAGCTCAAAGGATGATGGAGAGGATATCACATCCACCTTCCTAATCATTGGAAGTGAGGGAGCATTTCCAGTTGAGCCATTTTAGCTTAAGATCTCAAGTGCATGATGGAGGATGTACAATTTCACCTTATGTTTTGTACTTCTTGTCTTTTTATGAGCAACATATTGTACCAAGGAGGATTATTCCCTCTTGCATATTGTATAATGATGTACTTGAAGCCATTTGTAGCATTGATATTGGCTATCTCATTGGTGGTTTGTGGCTGAAGCCACATAATTTTTGGTGTGCACCATTGACACCCTTTTGTACTTTCATGTTTATATCTTGTAGAATGATTGTCGAAGCAAACAAGTGGCTGGAAAAGCACTTGTTTTTGTTTGATTTTATGCAGGCAAGTAATGCACTGTGCTAGTTCCTTGTGTAGGACCTTGATCCACTTTCCAGTTGTCATGTGACAACTTGTTTCTATTGGTTTTTTCTTCCATGTATTGCTGATATCTCTATGTTCATGAGAAGCTTTGATTGGAGAGTGGGATATGAGTTGAAGATGCCCATTGGGAGGATTATTCTCCCTACTTTACATGATGCATGTTTTCGGAGGAGCAATGGGTAGCCCATGATTACCAAATTACATCTCTCTTCTTCAAGTGGGAGAAGCCATTTGGAGAACATGAGTTTTTGGAGGAGGCACTTCATGGTTTATTTGTTTGATGGGGTAGCTTGGGCCACTCTTGGAGGTCATGACATTTCAGCCCAAGAACAGAAGTAGCCCCATACTTATCATAAGTGGGGAGAGGAACCACTTGGTTGGGAAGATCCAATCTCTCCATGCAGCCCCAACACATTGCATGAATCTGGGGTTGAGGATCTTTTTGAGCTAACTAGATTGGCTCATTTCATTTGGATGATAACATGGGCATGAGAGTCACTCATTAGGGATAATATTTCCCATGTTCATCATCACTCCTACCTTGAGGAGGTCATTGGATAGCAGTGAGGTTTCCACTTGCATCTTCCACCTTTCTATGATGTGAGCCATATGGTTTTGCATGCTTTGGAGGAGACATTGGAGAATAGATTTGTAGCAGATCATGTTTAGCACTGGTGGAGAATTTTTGATGAGGAGGCCACAAGAAGAGGAGGGAAGGATTTTTTCTCTCCTTATACAGTTTCTTGAGGAAAAACAACATTTTGGATGGGAGGACTGTAATATTCCAAAATTTTAGCCTCCAAGATAAATGGAATTATTAGATTTGTTTAATCACTAGGAGGATGAATAAATGGGTAGGGAGGCCCATTAACCTCTTTAGAAGGATTAATAACACTCCTAATGTGAAAAGGGGTAAGAATAAGAAGCTTATTTGAGCACCCTTGGCTGTGAACAGAGATGGGGACATGTTGATTCAGTCAACTTTGACCAAGTCAACAAAGTTGTCTAAATGCATTGAACCACCTTGTTGGACAACGCAGTTTTGGTGGAGGAAAACTTGCATGAGCTTAATGGCACATGTGGATGGGACCCAATGAGGATAGGTTCAGTTGCTATATATGAAGAGAATGGGGGCCTTTGTTATGCATGATTTTGTATTTCGATCTATTGATCTTGTTTGTTAGACTTGGCTTCCCCTTGCTCTTTAGCAAGGTAGCACTAGGTGTTCCCGAGCGGGAATCCCACCTCTTCCCTTGAGAGGCCTCTTGGGAGAGCTTGCCATGTATTGCTCCACATCCAGGCTAAAGGCCAAGCATCATTCTTCAGCCCTAGTTTTATTTCTGCAACATAATATTGCTGAGTTGCAAGGTGTTGCAGTGGAGGATTCTTACACCACTTCCAAGTCTATTTCTCAGTAGAGGGTGCCTTCCTTCTCTTGAGAAATCAACTAGGAAGATTTCTGAGCACATTTCAGATCTTGGTAGTAGATCAAAGTGGTTCTCATCTCCTACAACACAATCTCTTGAAGGAACTGCGTCATTTTATGCAGAGTTGTTGCAGCAGGGTTAAGACCCTTGTTTTTGAGCTAGCTTCCTAGGGAAAGGGCAAACCCTTCTCCCGGAAAGCTAGAGGAAGGGATCCTCATCCCTCTTTTGTATTATTCAGCCATATTTCTATAATGTTGTAGTAAAACTACATTTTCTGAGCTGAATATTCAGATCTACTCTTTCTTGTACATGTGTTTCATGAATCCCTTACTGGGTTAACTTTATAATGCAATAAGGAGGCTAGATCTATGTTTTCTTGGCATATTATTCCATGTAACTCCAAATCCATGTTATTTCATTGTTTTACTACAGAAACCCTCATAAAATAATGCTGTCTATGTTTTGGTCTTTTTCTGCATAACTCAAGTCATGGGATTTGGCTATTTTTAAGCTGTCAGGTAGCCGGGAGGTCTGTTTAACATATAAAAATGGATTTCTTTCTGATCCCTTTTTGTATGTGACAGCCTAACAACATATGCTAAGGGAACCCAACGTTATTTCACCCAGAAAAAATGTAGATCTTCAGAAATAACATTTGCATGGTCTAATTTCTGCATTTTCCCCATTTCAGAAGGTGTAGAAATTCTTCTTTTGATGTTGTTTCACTCATTTAAGGGCTATGTTTTTTTTAACACATCATATGAGTCTATTTTCCGGATCTCTAACTTTGGAGTATCTTAAGATATTCTTATTGTTGTAGAAAATTCCAGATTTGGAATATTGCACATGGCTTTGTGACAAAGGGACACCTTTCCTTTGCTAAATATCACATCATAGCAATGATCTTCTAACATATCATCTACAAATAAATTCTTGTTTAAAATAGGAACATACATGACATCTTTTAATGTGAGAGGAGTGCAAAATCCCTTTGAAAGGTAACAATACCTATGTAGGTTGCGTTATACCTCTCGTCATCTCCCATATTGATGTGCATTTGGAGATCCTTCTCCTCTAAGTTGTTAAATAATTATTTGTTGCTGATGATATGGAATGAAGCTCCACTATCTAGGTACCACACAAAACCCATCACCCACAATACCATTCATGCGATGAGAGTGAAATCCACCTCGAATTATGAACCAAGAGTTTCACCTCTCACTCCTCCTGAGGTATTTTTTTGGGCTTCTTGTGCGAAGACTTTTTGGCATAGTTTCCAAGCTCATGACCGTGAAAAAATTTAATTTTTGAAAAGTCCTTCCTGTCTGCCTGACCATGATCTAATTTGGAATAGGATGCCTTCCATTTCCCATAATTTTCCTTTCCAGCCAAGGCACAATGGTTCTCATCATCAGTCTTTGATGAGGATCCATCTCTAGTATTTCGTTTAATCTCTTCTTGTACCAAGTCGGACAACAATCGCTCCCACTTTGGTGGGTTCTCCCTACAATTCATCGAATCCAAATACATGTAAAAACTCATGAGAAGGCTCAGAAATTCTAAGCTCACTATATAATCCTAGTAAACTGTAACACCAACACTTCCAAGGTCATCTCAACATTGAGTGAAATTCGTCAAGTATTTTGGTATTGTATCGCCCTTCGCCATCTTAATTTTTTGGAGCTTGTCCTTTAGTGCCACCTTCTTGTTGTCACTTATGTTATGAAACAAATTTATTAAGGCCTTCCACATAGCATATGGAGTTATCATTCCATGGAGGTTCAATACAATGTTATATAAAACTCCTAACAAAATCTTCCTTTGCTACATTTTGCTTCGATGCATCAAGATTTTGAGCATCTATTGTTGCAGGCCTGGGAATATCTCTGTCTATGAACTGCTTCAGCAGGTTTTCTTCCAACAATATTTCCATCTTGTCCTTCCAAGCTATATAATTTAAACTATCCTCAAAGGCATATTCGAGTCTCAATCCACAGAAGGACATCTGGATCCTGCTACTGGTCTTGAAGAGTAGATCAGCAAATTTGATTCACATCATCAAAACACACTCATATTATTATCTTCTATAGTGATTCTTACTCTAACACAATGTACAAAATCCACAAAGATTCAACTGATATTGTAACATGCTAACACAAAATACTTGAATCTATTCTACAAATTGCAAAAACCAATTACGATCGCAAAATCACATGAACAAGAAGAATGAATTTCAATCTAAAAAGACAAATATTTTTCTAGGGAAATCCTTAGCTAAAAAATCCACTATGTATATTTCATAATTCAAATAATATAAAACAATACAATGTTTCTCTGAGTCTTGAGAGCTCTCTGCACTATCTATGTCTGTCTCACACTATCCCAGGCTAGCTTTAGTTCAATACTTAACCAATTTCTTTCCTCTGGATTCCCTACCTTTCTTGCGCAATCCATAGGGAAACTGAGCCCCTCTTAATTAGGAAATTACCAAATAATGATTATGCAATACATCTAAGGCCTTCTACTAAATACATGGGCCACCTATATAATTTTCTTACTATACAATTGGTTGTACACTTCCCTTTAACTCCAATCTCAACTAGGTCTTCCTCAAAAATGACGTGCACAAGTTATTTATAGCGATTTATCAATTATTTGATTCATTAGTACATGTGAACTAAATCATATTTAATTCACAAGACCTCTCACTAGTTCCTCCATGAGTTAGAACTAGTTAAAACTAATTTTAACTCAAATAGTTAAGTTAAATAATTACAACTCAAAATAAGGTGCATTTGGACCCCCTAAAACTTAGGGATAACTCTACATGCCTCTAGTTTCAACCTCAACTCAAATCGATTGAGCTAACTAAGTCATAGTGACTTAGTTAACTCGTACAAGCTGTCATGTGATGTGAAATTACAATTAACTTAACTAGGGCCAATTTGTAAAACAAAAATGTTGTTCTCCTAAAATGATTTAGAGTGAATATCTTATCATTAAGAAAATTTAACTATTACAAAATTATTTTACGATTATTATTATTATTACTATTATAATTTTGCTATAAAAATATGAAGCTATCTACTAAGGGAGTAAATTTTTTTGAGAGACACAAGACTTACCAGAATCCAAGGATTTCTTTTCTTAAAAAATCTGATAGTTGATGATGATGATAATGATGGTTAACGTTCACTCATACCAATCTTTGGTCTATCGGACCTAAATAAAAGAGTTATTTAGTTTAATTTAAGATTTTATTCCTATGGTCAAAAAGCTTGGAGAGAAGCCTCCCGAGGTCTCTATAATTTTGACATCTTAAAAGGCTAAGAAGGTCACTATTATAACAAAGATTATGAAGGTCACAATGAGTGCTGGAATCTTATTTTTGACAGTAGAAATAGATTCAACACCATTAAATTTACTACCTCTTTAAATGAATTAAAATATTTATTCACTAAGTAATAAATAATAAAAGGATATTAAAATATTATTTTATTACTATTATTATTAGCTAATATTAAAATCAATTATATAATTTTTTTAATTTGGTCAAAATGGATTTACCTTCCGCTCCAGATTAAATCCACAAAACAATTTATCTACACCTCTAAACCAATTATATGAACTTCAGATACGAGGACGCCTCCTATTGTGGAGGATTAATTTCCGTATCTTGCCAGGCACAAACGATGTCTTGAAGACCGGGCCTGAGGTGCTCGTCCCTGAACTTTTCATATTCAGTTGTACCCTCTGCAGTTTTAATCACATCCACAGTATACAAAGACGGTGCTATTTCAAAAACCTGCACTTCAACACCCAATCGCCCTTTCCAACCAAATTTGAATCCCTCATTGTCCACCGTACTCACTCTCTCCCTAACATTAAATCCACCGGCCTTTACAATCTCCTCAAACTTCGACATAATGACTGAAACCGGCTGCTTCGTCATAAACCGCAATACCCTTCTTGAATCTCCGAACAGAGGAGCGAGGTCCAGTCCTCTCCCCCAAGAAGCCAGCAGACCGAAGGCATTCAGGAACGGGGGATTCGGTTCAGTACTCTCCATATCATTGAAGGCCAAATCTACATCCAGAGGGCATGAACTATCCCTAGGATCTTGGTGATGCAACGATAGGTTATATTCCTCGAAACCCTCTCTGAACCAGGGGAGCTCCATGATTTCAGGAATGGTGATCCGAGTGTTAGGGTTAGGATCAAACATTCGAGAAAGAAGCTCACGAACTTCACCCGAGAAGCAGGGTCTCTCGCAACCGTACTGCATGTATATCATTCTCTTGTACATGTCGGGCAAAATGTCATAACCGAATGGTAGAAACCCAGACCTAAGTTCGTACAAAATTACTCCGCACGACCATACGTCTGCGCTTCGAGCGTCGTAACCCCTCTGCCTAAAAACCTCGGGCGCGCTGAACCCAAAAGTGCCGCACATTGTGTGAAACAACCCATCCTTCCTCACCTGCTCGCGAGTAACGCTCAGCCCGAAATCAGCAACCTTGAGGTTCCCCTTATCATCTAAAAGTAGGTTTTCAGTCTTGATGTCTCTGTGATAAATTCCCTTTCTGTGACAAAAGTCTACAGCGCTGATAAGCTGCTGGAAATATTTTCTCGATATGTGCTCCGGGTCAGTCCGTTTTGCACGGTTAGCGAAGTGTATTTTATTCAGTAGGGTTCCGCCGCTGACATACTCCATCACGAAATATATATTTTCTTTGCTGGCCATCACTTCGTAGAGCTGCACAATGTTGGGATGCTTCAGTGTTCTCATAATGGAGATTTCTGCCCTGATTCGTTCTACCAATTCCTTTTTCTGGCGAAGTTTTTCTTTGCTGATGACCTTGATGGCCACGATCTCGCCGGTTTTTAGGTTTTTGGCACGGTATACCTTAGCGAACCCCCCTCTTCCCAAGATTATGTCCCATTTGTACTTGGCCAACAGTATATTCTCATCTTTAGCGTGAGTCCTTGGGAGCTGAAGGGGCTGATCTCTTGGCTTCCGGGCATTGGCCATGCAGGGAAACCTTGTACTTTATACAGTTAAAAACCCTTAGGGTTTGCAAAATTTCTCAGCGTAGTTACGAATCCCAACTGAGCTCTGAGCACCAAATATACACTACGCTCTTTTGTAATTACTGCTTCAAATAAATCTGTGAAAGATAACAACCTGATTGCTGCTTCAGACTCTATTCTACATTTGATTCATAATATACGAGCAAACTTCTATAACCGGTGGTTACTATTTATCTATCATGCAATCACACCCGCTCAGATTTCTGATCACCTATGAGTGTGAAATTGCGTCGCTTCATCAGTCTTATAATGTTGTACTCTAATGACAACTATTATACATATGGCACTTTATAAATATTAACTATTGACTTGCTTCAGTTATGGTTGATGCGTGGATCAATCTTTTAATCATATTTTCGAAAAGAAGAGGGTTTGATTTGCTGCCGACTATAATGGAACTGGTGGACCAAAATGACATACATATATGTTCAAAAAATTACAATTATTGCTTTGTTGAACCAGCTAGTTTTGGCCAAATTTGAGAGTATGGTTATAATACATGGTTTTTAAGATTATTGAAGAGTTCTATTCATGGCAAAAGAATTTGATTTTATCAAATTTCTTTTATTAGAAAAATGGTTTTATTTTTAATATTTGTGTTTCAAATTTTTATAGGAAAATGAATTTTTCTTACAAACTTGACTAACTCATTTTGAATATTTGGATGGAATAATAAATTGTGGGGATGTGCCACTCATATGATATGTATAGTGCATCCATAGCTTTCTTTCTGTTACCATCCATCTTATCACGAAGCTTGTTGTAGCTTTTACTATAGTGTAGATAATGGGGATGAGAGGAAATGTATTCCTTTTTCAATTATGCAAATTGATGTTTGAAATGGAAATATATAAGATTTTCATGAAAAATAATGAAATGCTAAAGCATGCATAATTATGATTAGGATGTTGATATTCCATCAAGGTAAGGAAGAGAGTTAAATTGATTAATAGTTTCTATTTATGCTGAACTACTTAGCCATTTTATGAGAGGAATGAGGGAATTTATTCAATTTTAGTTATAGTTTGGGGATGTTAAGGGAGGAAAGAGAGTACACCCAACTGGCCACAACTATCCCTTTCACTGGTTATTTTACCATGTTTACTTCATCTCGTCTTTGTTCTATTTCATTTGGGGTTGAGTAGGTGTGTGCTTTGGCTTCTTAAGGGTTTGGAGATATAATGTATGAAACTATGGTGGGGAATTCTAAGTTGAACATAAGCATAATATGGGCCTTTTTGCATGGGGTATCTTATTTTTTTAATTTGGTGCAATTATAAATAGTCCAAGTTGATACTATGGCAAGTGGGAAGGTTGAGTGGGAGGCGGAAAGAAACATAAAAAAGTGTGATGTTTAGGTCACAAAATTCTGGTGGCTCATCTCACTGAGCCATCGTGAGCTACAAGGGAGATATGGGAAGAAGAGAAGAAAAACTATGTTCTCTCTTCATGCATGACATAATATGAGATGGAGTAGATTGAGAAGGTAGTGGAAGAGAGGAAGTTGAACTTATTTGGAACATAGATCCTTAAGCGCGTGCTTTAATTTCTCTTTGACCCAATATGTCTCCATAATAATGAGACTAGATTTCAAAAGATTGTAACTAGTTGCTCAAATAGATACACTAGCGAAATTTTTTTGCACCAAGTGGGTGACCTTTTCCTATAGAAAAATTCCTTCTGGGATTGTCAACATTGGTACAACCTTTCAGTGCACCATGCACAAAGCTTTAAAATAAATTATAGGACATAGGATGGTAGTGTATTTGGATGATGCACCAATTTATGCAAATGAAGTTATAACCACTCATACCAACTCAAGTAGATATTTGAAAGATGAAAGAACTAGACAATTGAACACTCAATACCAAGAAGAACACGTTTGTTGTCACCAAAGCAACGTCTTGGGCCATGTAAAATCTAGGAAAGGTAATTTTATAGAACAGAAAGGGAATAGCCTACATTCCCTCCTTTAAACACTTCTAATTCCATGTAGTCCTTCCTATGAAAGATTACCATTGTAAGGATATTTCTATTTGAATTCACCAAGATTGTTAATCCTCTTTAACATATGACTAAAAATGATTTCCAATTCAAATGGACCAATATATAAAATGGGGCTTTCAATAGGATAAAGGATTCTATCAAATATTGTTTTTTTATACAACCCTTATTTTAGGGAGTTCTCAATATACATGTTCACCTCTAAATTATTTCTAACAATAGTACTCACTTATAACTATGACCATGGAAGTGAAATGCCAATCTCCTTCATGACTATGGGCTTACAATATGTCAAACTAAATTTATCTATACATAGATAAACAAGTATATGTAGTGTACAAGGTTGTACATCAGTTCATGACATACATCTTAAATAGCCATGTAAAAGTAATAGTTCATCACCCTATTGTGAGATCATTTTTCACGCAAAAGGATATTAAGGAGTGAAGAGGAAATTGGTTGATCTCTCTCTATGAATATGATCTAGCATTCAAAAATTCCTACAATATCAAATTTCATAGCCTTTTTCATCTTTATGCAAAAGCGTTAGACCCTAAATATAATGAAGAAGTATGGGAGAATGAGCTATCCATTTATTCCCATGAAACATTTTGTACCTTTCCAAGTAAATACTCATGGTTGCAGGAGTTAAAATAATACCTAGAATAGGGAACCACACTTGATGACCTCAATACTAAGCAACACAAATATCTAAACCTCAAATCCTCACATAATCAATTGATTAATGGCTTAATTTTCAGAAAGTACGAGAATGTAGTTTTTCATTTTTGTTTAGATAATATTGACATTAATATTTTCCTCTCAGAACTACATGATGGGAAAGAAGGACGACACCTTGTAGGATAAACTACAACATATAAGATCCTTATAGTAGGATATTTCTAGTCATCTGATCCAGGTGGATATTAGTGGCCACCCACCTATTCCATTTGGACCCCAAACATCGATTCTTTGAGTTTTTCAGTTTCAGCACAACTTACTATTTTTAGGAGGTTTTCGGGTCCTGAACTTTCGGAGTCGTTTTGGGACCTTAATGATCTAGGTGGATATTGGTGGCCACCCACCTATTCAATTTCAACCTCCACTATTAGTTCTTTTATTTTCTCATTTTTAGCACAAGTTACTATTTTTAGTAGTTTTTGGGGTCCTAAACTTCCAGAGCCGTTTTGAGGCCCTAAACGATGTTATTTGGGAAAAACAGGAGCAACATGGCTTTATAGACCGATGTTTCTAAAAAAAAAGTTGTAATTCCCTTGATAGATCTTTCTAATGAAGTATTGAGTGTGTCAAACAGAGATGGTATGCCAAAGTTACGTCCTCGGGAAGATTGATGTACCAATTTACCGAAACGGGGCCCACAGTTTTGGCGCTTCATCTCCTAGGGATAAGTTTTTTGATGTTTAGGGTTTTCTATTATTTCTCAACAATAAATAGGCCTTCGAGCCTCATTGAAACATAATTTAGAGACTTGTAGCTGCCACATATCTTCTGAGAGATAAGCTACCAGCGCCCCATATAGTTTATTTCCATTATGTCTGTAAGCATATTTATATTATTTGATATTAATGAAATGAAGTATTATTTCCACTGCATCTCTGTGTTTATGTATATTTCTGTATTTTATTGCATTCCTGCATAAATCCGAATCAGTGGTATCAGATCGGTCTTCTCTTTCTCTATTTTTCTTTTCATGTCCCCAACGAGGTCAGGGTATAAGGAGTTAGCACTCGATCTAGATGAACCCCTACAAGATCAACCTTGAAAAACCCAACAACCTCCCATGTTTGAATAAAATAAAGATGAGGAAGCAGGATATCCTATAAAAATATTGATCGAGGAGGCCCACGAGAAACAAAGGAACATGATGATGGATAAATTTGCACAGATCCTTCAACTGTTGCCCACCTATGACCCATTTGCTTCCAACAACTTTAAAATTCATGTATTTGAAGGCCAGATCGATGTAAACACCATAGATGGATGGTTGAATTTGATGGAAGGGTATTTCTCGGTCCATGATTTCTCCGACCAAGAAAATATTATTTTTTTACTGCTCAAAGCTGCCCCCCATGTCAAAGGCTGGTGGGAAACCTATTGTGAGCAAAAGGATGAGAGGGAACCCTCTCTGTTCTCGACTGCGCCCATTTGCAATCGTTTTGAGACGGCATCAAGGAACAATATTACCCCGTAGGGAGCTATGAGGGCAAGTACATCTAATGGACCATGATGCGGTAGCAAATGGATCAAGATGTGGATGCACTAACGAATTTGTTCCATACCCTGCGCACAAAGTTGGGTATTAAATATTCCAAGAGACATTTGGTGCTCAATTACTGCAGTTTTTTGCACAGACACATACAGGAGGAAATGGATTTCCTCGACATTACCTTGCTTGGCACGGAATATTGCTATGCCAACAAGATCAAGCAAAAATTTAAGTAGACGAAGCAAGACTTTTGAACTACGAATCTGAAGTGAGGGAAAGGCATCCCCTAACCAAAGAACAAGGGGAAAATCCAAAGCGAGCTGACTCAGAAAAACACCACAAATCCAAAGAAGGATATGGGGAAGTGGTGTGAATTTCATAATAGCCCCACTCATAGCACAAATGAGTGTCGGGCCAAACAGTCGTTGGTGGCCCAACTGAAGGCACTCGAATCAGATGCATGTTCCAATCCTGAGGCAGAATCAAACAAGGGAAATGACAAAGGGAAGCAGATCATTGATGCAAATCCGAGTGCCATTATTGCCACCACCAAGCTCTATAGGGAGGATCCCGAGGATCCATAGGAGGGGGAGTGCCTCTTCCATTCACAGATGTGGGTGAAGGGTTCTCCACTGGAATTCCTTATCGATAGCGGAAGCCAAAAAAACCTCATTTCGGAAGAGGCCGTGAAGCAGCTCAGCCTTATTGACCATAGCACACCTGCAGTCGTATACCATTGGGTGAATTCATGATGGAAGAGATCTCCACGTCTGCCAGTAGTGATGCCTTTCCTACACTATCAAGCCATTCATGGATGAGGTACTATGTGATGTTGCTCCTCTTAATGTGTATGATGTATTATTGGGCCAACCATACTTGTGGAGGTGACATGTTGGGTATGAATCTAGGCCTAGTACTATTATTATTACTTTGGGAAATAACTTGTACACGATACCAGAGGTAGTATTGCCTCCTGCCATCTCCTTGACTACTACAAAACAATACAGTAATATTGTTTCCCAAACCAGAAAATTTATTTGCATTACCATTAGCCCACAAGGAAAGAAGAGGATTGTGGCAGAAGCCTCAAAACAAGGCTCCCCTATACGAAAGAAATATATGGACAAAGGCATCGAGGAATACGAGCACATTTTCTCCTCACCCACAGAGGTTCCTCTACATTGTCAGGAAAAGCACTCCATTGATCTGACCACAGGCATACCGTCGCCTGATATTTCCATACTTTATGCGACCACACAAACATAATACACACATGTACTATTTGAGGCTGATAAAGAAACCAAATTTACTGAAGGCACCCAACATGTCCGCCCGCAAGTTCATGACATCTTTGACAAATCTGATAACCAATTCAGCAGAATTTTTCTCATCTCATGGAGGATCTCAACGCAATGGGGACCATTGCTTCCTAAGGGGGGAGGAATGATCTAGGTGGAATAGGTGGCAACCCACCTATTCCATTTGTACCCTCACCATCAGTTCTTTTAGTTTTTCACTTTCAGCATAGATTACTATTTTTAGCAGGTTTTTGGGTCCTGAAATTCTGAAGCCATTTTGGGGCCCAAATTATCTAGGTGGATATTTGTGGCCACCCACCTATTCCATTTGAACCTCCAGCATCATTTCTTTCAGTTTCTCAGTTTCAACACAACTTACTACTTTTAGCAGTTTTTTGGATCCTAAACTTCTAGAGCCATTTTGAGGCCCTAAACAATGTTTTTTGGGAAACCGGAAGCAACATGGTTTCATAAACTAATGTTTCTTAAGATAAATTTGTAATTCCTTGGATAGATATTTCTAACGAGGTATTAAGTGCGTCAAACAAATATCATATGACAAAGTTACATCCCTGAGAAGATTGATGTACCAATTTACCCAAACGGGGTCCAGAGTTTTGGTGCTTCATCTCCTAGGGTTAGGTTTTTGGATGTTTAGGGCTTTCTATTGTTTCTAAACAATAAATAGGCCTTCAAGCCTCATTGTAACATATTTTAGAGGCCTATAGCCACAACATCTCTTCTCATAGATAAGCTACCAGTGCCATGGCTAGTTTATTTCCATTATGTCTGTAAGCATATTTATGTTATTTGATATTAATTAAATGAATTATTATTTCTACTGCATATTTGTCATTATGCCTATTTATGTATTTTATTGCGTTCTTCCATAAATCTGGATTAGTGGTATTAGAGTGGTCTACTCTTTCTCTTTTTTTCTTTGCATGTCCCCAATGAGGTCAGGGTACTAGGAGTTAGGGCTCGATCTAGTTGAACCCCTACAATATCAGCCTCGAAAACCTCGATGACCTCCCATAGCGAAAGAAAAGAAAGGCGAGGGAGTAGGAGATCTTATCAAAATATTGCTCAACGCGGCCCTCGAGAAACAAAGGAATGCGATGATGGATATGTTTGTTTAAATCCTTCAAAATTTGCCCACCTACGACATATCTGCATCCAACAACCACTCTAGAGGAACCACTCCCTTCAAGGTACATGTAAACTTTGACATTTTTGTATTTGAAGGCCAGATAGATCCAGAAGCCATAGATAGATGGTTGAATTTGCTAGAAGGGTATTTCTCGGTCTATGATTTCTCTGATGGAGAAAATATTATTTTTCCACTCCTCAAATCCGCCCCCCATGTCAAAGACTAGTGAGAAACCTATTGTGAGAAAAAGGGAGAGAGGGAACCCTCTTGGAATTTGTTCCGATATGACATTAAGGAACAATATTACTGCTTGGGAAGTTATGAGGACAAGTACATCTAATGGACCATGTTGTGGCAGTAAAGGGATCAAGATGTGCATGAACTAATGAATTGGTTCCATATTTTGCGCACAAAGTTAGGTATTAAAGATTCAGAGAAAAATTTGGTGCTCAAGTATTGCTTTTGTATGGAGATACAAATTGAAGAGGAAATGGAGATCCTCAACATTACCTCGCTTGGCATGACATGTCGCCATGCCACAAAGATCAAACAAAAAATTATGAAGAAGATGCGAGACTTTGGAACTGCGAATTCGAAGCTAGAGAAAGGAGCCCCTGAACCATAGAACACAGGGCACAACTAAAATGGGGCAGCTATGCACAAAACCACAAATATAGAGAAGAGCACAGGGAGGTGGTGTGTATTTCATAATCACCCCAATCACATCACAAAAGAGTGTCAGGCCAAACAGTCATTGGTGGATGAACTAAAGGCACCCGAATCTGATGCATGTTCTCATCCTGAGCTAGAACCAAACAAGGGAGATGACAAAGGGAATAATATCATTCATATGGACCCCAGTGCCATTGTTGCCACCACCAAGCTCTAGAGGGAGGATCGCGAGGATCTAGAGGAGGGGGAGCGCCTCTTCCATTCATAGATGTGGGTGAAGGGTTCTCCACTGCAATTCCTTATTGATAGCGAAAGCCAAAAGAACCTCATTTCAGCAGAGGTTGTGAAGCAGTTCGGCCTACCGAACATATCACACCCACTTCCGTATACCATTGGGTGGCTTCACGAAGGAAGATATCTCTGTGTCCATCAACAGTGTCACCTTCCGTATAACATCAAGCCATTCACGGATGAGTTATTGTGTGATGTTGCTCCTCTTGATGTGTCTGATGTATTATTGGGCCAACCATACTTGTGGAGGTGACATGTTGTGAATGAATCTAGGCCTCATGTTGTTATTATTACTTTTGGAAATAACTTGTACAGGATACTGGAGGTAGTACTGCCTCTTGCCATATCTTTGGCTACTGCAAAACAACGCAGTAACATTGTTTACCAAACCATGAAATTTATTTTCGTTACCATTCACCCACAAGGAATGAAGAAGATTGTGGAAACAACCTAGAAACATGGCGCCTCTACACGACACCAAAAAATGGACAAATACATGGAGGAATACAAGCATATTTTCTCCTCACCCACAGAGGTTCCTCTACACTTTCAAGTCAAGCACTCCACTGATTTGACCCTAGGAATACCATCACCTCATATTTACATACCTCATGTGACCACATAGACAGAATCCACACATGTACTATCTAAGGTTGATAAATAAACGAAATTTATTGAATGGATCGAGCATGTTCGCCCGTGGGTCCATGACATCTTCGACAAATGTAATACCTAGTTCAACAAAATTTTCCTCATATAATGAAGGATCTCAACACAATGGGGACCATTTATTCCTAAGGGGGGAGGAATGATCCAGGTGGATATTGGTGGCCACCCACCTATTCCATTTGGACCCCCACTATCGGTTCTTTCAATTTTTCACTTTCAGCATAGCTTACTATTTTTAGCAAGGTTTCGGGTCATGAACTTCTAGAGCCGTTTTTGGGCCATAATGATCTAGGTGGATATTTAAGGCCACCCACATATTCCATTGTAACCTCCATCATCAGTTCTTTCAGTTTTCAGTTTTAGCACAACTTATTATTTTTAGCAGTTTTTTAGGCCCTAAACGAGGATTTTTGGGAAATCGGGTTGATAGATCTTTCTAACGAGGTATTGAGCGCATCAAACAGAGATCATATGCCAAAATTAATTCACTGGGAATATTGATGTACCAATTTACCCAAATAGGGCCCACAATTTTGGCGTGTCATCTCCTAGGGTTAGGTTTTGGATGTTTAGGGCTTCTATTATTTCTCAATAATAAATATGTCTTTGAGCTTCATTGTAGCACAATTTAGAGGCATGTAGGAACCACATCTCTTCTCAGTGATAATCTACCAATGCCCTAGCTAGTTTATTTCCATTATGTATGAAATCATATTTCTGTTATTTGATATTAATGAAATGAAGTATTATTTCAGCTACATCTTTGTGTTTATATCTATTTATGTATTTTATTGTGTTCCTGCATAAATCTGGATCATCATCACTCTTTAGTGACTCACACACTTATGCTAGGAAGTGTCTAGACTACTATAAATGTGTTGGATGAGAGAAAATGAATATGGTTCCTTTGAATGTAGTAATGGTGGAAGAAATTTTCCAAAAGTGGGGATTAGATGTGATTGGTGAAATTTATCCCCAATTTTCTAAGAAACATTGACACATACTAATAGTCGTGGATTATTTCACCTTTGTGGAAAAACGCTATTCCATCGACCAAAATCAATGGCCATATCATCATATAGTTTTTAAAACAACAAATCATTACTAGGTTTGACATTCAAAATTCTCTCGACTTTGATAATTTTTCATATTTCTCATCTTTGAAACTCACTCAGTATGAATTATAAATGGGATTTTTATTAAGGAACACAATCAATTATTACCCTGAATGAAATGGACTACCTAAATCTAGTAATAAAAAAATGTTTCATATCCTAAAGGAAATAATAGTGGGCCTATAACTATTGTCACAATTCCATATCCAACACCATGTTGGAAAACTGAGTAATCCCAAAAGTTGTTATAGAAAACTCCCCATATTTCCTGGCCTATGACAAAGAATCCATACTTCCTCCCAACATATTCCTACCTGCACCAATTTTTTTACAATACTCTTGAGGTTAGTCATGCCATCCATGCAAAGAAGAGTCAATACCCTACAAGAATCTAGAAGAAGAAATATCCAAAGCTTGAATTTTTTTTTCCACTAAAAAAAAATATCATGAAGTGGTTTAATAATATGTTTCTTGGTGAGAAGGGATTTGAGGTGGATACCTAGTACTAAAATGGGATAAGTCACATGAAGGGATTGAAGGGAACTACATGAAATCTAAACCTTTATGGTTTCGTCACTAATTCATTACAAAAAAACATCTCCTAGGAAAATATTGATTCAAGAACCTATAGGGAGAGATGAAACCTATTTTTATAGTTGGAAAAATACTCATAATATAATTCACATGATTCCCTTAACTTACCTCATATGTGTACAAAAAAACCTCCTTTCCTATTTTGTTCTCTTATCATTTCCTTTCCTCCCCCTTTTCAATTTTATTCTAATCTAGCTTTCGTTTTGTAAATGAATAATTTTGCACTTATAGTGGATTATTTTTTAGTCTTCTCTTACTAAATCCCATATTAAATTTCCATTCCTTGAAGACATATCACATATAGGAATATGAATCTATGTGTAAGGCCTACAATCTATAATAATGCACAACAATCATAGTTTCAATGGTGCTTATGGGGAATATAATCAATAACACATGGGGAAAACCACAATAAAAATAATAACGTTGTACCCAATTACTTAGTTGGTTGACCTAAAGGATAAAAGTCATAAGTGGTGATATCAAGGAGAAGTATATAGTATACACAATCACAAACCTTTCAAGGATAGGGATCATCCCAACTATCTTACATATACAAAAAAAGATCCCTACTTGACCTTATTTCCCTAAATGAGATGAATATAAAATGAATGAGTAATCAAAAAAGGAAAATTATTGAGAAAGGATACACGAATAGTTTGGACATGCATATTTCTTTACTAGGGTTGTGGATGTTCATAGAAAATGAAGTAGGGTTTATTTTTCTATGGCATATCCATCCAAGTTATTGAAATTTATGAGAATCAAAGCAACATTAGAGACTCAAATAAATATTTTATCTTTCTATTTGCTAAAATATCACTCTCTCAATAGCATCAAAACTATAAGGTGAATAAGTGAGAGTGAGATGCAATCAATCACCTTCTCATCCTTCCCCATATCCTAAATAAGTTTTGAAAATGTAAAGTCATCTAGCTCAGGATTTTGTAGTTATAAGATGTGATACCCATTTCAGAATGATAAAAACACTCTACATACATAGCTTATATCAGGTAAATTCATGAATTGTTTTTAGGAATCACTCAAATATTTAAAGGTTGAGTTGATTGCACCACTGATTTTTGAAGTAGCTACAACAACCCTCCTTTTTTTCTAGAAATAACCAATACTTATGGGAAAACAAGGGTCCCCTCAACAAAAAAATTCCTTCACACCATCATAACACATTTTTCTTCTTTCCAAGCTTAATATACCTTTGTTTCTACTTTTCAAACACTTAGGAAAATTTAAAGAGGATTATTGGGAGACTCCATTTTGTGTGACATGGTGTTTTAGAACTTTATTTTCATAGTGATACATTAATGATAACATCCTCTTTCATGTAATACAACACTAAATAGGTCCCTTCTTGTAATGAAATATTTCTCTATAGTTATCATCCTCATATGATACAATGCTCGAATAGTCCTTTTCTAAATTATATAACACTCAAAAACATTATTTTCCAAACAATATGACACTCTAAAACCTATTATGTCCAACAAAATTGTTCCAGGAAAATCCTTTGATAAGTGATACAATGCTCCAAAAATACCTTTCACCAATGACATACTAACCCGCTAGCTATATTCTAGGCTTAAATATCTATCCGTGGTGACTTTTAAGTGTTTTATTGCACCATTGGTCCCCTCCTTTGTGGCATATTATTGGGTTGTGAGTGATTTAGGATAACATAATGAGAGGCATGTATGACCCTTGGACCTATGCCAATGGCATCAAATATATATAAGGAGAACCATCTCATTGGTATCACCAACATTGTTTCATATTACTCTCCTCCTGTGTGACTAAGCATCTAACTAGATAAATCCTGTATATCACATCAATCCCAGGTATCACCATCTCAACAAAAATTCACCACCAACTTAGGGATGAGGTTTCAATTTCAAATAATCATCATTTATTGATCTTAATTTATTTTTTTATTTATTTCTCCCATGAATAAAAATATATTTTCTCACTCCTATCATTCACATAAATGAGTTGGTATGCTATCTTCAAACTCACTTTTACTCTTTCTTCCTATCACCTCTCATTCTCACCCATAGATAATTCCTTCAAAGGGCCTCAATAAAACCCACTATATAATTGCATCACACCACCTTCAACAAGCATATTCTTTGTAACTTAATGGCTATGTTATCAACATCACTGTTGGGCCATAAAAAATATTTTGTCCTAAAGAATTCTCCCCTCAACCTTGCTCATCATTTGTGCCATAAAAACTCCAATATTTTCCTTTCTTCAAGAAAATTATCTTTATTCACTTCCCATTACATATATTTGTTTCAACCTAGAACATCACCAAAGGTTTTTCTCCCCAACACTATCATTACATCCCCTAATCGATTCCCCACTTCTCAAGCTATGTTTTAGCATCAAACCTAGTTGTCACCTACTCGATTCAATTGACACAAGAAACAAATAATGATTCAAGTTCAATAAAACCCTTTCCCTATCCCTTTATATCACTAGGAAGTGCCTCTATCATGCAACAAGGAACTTTCTACTCTAAAATTTCTCTCTCTTACAACATAGTCTTTTATATTTCGAAAATATTGTGTGACATGACCTTGGCCTTATTAATTCCTTAGTTTGTTTTATATAATTAAACATATAAAAATGATGCATCAATATTTATTTAATTAATAAACTAAGATTTTTTTATTTGAATCTGTTAGTTCCAGTCTTCGCGGCCTCTCACCAGGGATCAATATGAGCTCTTACTATGTCTGGTTTTGTTAGATGTTTTACACATGATGTTTAGCACAAAACATGTCACAAGTGTGTCCATCAGAAGAAGCTCGGAAAAATATTTCCAATGGTATATCACACTCCCATAACCGGCTCCCGGATTAGAAGATATGATCGAAATGAATGAGTGATTCTTGGTTATGCATGTTTTGAGGTCAGTTGCTACACACAATGACAAGTTTAGTAAAAAATCAGTTTGTGAAATAATGGTAAGGAATGTTTCAAAAGTGAAAGAGGTTTTTGTTCATCACATACCAAATAACAAAAACCTCTTTCAGTTTATGCACAGGTGCTACTATGTTGGAGATATATAGTGATATTTGGAGCCTACATTAAAACAAAGAAAAATTTTCATATTTTTTACTGTTTTAGTCATTTTAGTGCGAGGCCATTTTACAACAGATGGAAAGTAATTTTTCAAAAAACAAGAAGGTTTTTGTTAAAAAAAAGACATATAACAAAAAAATCTTTCCATTTATTCACAGGTGTCACGAATTGGGATATGTGACTAGATCTTTACAGCTCATTTTCACAAATTTAAAATTTTTAATGATTTTTTGTTTCAGATATGATTTGGTGGAACATATTGCGAGCAACTGGAAACAAATTTCCCAAATTTGAGAGAGGTTTTTCTCCAACATGACCTTATCTACAAAAAACTCTTTCATTTTTGTAACAGGTGCTATGGTTTAGGAGATACGAGTTCATCTTAAACACCTATTTTCAGAAATTCGGCCCAAGTTTAATGTAACTGATTATATTTTGAAGAAAATGGTTGAGCTCAATTACTTTAGTACAAGGATGAGAAAATGTATATATTTTATGAATTTCATAGTGTATGGGTTGAACTTTGGCAGAAGGTTGGACTTTTGGGAAAGCTTGGAGCTTATTGTATACTCATTTCAGCAGTTTGGCTAAGGAATATACCAGTGGTTTGCAACACTTTATGGGATTCATGTGGCATCTTGATTTGGTATTGTGTTTTATTCTGTAATTGTAAGTCTACATGTGTTTATATATTCCATATATCTCTTTATTTCATCTTAACTAAATCAAACAAAGATAAAGGTAGAATACATTGAAAGTGCAGTGCTCTACCTTGGGTTTGCTTAGTTATCTATGTTTTCAACTGATTGAAAAGGATCCCTGAGTTCTTCATGCCCTTTTCAACTCCTCATCTGTCTAAAGCCTCTCCATCTCACTCAATTTGAAGTACCAAATCACTTGCCTACCTTGCCCCATAGAGATCTCTGCAAAACTGAGCCTCATTCCCCAAGCCCGAATCTGCCTTTCACATTTGAGCCAACAAAACATCACTAAATTCAATAAAACTCTTTTGCACGCATACCTAGCCTAAAATCAGTCTTCATATCAAGTCATCTCAAGCCTCATTGATCATTTTTTGTTGAGATTGACAAGGAGAGAGCCCTCTCCTGACCTGGTAGGGCTAGCTACCAGGTTAAGCGTGGTTTGATGTTACCCTAGATTCTGCCTTTCTCAGCCTGAGGTAGATTTAGGCCCTAACATAGTGGCGACCATACTGGGGACTCAAGATTGTTTGTTTGTTAGTGTTCTTTGTTTTATAAACTACAGACGGAGCCTGAAGTTAGCCAGGTAGCCTTTTAACTGCACATTGCTTTGTGAGTGCATAAGTAGATAAAAGATGCTTCAGTCAGTCTCCGGTCTAGTCTTATAAACTGAACATCTGACTTGAAAATTTCCCCATTACATTAAACTGGGGAAGAGGTGACAGATATTCTTCGGGAAAGATCATTCAAGTTTCAAATCTGATTGCCGATGGTGGACAGCAGTGAGACACATATGAAGGCTGGAACATTCACCTGGCAACTCCAAATCAATCCAGAGATTCCAGTGCTCACTGATCCATTCATGCACTAAAATAAAATGGTATGGTATGTGGCAAACCTTGCGCTTGGTGAATTTTTAAAAGAAGTTAGAGATCAATTAGTGGATATTGAAATTGATGAAGTATTTTTCATTGTCGTGCTTCAATTTTTGAGATCTTCGAAGTTTCCTCCTAAAGCTAAAACTGGTTTCTTTGAGTTAGTTGTTGAAAATTTTGAGAAGGAGATTCAGTATTTAAATGATCAGATCCAAATTTTTTTTTGGAAACTCTCCCTCCTTCAAAACAAAAAACAATAGAGCTACCCGTGGATATTTGCATTGATAGTTTGCAGCTGGAAGCATGTATTGAGGAGTTGGGGAAAGAATAGAGTCTGGTTTTTTCGATCCTATTGCAACGTACATGGAAATGTATTTTAGTTTGAATGATAGATCAAACTGTCTTTTACATAACCAGACTCGTTATGTGCATGTATGGCTATCAGCATTTACATTTGTGTCCTGGTTGAAGAACTTTCAAGCAACATCCTTGTCACAGTTACTTGATTCGTTGATCTGGCATTATAGCATTACATGATCTGTTGGTTTTGTAGCAAAGTAGGGTAGATTTGTAAATAAATAAGCTGCCAAAGGCAAAATTTCAGTTTCCGGTATTCGTTTATGTATAAGTTGCAGTATGTATATGTTTTTGGATTGGTATGAGTTGTTTTGGGTTTGCAGTTGTTTGACCATTCATGCCCAATGGATGAGGCACTTGGTCTACTGTGTTCTTCACACCTCCAAGGAGTCACCATCCCCAATGGAGCCGATGTTAATTCCAGTCTTCACAACCTGTCACTAGGGATCAGCATGAGCTCTTACTATGTCTGGTTTTGTTAGATGTTTTGCACATGATGTTCAACACAAAACATCTCACAAGTGTTTCCATCAAAAGAATCTCGGAAAAATCTTTCCAACGGTATATCACACTCCCATAATCGGCTCCTGGATTAGAAGATATGATTGAAATGAATGAGTGATTCTTGGTTATACATGTTTTGAGGTCAGTTGTTGCACACAATGACAAGTTTAGTAAAAAATTATTTTGTGAAATAATGGTAAGGAATTTTTCAAAAGTGAAAGAGGTTTTTGTTCATCACGTACCAAATAACAAAAACCTCCTTCATTTTATGCACAGGTGCTACTATGGGGGAGATATACAGTGATATTTGGAGCCTACATTAAAACAAAACAAAATTTTCATATTTTTTACTGTTTTAGTCATTTTAGTGCGGGGCCATTTTACAACATATGGAAAGTAATTTAGCAAACCCAAGGAGGTTTTTGTTAACCACAAGCCATATAACAAAAAAAATTTTCCTTTTATTCACAGGTGTCACGAATTGGGATATGTGACTAGATCTTTACAGCTCATTTTCACAAATTTAAATTTTTAATGATTTTCTGTTTTAGATATGATTTTGTGGAACATATTGGGAGAAACGGGAAACGAATTTCCCAAATTTGAGAGAGGTTTTTCTCCAACATGACCTTATCTACAAAAACCTCCTTCATTGTTGTAATAGGTACTATGGTTTAGGAGATACGAGTTCATATTCAACACCTATTTTCAGAAATTCGGCCCAAGTTTAATGTAACTGATTCTATTTTGAAGAAAATGGTTGAGCTCAATTCCCTTAGTACAAGGATGAGAAAATGTATATATTTTATGAATTTCATAGTGTATGGGTTGAAATTTGGCAGAGGTTGGACTTTTGGGAAAGCTTGGAGCTTATTTTATACTCATTTCAGTAGTTTAGCTAAGAAATAGACCAGTGGTTTGCAGCACTTTATGGGATTCATGTGGCATCTTGATTTGGTATTGTGTTTTATTATATAATTGTAAGTATACATGTGTTTTATATATGCCATATATCTCTTTATTTCATCTTAACTAAATCAAACAAAGATAAAGGTAGAATACATTGAAAGTGCAGTGCTCTACCTTGGGTTTGCTTAGTTATCTATGTTTTCAGCTGATTGAAAAGGATCCCTGAGTTCTTCATGCCCTTTTCAACTCCTCATCTCTCTAAAACCTCTCCATATCACTCAATTTGAAGTACCAAATCACTTTCCTACCTTGCCCCATAGAGATCTCTGTAAAACTGAGCCTCATTCCCCAAGCCCAAATCTGCCTTTCACATTTGAGCCAACAAAACATCATTAAATTCAATCAAACTCTTTTTCACGCATACCTAGCCTAAAATAAATCTTTTTATCATGTCATCTCAAGCGTCATTGAATAATTTTTGCTGAGATTGACAAGGAGAGAGCCCTCTCTCGACCTGGTAGGGCTAGCTACCAGGTTAAGCGTGGTTTGATGTTACCCTAGATTCTGCCTTTCTCAGCCTGAGGTAGATTTAGGCCCTAACAGAATCTAGGCCTCATTGTGAATGGTATCTCTTAAGGCTAAGTAAACATATTATTCACTAACTTGTGTTCATTGACAATGTAAGAATATCATTCACTGCAGGTATGCGACTTAGAGTGGTAAAAGAGCATGGAAATAAATCATCAAAAGTGTTAATTTGTGAGTCTAGGCCTAAAAATGGACTGTAGTTCTTAGTGCTAAGTAAGCATGCCATTCTTGGAACTTTTTCCTACCCAGTAGTGATGACATGGATCATTTTATGTCCATCACTTAAGATAGTAAAGTACGGAAATCAACTTCCAAGGAAAGAAGAAATCCATGTTAGTTTTTGTCACATACTGTAGAATAGACATTCACATGAAATTAATGAATCTTTCATAAGCTAAAAGCTCATGAAATGATCATGGTGGATACATGTGCATTGTGAGCCCTAAGTTATCACTGATGTAACTAGTGGAAAATAACCTAAAAATTTGAAATAAATTATAGAGCTTATTTTGTTTTATGTTTATCAACTATTCCCTATAATGTATTCTACTATTTGAATGGGTTGTGTAGGAAAATCCCTCTCATCATCATTTAATTTAAATTTTATTAAACATTGTACCAATAAATTACTTTAAGTATCACACACACACACACACACACACACACACACACACACACACACACATATATATGGGTGAAAATGTGAAGTTAGGTTACAATTTTTACCCTTTTTGTGAAAAAAATATCATTTTTTTCTGTTCTTCAACTTTTTGCAAGCCAAAACAATTTCTCTGTTTAGAATTTCATTTTGTGATAAAAGTAAAAAATTGTCAGAAATTTTATTAGATTTCTATTACTTATTTTTTGGAATTTTTTTATACACATTTGATATATCAACTTAGTGTTTCTTTGAGTGTGTGTTCTTTAACAATCAAAGGATTCATAAAAATTCATGTTCAAACACGTTGCTGTATTCTTTGAAAACTTTGTGTTTTTGAGAAACAAAATGTGTTACAACAATCTAGACAAAGTCTGCTTCGTTTTCATTATATTTATGAAACCAATTGATGCATATCATAATAACTAGAATTTTTTTGAACTGTTCAATATGAAAGAACTGCATATTTTGAATATGTTTCGGCTCGCAAAAATTTTCTCATTATATAAGTTATAAACTAAAAATCTAAAAACAACCCATTATAGACAATGGACCAATATAATGCACCATAATTTTTTCAATTTTTTTTACAGTGTATTTTGGAAGATACAAAATATTGGCTTCACTGAATCATAATGACCTTCAGAAATTGTTTGCACCTGTTTTATTACAAAATTAATTAAAATTAATAAATATTTATTAAATTCCATAAATATTTCATGAAAGTAGACTGAATTCTGCAAATGCTTATCTTGGTTCCAATAGTTAATTCATAATTTTTCGTGCAGTTTAGTCTGTCCAAATTTGAAGAAACGTGTTTAGAGCTCAACTCTGCTTAATTGCAGATGTGTTAGTTCGGCCAGACTTTTAAAATAATTTAGACTGAATTGTTTTTTGTCCTGATGGCTCATTAAGTCTAACGACACAAAAGTTCAGCCAAAATTTTCACTGAATTTACATCGGCCAGAAAATTCAACGCATTCCACGTCAATATAAATAGGCATAAAGGGATTCACTATTTTCTCATAATTTCACACATTTCTTCATTCGGTTTGATTTTGAAAAGGATTTCTTTTTTGGGCTGAATTTTGAAAGGACACTTTTTTCTTAACATTCAAAGGACATTTTTTGGAGGCATATGATAATTTTTTTGGATGCTTTTTGGGCTTAATTTTCAAAGGAAATTTTTTTGAAGGTATTATTTTTTTAGAGGTTTTGGGCTTAATTTTCAAAGGAAATTTTTTTGGAGGTATTTTGTTTTTAGAGGTTTTTGGGCTTAATTTCAAAAAGACATTTTTTGGACTTTTTTTGGGCTTAATTTCGAAAGGACACTTTTTAGGCTTAATATTCAAAGGACATTTTTTGGAGGTATTTTTTAAAGTGATATTTTTTTAGAGCCTTTTTGGGCTTGATTTTCAAAGGACATTGTTTGGAGGTATTTTGTTTTTAGATACATTTGTTTTAGAGGTTTTTGGACTTAATTTTCAAAGGACATTTTTGGGAGATACTTTTTAAAGTGAGATTTTTTAAGAAGTTAGACTTAATTTTCAATGGAAATTTTTTGGAGGAATTTTTTTAGGGCTTAATTTTCAATGGAAATTTTTTGGAGGTAATGTTTGAGGTAACAATTTTTTGGAGTACGTGTTTTGGGTTGAAGTAAATATTTTAGAATGATTCTTTAAAATGAGTTTTTGTTTAATTTTTTAAATGAAATTTTTTTGCAGGACTTGGAAGGAAATATTTTGAGCTTCATTTCATTTTTAGAAGACATTTTTCTCTCGAACTTTTTAAAGTAATTGTTTTGGATTCAAGTATGTCTTTTGTGCAAAATTTTTAAAATGAGTTTTTTTAAATTAGATCTTTTGTGATGCTTTTTTTTTGAGTTTATGTCTAAATTTTTGAAGAAATTTTTTTGAACTTCATACTCAATTATCACAGGAAATCGAAGGAAGTGCAAGAGAAAATATGATGGAACAAGAGACCCTGAGGAACGTAGAGAAGAACTGAGAGAATATCGCAAAAAAAAGAGAGAAGAACGCTCAAATATTGAAAGGGAAAATCAACATCAACTAGAAGTTGAAGAAGGTATGTAAATGTAAATATTATAAATTTGATATTTACAATTTTCCTAGTGTAAATTGTGAAGCTTAATTTTTTTTTGATGACCTAATTTGAAAAATATTTTTCACTGTAAATAGACAGAGATATTCCTCAAAACATTGATGATGAGATACAAAATTTTGAAACAGAAAGTGAAAGAGATATTGAACCAATGATTGAAGATGGTGAAAATGTTGAAAGAAATTCAAGTCAAGAAATTGAATCACCAGGTATACATATACATATACATATACATATACATATACATATATATATGTATATATATATACATATATGTATATGTATATATATATATATATATATATATATATATATATATATATATATATTTGTGTGTGTGTGTGTTGAAACATGCACGTATTATTGAAATTATACATATTTATTAATTTAGTTATTTATTGAGTATGTAAACTTATTATGTGCTATTAATTAAAATATGTACAGATGAAATCAATGTCGAATATGTACAGATACAAAATTTTGAAATAGAAAGTGAAAGAGATATTGAACCAATGATTGAAGATGGTGAAAATGTTGAAAGAAATGCAAGTCAAGAAATTGAATCACCAGGTATATATCTATATGTGTGTGTGTGTGTGTTTGTGTTGAAACACGCACGTATTATTGAAATTATACATATTTATTAATTTAGTTATTTATTGAGTATGTAAACTTATTATGTGCTATTAATTCGAATATGTACAGATGAAATCAATGTCGATGATGAGATGTCAAAAAATGTTGACACTCACACATATGGAGATGAAAAATCTAACCATGTTATACGATATCATGTTAATTTCATTTTTGATTCATTCTTCATAAACGAAACTATGGAAGTTAAAGCCAAATTATTGAAAGTTATCTTAACATTAAGGAAATTAAAAGAAGCTACGACTTTATTGGGTATTTGAAAATCAACAAAAAATTAAAAAAATGAAGGTAAATAGTGCTATAAATTGAATTAGAAGATATAGAGATAAAAATGTTTCAACTACACGTAGAGAAATACATATGGCAGTGGTTTCATCATGTACTAAAGATTTGGTAAAATATATGGCATGAGCATTAGGAACCTAACAAAAAAATTTGCATAAACATCGAAAATTTCAGTTGCAAATAGATGTAAATGATGAAATCGCTTGTTGGAAAACTATTTGTAGGCAACCATACAAAGATAGAATTGGACAAAATGTTAAAAAAACAATATATTAATATTGCATGAAAAATTCACGTGTTTCACCAAAAGCAAGGGATGTGATGGGAAGAAGAATAGCACAAAATCAGTATGAAGAACATCCAAAACATTTCTTGGATACCACTCAGATAGAGTTTTTCAACAAGTTTAAAGAAGATAATCATGAAATTGATGTCTCATTCAGTGATTTTGTGCAACAAAAACCATGGTAGGTAAACCTATCACCATATGTGACACTTTATGTTGTCATTATCATGTGGAATTTTAGTTATATTATGACACATTCCTTAATTTTGGTAAATTTTTTTGGAAATATTCACCTCCTCCTTCCATTATCCATGATTTCGAATCTCAAATTCTATGTGGAAGAGAAAGCCATGAATTATTTTACCAATAGTAATGTGTTGGTTGTAAAAAAAGCGATGATTATGGAAATTTGACTAAATTTCAAAACAAATATTGTACTGATATAAATGATCAATCATTTTCCAACATGAAAGTGAAATGGAAGAGATATGAATATATCCATACATCAATTCAAGGTTCTTGTGCTAAAAGAATTGGTTTATAAGAATAATAATTTTTTGTGATATATTTTTTGAGAAAGTTTGAGGCATAAATTTATAAATACACCAAAAATTCCCATAGAGCTCGATGGAAGGACTTGAAATTAAAAAAATCCTGTGATTTTTCTCCACTTGGGACCATTTTTTCAGTACTTGATTTTGCGAAAAACTACACATTTGTTCCACAAAAAGAAATTCATAATGAATACTATCATTCTGACCAAGTCTCCATGCTCATCCATATTCTATATAGACATGCTGACCAAAATGTTGATAATATAGAAAGCACCAATGAAAATAATAATTTTATTAAAGAATATCACTTTTATATCAGTGACAATCATGCACATGATACATATTTTGTACAACACTATTTTGGAAATATTTATGAATCGTTGAAAAGTCATGGAATAAAATTAAATGAAAATTGGATATAGTCAGATGGATGCGTAGGTCAATTCAAACCTTCATGATCATTCTTTTGGTAGTGTCATCTTCATATGAAAACCTATAGTAAACATTGTTGGAATTTCTTTGAGACTGGTCATGGAAAAGGAGAACATGATGGTGTAGGGGCATGCATAAAATGAGCACTTCGAAGATATCAAATGGACCCCTCTGCAAACCAAATTGTCTTAGCTAAATAATTTATTCAATGGTGCATTGCTAAACTAAGCCATGAGACTAACCGATCAAGGGAAGTGAGAAGGTACATTCAATTTAATTTTTATTGGATTTCTAATTTTCAACAACGTATATTTATCACAATGATTATCTTTGATGGTATTTTGATATCATATTTATATTCTTCTTTTAATTTTCCATATAGGTTTTTTGGCATATTGGGGTCGAAGGTGTAGATATATTGATTGGAAATGACGTTGAAATGATAAAAGGGACTCGAAATTTTTCATTCAATTTAAAAAAATTTGTCCACAAATGTGTTTGCATTGGATAAAAGAAAATATTCATGGTTTTGTCATGTTTTCATAGACAACACAAAATCCAATGATGTTTGTGAAAAAAAAATGTATGTAAAAGATTGGCAACATACAGAGCTAAATACAAAGGGGAAAATGTCCATTGCAAGGTTTGAATAAATCCAATCAGAGGAGACTATAATGGCATCTAATGGTGATATGGTTTATGATCTAGTTAGAGAAGGTAACATTTCAATTTCTTTAAAATGATAGAGATATAGAAATAGATAATAAAATCAAGTACATGTATGTTAATTTTATAGTTAATTATTCATGTTAATTATGATCTAAGTTAAAATACATAAGTTTGTTTTATTGTGCAGGAGATGTTTTTGTTATGATTGCACCTACTACGAACAATGAAAATGTGAAGTATTATTTGACGCGTTGCACTGAACGAAAGATGAAATTATTAGAAATCTATAATGACCACAGGTTTACATATGACAGACAGTATATTATACTAAAAGGTTATTTTTTCATACAAACTAATTAAAGTGGGGATTTTTTTCACTTTCAAGGCTATGAACCTGATGTCGTAAGTTGTTGATATAGTCACTCGGTGTGTGCAACACACATAAAGTTGATAGAAGTTCAATCAAAGAAAAAACGAAAATTAGGAAATGGAAAATGTTAAAAGCCGATCATGAACGGATCGTTGAAGATGGAATTCCATTGGAATATTTTTGGTTTTACTGCCCAACAATTTCTTCTCTTTGGATTCATGTTTTAGAACTTCTAGAACTCAACTAAAAATTAAACTGCCTTTTTATGTTATCTGTACAAGTGTTTTCAAGCGTACATTGTTTTGGTACATGCACATGAGTAATTTATACATGTGTACACATACACATCTCTATATTATCTGGTCTAAAAAATTTCATACATTCTCTGGTACAATTTTTCATAATGTCATTATGGAAAATGTGCATATCTGTGTATCTAACATAGTTGATATAATGCAAATTTGAAGTTGCACGATTTTGTTTTAGAAGTGCATGTCTATGAGAAGTAAATTATACTATTCATTCTTGAATGCAAAATGTGTGGAATGTATTTTGTAATTTCCAGTTTACTATCGAATGAAAGCAGTTTTCTATGTGCATTGATGAAAAATGTTGCACGTATTGGATACATATGTTCTAGAATGAAATTTTAAAATTTTATGATTGTTTGACACATCTAAGAAGACCTAGAATGTTTTGATTGTTTATATATATATATATATAGATATAGATAGTACTTCAATCATTTTAACATATATTCAAAAATGTACTTAAATCATTTTTATGTTCACATATTCATGTGAACTTTCTTTAGCTTGTAAAATTACAACTTGAATTTTAAAAATAAAATATTATATCACAATCACATGCCAAATGTAGTTCAACCATCCAAAACTTGAGTTTTAAAAACAAAACATTATATCAAAACATTACTTCACATGCCAATTTTAGTTCAACTATCCAATAAAAACAAAACATTATGTCACAATCACATGCCAAATGTAATTCAACCATCAAAAAATTGAGTTTTAAAAACAAAACATTATTTCACAACATTAATTCACATGCCAAATGTAGTTCAACTATCCAATAAAAACAAAGCATTATATCACAATCACATGCCAAATGTACCTCAACCATCCAAAACTTGAGTTTAAAAAACAAAACATTATATCACAACATTACCTCAGATGCCAAATGTAGTTCAACTATAAAAAAAAAAACAAAACATTATATGAAAATCACATGTCAAATGTAGTTCAACCATCAAAAACTTGAGTTTTAAAAACAAAACATTATATCACAACATTACTTCACATGCCAAATGTAGTTCAAATATCCAATAAAAATAAAACATTTTATCAGAAGCACATGCCAAATGTAGTTCAACAATCCAAAACATGAGTTTTAAAAACAAAATAGTATATAATAACATTACTTCACATTCCAAATGTAGTTAAACTATCCAATAAAAAAAAACATTATATCCAAATGTATATCAACTATCTAATAAAAACACAACATTATATCACAATCACATGCCAAATGTAGTTCAACCATCCAAAACTTGAGTTTTAAAAACAAAGCATTATATCACAACATTACTTCACATGCCAAATGTAGTTCAACTATCTAATAAAAACAAAACATTATATAACAATCACATGCCAAATGTAGTTCAACCATCCAAAACTTGAGTTTAAAAAAAAAAAAAAAAAAAAAACATTATATCACAACATTACTTCGCATGCCAAATGTAGTTCAACCATCCCAAACTTGAGTTTTAGAAACAAAACACTATATCACAACATTACTTCACATTCCAAATTTATTTCATCCCAAATGTAGTTCAGCCATCAAAAACTTGAGTTTTAAAATCAAAACATTAAATATCACAACATGCGATCACATGCAAAATGTAGTTAACTATCCAAAATATGGTTTGTAATTTGATATTTCCATCTAGAGAGATTCATTTTAAATTTTTAAATAGTTTATAAGATGAAAAATTGAATTTTAAAAACAAAACATTATATCACAATCACATGCCAAATGTAACTATCCAAAATTTCAAATCATTCTTGAAAAGAGTAAATGTAGTTTAAAACTATATATATACAAACATAAAATATGTCCAAAATTTGTATCCCACATGAATGATAAAATTACATATATATAGCTCAATGTATAGTACATTATAGGTATCAAGTTATATATAGAAAAGTAAATATATGACTACATGTAGATAAGACTAAATCTATAAAAAAGTAAATTTAAAACTAGATCTATCAAATATAATGTTGCACACATATGCATCATCCATCAAATACAGATGGATCTAGTGTCTCTCCCAATGAAGTCCTGAACCTCGAGTTATCCTCTGAAGCATGGGAATGTGTACAAACATTAAAATTAAATGTTTTAAAATTGAATGAGAATAAAGAACTTCATGTAAAAAAACAAAATTAAAAAAAATCATGCAATACCTCATAAGGTTCCTTCTCCATTATGTTTTGTTGCTCGTCCATTATAACTTCCTCCACAGGAACATCTTCCATAGTAAACTATGCAATATATATATATATATATATATATATATATATATATATATATATATATATATATATATATTAAAAAATTTCAAATGAAAATTCATATATAAACTAATTTTCAATAATATTAAAAAAAAAAAGGACAACTTGTTGAAAAGTATAAAATTAAAATAACTCAAGATCTAGATCTCAAATTATAATAAAACTTTTGAGCTTCAATTTATAACTTATAACTTAAGCATATATTTAAGTGAAAAATTGAATACTTGTGATGGTGGCTCTAGCACATCTCCTAAGGGTGGCTTTGAAAGAAAAGATCCAGAAACCTAAAATTCAAAAAATTGAAAGTAACTCAAGATCTAGAGATCTCATGTTTTAATGGAACTTTTGAGTTGGAATATATAACTTAAAAACATATATTTAAAAGTGAAAAATTGTTCATACTTGTGATGTTGGATTTGGCACATATCCCAAGGAAGAAGAAGGTACCTCCATCCCAAAAACATTGGACGTAATCATAATCTGTTAACATTTAATTATATATATACATGTAATGTGTGCACAATTATTTATTTTAAAAATATGTCATCATGTTTCAATATATATAATAATAGATAAAAAATAAGTGTACATCATCATGTTCAATTAAAAAACAATAACATTTGCCAACATATCTTGATGGTGAAAACCATCTTTATTGTGTGATTGATGGTAATACCCATCTTGATTGTGTGAACCAGAGGCTCCGACCGTGATATTAACATCATCTTCATTTGTTAAGCATGACAATTGCAAATGGAGTTAACATATAATGATACATTTTTGTTAGATAATTTATACAAATAATTTTATGTATATATGTATTTATCAAATTGTGCATGTGTTAAAATAATCACCCTAACAATTAACACATACGGATCCCATGCCCTCTTGCTCATGAATAATTAGGTCCTGCCAACCATTGCAAAAATTCTTTGCATATGTTCTGAGGATTTAACTAATCATGTTATCTATCTCTTCATCTGTATAATACACAAAATTAGCACATGCATTCTCACGTGCACTTTGTCGATCCAGAAAAACATCAACTCCACCCAGTCTACTCTAAAAATTGTCAATGATGGAATCCCTTGCTTCTCAGCTAATTTGAGAAGTGCCATACATATCTGACAGCAAATTTTCGACATGAAGACATTGACTAACCAATGGTGGCTCAGGGTGAGGCATCTCAACATCATGCCTAGTGCCCCTATGGTCAAACAATCGACCTTTCTGATGTAGGAGCGTCTTGACTTAACCAACAATGTGATTGTATGTTCACATGTTGTGGCTAACATGAGGTGGATAAACATTAGCCATTAATATTTACTTAGTTTTCAATGAGAGAAGTTAGTTTGTTTGGGTTTGTTAAATTAATTAGCAAATAAAATAGAAATTGGTTTCTCCCTACGAGGAGATTGAACCAAGTAGGATAAGAGCTTAGAAATAGGGTAGATTTTTTTTTTAGTTGTGGTTCAAATAGAAATCTATTTTAGGCAAGAAGGACAACTTCAAATATATATATATCTGTGTGTGTGTGTGTGTGTGTCTAAGATAGGTGTGAGAAAGAGAGCATAGTGTGGAAAAGAATGAGACAAGTGTGAAATAGGCATGAGAGAGGAGGGAGAAGAGATAGTATAAACCATTGTAATAACCAACCGATCAGGGGCTTGGCTCTGTAAATTACTTTATTATTAATTTTCAAGTTTTTTGGTATTGATTGGGCTCTCTTTTTGAATTATTGGTTTAAAAATCTGTTCAATCATATATATATATATATATATATATATATATATATATATATATATAGGAAAGATAAGAAGATTGCAGGTGCAATGAGGGCCGTAGATCTGAACCTGATCAATGGGAGATATCTCATCACAAGTTGAAAGCCATCACACATCACACAGAATCAGGTTTAACGTTAAAGAGTCGCAAACCAAAATTTTCAATTGGCGTTGCAAACTGAGGAGTGGAGAGACAATGATGATTGTTGGTTCTGGGACTAAACCAATGATGGAGATCTTAGCACCGGGGAGCAACTTCATAATTCGCAAGGTTTAGAAGACAGGATTTAAGACATTGCAAATTAAACAAATTTATTTGCGTTGTGAAAAGGGGGCAGACATGTGTTGACTCAACGCACTTTCACACTTCACAAGGATTAAAGTTGAAGGGTTAAAGTTAATTACAAACTGTGCAATTTACAATCATTGCTGATTAATTAGGTTCATCATGTGACCCTCCGGTAAGGAATTCTGCGCATATGAATTGTTTTGGGTTATCTACATTGTTTAAGTTTTATTTTTTATCATGCCATATGTATGTTTAATGATATTTGAAGTTTATAACATAATCGCTGCAGGTAATAAGGTTGTGTAGAGTGTAAACTCTAGTGTTTTCACGCATACTCTGATATTTCTGCAACTAGTCTACATCATTTGGTATCAGAGATGACTTAAGTCTGTTCGTGAAAGTTGGAGCAAAGGTACCACCTAGGAGAGGAGCTGTCATAGGTCATGGAAGACCGGAAGCTAATGTAATTCTGCTAAATGAAATTTGACATCTTCATACAAGAATGGAGACAACAGAAGTTGCTCATAGGAGAGCACCTGAAGGAGATGTCATCATAGTAGAGGAAAATTTTGAGGAGGAAGAAGAAGAAGATGATGACACAACTAAAATGCTAATTTTTTTTGAATAAATCAACTGGAAGACCAAAGGTGGATGTAACTTTGTATGGGGGAAATCTCAATGTGGAAGAGTTAATGGACTGGATTAGTTCATTAGGCAAGTGCTTTGAATTTGAAGAAGTTGAAGACAAAGGGAAAGTGAAGTTTGCAGCTACCAGACTAAAGGATCATGCAGCTATCTGGTGGGAGGAGTTACAAGTATCCAGACAGAGAAATTGAAAACCCAAAATCAGGTGATGGGACAAAATAGTAAGAAAATTAAAAATTAAGTTCCTACCCAAGGATTATTAATTAAATATTTTTAAGAAATTACATAATTTGAAAGAAAAAGGAATGACATTGAAGGGATATACAGAGGAGTTTTATAAACTAAACATCAGAGCTGGACATGTAAAAGATGATGTTGAGAAAGTAGCCAGGTATATAAATGGCTTGAGGTATGGTATCCAGGATGAGATCAATCTATTCAATCTGAAGAAAATTCAAGATGCTTACCAGACAGCCTTAAAAGAAGAAGAGAAGATATAGAGAAAGAAAAGTTAGAGGAGTTGATGAAAGAGTTCAGTAAGAGGAAGAGGAACATTCAATCCCAAATTTCAACATTCCTAGAATGAAGCAGGAGGTTCGAGTAGAAGATCACCACAGAGAGGAGATTCTAGTCGAGTAAGTTTTGTACCCAGAGGTAGAGGTCGAGGAAGAGATATTCAGTGCTTTACATGTGGTGAATGGGTTCATGGGTCATGGGACTGTCCTCATAATAAGTCAATAACCTAGAGAAATGTGAATGTTGCTGAAACAAAGGAAGAAATTCCTTAGGTTGCAGGTAAAGAGGAGCCATCCGAAGCAGGAGAATCCTTGTTATTGAAAAGGGTAGTGCTTACAGCAAAAAAAGAAGCAGGAGAACCAACTCAGAGGAAGAATATATTCAAGAATAAATGCAAGTCCAAAGGTAAATGTTGTAAAGTGGTAATTGACAGTGGAAGCCCTAATAACCTTGTTTCTACTGAGATGGTGGAAAATTTGGGATTTGTAAAAGAGTGCACCCTAATCCTTATAAGGTATCATGGCTACAAAAAGGAAATCAAATTATTGTGACAAAACAATGTAAGGTAGAGATTCAGATTGGTACTTACAAAGATGTTATATTATGTGATGTAATGCCAATGGATGTTTGTCACATATTGTTGGTAAGACCTTGGAAGTTTGATCAGAGAGCCATACATGATGGAAAAAGAAACACTTATACTCTGGAGAAGAACGGAAACAAACAAACACTGCTGCCATTGAAGGATGAAGCTAATAAGGAAGCACCTAGAAACAATGTTATGTTGATGAGTGGGAAAGAATTGTTGCAAGAAGTTGAGAAGGATGAGGAGATGCATTTTGCCGTTATAGGAAGACCCAAGGTAATTATAACTTCCACAAATTTAGAAGATTTTTATGAAGAAATTCACAATCTATTGAATGATTTCGCTGATATTATTGTTGATGAATTTCCAAATGCATTACCACCAATTAGAAGTATTACTCATCATATTGATCTAATACCTGGAGCAAGTTTGCTGAATAAAGCAGCATACAGGTTAACTCGTCAACGAAATGCAGAAGTTGGAAGACAAGTGAAGGAGTTGATGCAAAAGGGGTTGATAAGAGAAAGCCATAGTCCATGTGTTGTACCAACAGTACTTAGAAAAAACAAAGGAGGTGAATGGCATGTATGCATAGATTTGAGAACCATAAATAAAATCACCATCAGGTATCATTTTCCTTTACCATGAATGGATGATTTAATGGATTGCTTGAGTGGATCAAAATATTTTACTAAGATAGATTTGAAGAGTGGTTATCGTCAGATAAAGATTAGAGAAGGGGATGAGTGGAAGACTGCCTTCAAAACATACAATGGTTTGTATGAAGGGTTAGTGATGCCTTTTGGGCTCACTAATTCATCGAGCACATTCATGAGATTAATGAATGCAACCTTGAAGTAATATGTATGCAAGTTGTAATTTTTTATATTGATGATATTCTAATTTTCAGTTGAAGTTAAAAAGAGCATTTGGAGCACCTTAAATTGGGTTTAAAAACTTTTCATAAAGAGAACTTGCTAATAATTTTAAAGAAATGCAGTTTTATGAAGGAAGAGGTAGTATATTTAGGATTTGTAGTTTCTAAGGAAGGCTTGAAAATGGATCCAGGGAAAGTCCAAGCAATTTTCAATTGACCAACTCCAAGAAACATATTTGAGGTAAGAAGCTTTCACGATCTTGCAAGTTTCTATAGAAAATTTATCAAAATATTTAGTCAAATTTGTGCACCCATTATTGAAACAATCAAGGAAACTAACCATCCATTCATGTGGATAGGAGCAGCAGACTGAAACTTTAAGTTGCTGAGAAATAAAATTACAAAAAAACTAGTTTTAGCTTTGCCAGATTTTGAAAAAGTTTTCGAAGTTGAAACTGATGCTAGTGGAGTTGCAATTGGAGCAGTTTTAAGTCAAGAACGGAGACCAATAAAATACTTTAGTGAGAAACTAAATGAACCTAAGAAGAAATACTCATCTTATGTTAAAGATTTTTATGTTGTTATGCAATCCTTGAAAAAATGGAGACATTATTTGTTACCAAAAGAGTCTTTATTATATTCGCGTTACAATTTATAAACAACTAGCCAAAATTGAACCAAAAACATTCCAAACGGTAGAATTTTTGTAGAGTTTTACTTTTGTGATTAAGCATACAAGTGGTAAGTTGAACAAGGAACATTGTTACTGATAAAATAGGTAACATGACCTCAAAACGGGAACTCTAGTCCAAAAAGACTCAAAAAACATGAAAAAACACCCAAAAAACAAAAAAAAGTGTATTCCAGAACGCACTTGGTTTTTTTTTTAGGGTCAAGTTTCAACATTTTATAAAATTATGCTAAAAACAAAATTGTTTCTTGAAAAAAAGATTGAAAAAACACCCTCAAAACAAAACTAGTTGATGCAAAAATAACAAAAAAATAAATTGTGTCATATTTTTGACTTTTAAAAAATAGAAATAACATTTTTTAATTTTTAAAATTCAAACATTAAAAAAAACCTAAAATTTATGAAAAAAAATAAATTTAAAAATTAAAAATATTTTAAAGCTTAAAATTTAAAAATATATAGGAATAAAAAAATAAAAATAAAAATAAAATAAAAAGTTTAATTTAAACATTAAAAAAACCTAAAATTTAAGAAGAAATAAAAAAAATAAAAAAAAATTAAAGATTAAAATTTCAAAATATATACAAATAAAAAAATAAATAAAAATAAAATAAAAATATTAAATTTAAAAAAAGAAAGAAAAAAAAGAAAGAAGAAGTTAAAAAAAGAAAGAAATTATAAAAAATAAAATCTAGAAATTAAATTTAAAAAAGAATAAGAAAATGTTTATTAAATTTAAAGAAATATATCAAATTTTAATTAAAAAAAAAAAAAAACATTTTTTAAATTAAAAGTAAAAAAATGAAAAATTAATCAAAAAAATAAAATACAATAAAAATAATAAATTTAATATATATATATATATATATATATATATATATATATATTGAAAAAACAAATAAATTTTAAAAAATAAAATAAATTTAAATTATAAAAAATATAATTTAAATTAAATTTAAATTATAAATTTATGTAGGTACAAGGCATAGCAACCAAATTCGGCCGAATCAGGCTAAATAATTCGGAAATTCGGTAATACGGTTCAGTTCGGCCACGAATATGTTAAATTCGAATTCGATTCGGTAATTTTTTTGGAAAAAATCGTAGGTATGAAAAAATGAAACAATTCATACCTCTCAATAATGCCTCGTCGCTGCTCTCCATCCTTTGCTGCCTTCTGCTCTGGACAGTAATGCACATATATCTCGATTCCTGGTGTCTCATGCTCTCTAGAGTAAGTAATGCTTTTGAATTCCTTTCACAAATATTTGTATTTAAAAGTTTTTACATAGATAAGAAATTAGAAAGGTTTTTTAATAAATTAGAAGGTTTCTAATTACTCATTTTTTTTTTTACAAAAAAGTATACTTGGATTTTTTATATAGATAAGAAATTAGAAGATTTCTTTAGAAGTGTTTCTAAGAACTAATTTTTTCCATGAAAAAAAAATTGAAATTGCATTTAATTATGTTACGTAGGTTTTCCTTGAGTCTTTTTCCAGAGATATTTAATTTATTGTTTAATTATTTTGAGTTGATATTTTTTAAGAATTTTTTCTTTACATTATTTGTTTTTATTTATTAAATTTATTAAATTTAAATTTAATTTAATTTATTTTTTTAAATCTTTTAGTTTATTTAGTTTTTCATTTTTAAAATTTATAAATTATTTCATTTAAAAAACCAACAAATTTATAGATATTTGTTTTTTTAATTATTTGCAGTGGGTTTCCTCATTTTTTTTTGTTTTTTAATGATAGTTTTTTTTTTTTTTACTTTAATTCTTTTATTTTATTTTTCTTTTTTAATTTTAAATTTTGTTTTGTTTTTTTTTTTTTTTTTTTTTGGTTAATTTTAATTTTTTGTTTTTTAATGATGGTTTTTTTTTTTTTTTTTTTAATTCTTTTTGGTTAATTTTAAATTTTGTTTTTTTTTGGTTAATTTTAAAATTTGTATTTTTTTTTTCTTATTATTATTATTTTTTTTAATTTAAATTTTTAAATTTAATTTTTTTATTTTTTTATTTTTTTTTAATCTAAATTTTAATTATTTTTATTTTTTATTTTTTATTATTTTTTATAATTATATGGTTTTTTTTAATAACTTAGAAAAAAATGTTTTTGATGTTTTTTATTTTTTATTTTTTTGGTTAATTTTTATTTATTTTCTTGAAATTATGTGTTTTTTTTTCAAATTTTGTCATTTCTTTTGATATAATTTTCGAATATTTTTGCTTTTTGTTTTTATTTATTTAATTATTTTTCTTTAAATATTTTTATTTTTACGAGTTAATTTTGTTTTTTTTTACATTTTTATTAGTTTTTTTATTGTTTATATATATATATATATATATATATATATATATATATATAAGTTTTGTATTTTATTACCAACATGAAAATCACCACTCTGAAAAAAAAAGGTTGATGCTGCATCAACACGTTTCAAAATTAGCATGAAAATCACCATTCTAAAAAAAAAAAAAAAAATTGATGCTGCATCAATAAGTTTCAAAATTAGCATAAAAATCACTAATATTTTAAAACAAATATTCATACTTCATAAATAAAAATATTTGAGTGTCAAAAATGTGCACAAAAAAAAAATGGGTGATTCTGCATCACCACTTTTCAAAATCAGGTGCTTTTTATGCTACCAAAAAAAAGTAGGTAACAGTACGGTTACCTATTTCATCGGTAACAGTGTTAAGGTTGCTGATGCTTTGACCAGAGTGAATTTAATCATGCAAGAATTAAAAGTTGGTGTTGTAGGATTTGAGGAAATGGTTAACATGTATAAAGAAGATGCATAATTTAAGGAAATTTATGCAGTTGTGCAAAATCCAGTAGTTCATAATAGAAGCCAATGGTTGGATTATCTTATCCAAGGAGGTTTTATATTCAAAAGTAATAAAATATGTATTACCAAATGTTCTATGAGGGAAAAAATAATTAAGGAGAAACACAGTGGTGGCTTATCTGGACACTTTGGACAAGACAAGAAATTTGCTTAGGTAAATTCCTTTTACTACTGGCCAAAGATTCAAACTGATGTTAAGAGATTTGTTGACAATTACAGGATTTTTCAGCATGCTAAGGGAAGAAGTCAAAATACAGGATTGTATCATCCATTACCAATACCAAACTGACAATACGATAAAGTTAGTATGGATATTATTTTGCGTTTGCCAAAAAATCAAAGAGAAAATAACTCCATTTACGTTGTGGTAGATAGGTTTTCTAAAATGCCTCATTAATTGCATGCAAGAAAAATAGTGATGCAACAGATATTGCTAATCTATTTTTTTCAGAAGTTGTAAGATTACATGGATTTCCTATGAGTATTTTGTCTGACAAGGATACCAAGTTTGTTGGTCATTTCTGGAGAACTGTATGGAAGAAACTAGATACCAAACTTAGTTTCAGTTCATCCTATCACCCTCAAACGGATGGACAAACCGAGGTAGTGAAAAAAATATTGGGAAATATATTAAGGAGGTTAGTGTATAAAAACCCTAAGTAGTGGGATTTAAAACTTGCTCAGGCTGAGTTTTCTTATAATGATACTCCCAATCGAAGTACTGGGATGAGTCCATTCCAAATTTTTTTTGGAATGAATCCAAGAGGTGTGTATGAGCTCATAAATTTAGGAAAAAAAGATATAAGGAGCACAAAAGCTAAATATTTTGAAGAAAAAATGAAAAAACTACATAAAGATGTCAATGACAGATTGCAGGAAAGTAGTGGAAAATACAAGCAGTGAATTGATATGAAGAGGGAAAAAAAATAATTTCAAGTAGGTGGCCTAGTCATGGTGTACCTCAGTAAAGAAATTTTTCTTGTTAGGACTTACAACAAATTAAAGATGAAAAATATAGGACCATGTAGAATTTTGAGGAAATTTTCTTCAAATGAATATGAGATTGAATTTCCAGGAGGAATTGGAATATCATCTATCTTTAATGTTGCACATTTGTACCTATACAAAGGAACAAAGGAAGAGCTACAAGAAGACTCTACAGAAGAGGAAGACCAGACTTTGGATTGGAAGGAACATATGCCAAAGACATAAAAGAAAGAAGTGGAAGCCATTTTGGAGAAAAGAACAGCAAAGAAGACCAGAGGACAAATTTATTATCAGTGTCTAGTCAAATGGAAAGGTAACCCTGTGGAATATGCCATTTGGATGATACCATCAGAGTTAACGATGTTTCGTACATATCCTGAAGAATTGATGGATCAATATTTTCTTCTGCGGGAGTCTGATGTAGGAGCATTTGGAGTTATCCAACAATGTGATTGTATGTTTACATGTCGTGGCTAACATGAGGTGGATAACCATTGGTCATTAATATTTTACTTAGTTTTAAATGAGAGAAGTTATTTAGTTTGTGTTTGTTAAATTAATTAGGAAATAAAATATAAATTGGTTTCTTCCTGCCAGGAGATTGAACCAACTAGGGTAGGAGCTTAGAAATAGGGTACCATTTATTTGTTAGGAGTGGTTCAAACATAAATCTATTTTAGGCAAGAAGGATCACTTCAGATATATATATATATATATATATATATATATATATATATATATATATATATATATATATATATATATATATATATATATATATATATATATATATGTATGAGATAGGTGTGAGAAAGAGAGCAGAGTGTGGAAAAGAGTGATACAAGTGTGAAATAGGTGTGAGAGAGGAGAGAGTAGAGAGAGCATAAACAATTGTAATAACCAGCTGATAGGGGGCTTGGCTTTGTAAAATCCTTAATTATTATTTTTCAAGTGTTTTGGTATTGATCGGGCTCTCTATTCGAATTATGGGTTTAAAAATCTCTTGAATCACACACACACACACATATATAAAGCTATATATAGGAAAGACAATCGGATAGCAGGCGCGACGAGGGCCATAGATCTAAACCCGATCAACAGGATAGATCTCATCGCAAGCTAAAATCCATCACACATCACACAGAATCGGGTTTAACGTTAAAGAGTCACAAGTTAAATTATTCTTCGGCAATGCGAAGTGAGAAGCAAATAGAAAATGAGTATTGTTGGATCTAGGACTAAACTAATGATGGAGATCATAACACTGGGGAGCAACCTTGCAATCCGCAAGGCGTAGAAGGCAGGACTTAAGACATCGCAAAGTAAACAAATTTGTTTGCGATGCGAAAAGGGGGAAGAAATGTGTTGACTCAATGCAGTTTTGTACTTCGCAAGGATTAAAGTCAATTGCAAACTGTGTGATTTTCTATCAGCGGTGATTGATCAGGCTCATCATGGGACCCTCCAGTAAAGAATTTTGTGCATATGAATTGTTTTGGGTTATATGTGTTGTTTAAGTTTTTCTTTTTATTACACAATATTTATGTTTAACGAGCTTCAAATTTTATAGCACATCCGCTGCAGGTAATAAGGTTGTGTAGAGTGTTAACTCTAGAGTTTCCGCGTATACTCTAATATTTTTGCAGCTAGTCTGCATCACTTTCCTAGGACCAAAACATTTAGAGGGAAGGTCATTATAATTGGGTTTCATTCCCAAAACAAATTCTACATAAAACATTTTTTTAAAATAAAGTGGAACCTCGTCGTTCCATGGGAGTCTTCCATAGGTAGCAAGGTGCCTATCATACAAATAGCCAGCTATATCAGGGTGCTTGAAATATTTTACCTTTAGCATCTTTATTTTCAACCCTTATTATAAATTAAACATAGATTTGGCCATTTTTGTTGTAACTCTTTGTTTAAAAACCTCCCATGTATCAGGACCCATCACTATATCCTTTCTTTTTCTCATCACTTCTACAAAAGTATCAATAGTTGGTCCAAGCTTTATATACACATATACTAGTTCGCTTAAAGAGTGAGTAACTATTTCCAAGTTTTTTCAACTATTAGCAGGGAGTTTCAAAGAAACGAGATCTCTCTTCAATTTTGAACGAAGATGTTGACACCTTTGTAAGGTTCATTTCTACATGTTTGATTCCCAAGGTACATCGGAAATGTCAGATGGATAACTCATGGTTGGTGTACAACCTTGTTCTTGAATGACGCATTCTATCCTACATCTTTTTTCAAGCAACATTTGCAGAAACATTTTAACCCTCTCCATCAATATATAAAATTATATATATTAAAAAAACATGTAAACAAATTTGTACAAATTGAATGAAAATAATGTTCAGATTAATGACCACCTTGTTATGGTTGGCTAGCATCTTGCCCACCCTGAGACTGTTGAAAACCAGAACGACCACCAATTGGTTAAGAACCAATATGACTATCCATTGATTGGCCTCTAGGGGAATTCATATCACCACTTTCACGCAATTTTCCACCACCTATTGATGGCCCTCCAAGGGAATGTGTACCACCACCAACCTCACGAGATGAGAGGGAAGCTTCATAAACAAATATGAATTTATAATCAACTCAAAAATACATTCGTACATATAAATACCTGTACATATTCATTGATTAAATTTTGTGAACCATACCACGATTGCCTGAACCATGGCTACGTGAACCATGGACATGCTCCATTGATGGAGTAGACACCTTTGTCGTCCTACCTCCTAAAAAATAAAAAATGAAACTTATTAACAACTAATTTAACTCACAAAATTGATAAAAAATTAATTCCATATGTACATACATGTATGTATGGAGATAAGATTATATTTAAATACCATGGAGATCTCTCGATCCATGGTCCCCCTCTCTCATAGAGATATGGGATTCTATTGATCTTTTCCTTTCATCATCCATGGTCCCCCTCTCTCGTAGAGATATATGGATATATCTACAGTGGACATTTACAATTATTTTTAAATTACTATTTAAAATAAATTCAAAAGAAATTTCAAAAATTTAATGTAATTTAGTGTACACAAATTATGTAAAACACAAATTTCAAAGCACTAATTGATGTGTGAAACTCAATTTAAGAATATTTTTTTTATTATAAAAATGTTAAGTTCACCAAGTTGCGCTTTACATGGTGGGAGCACACTTGGTATATAATTGAACAAAACACATGGTCATTAAAAAAGACACGTGAAACTCAATTTAAACAAAAATTTGTTGAAGTCCTCACATTTTAATTTTATAAAAATGTGAAGTTCACCAAGTTTCGCTTCACATGGTGGGAGCACACTTCGTATATAATTGAAAAAAACACATGGTCATTAAAAAAGACACATTTATAAGTAAAAAACACATACATATAAAATATATGTTACAAATTCCATCAATAAATTTTGGAGAGTGTCTCAACACTAATTCATCTTTGAGAGATGAATCTTGAATTTTTGAAGAAGAGCGTCTCAACACTAATTCATCTTTCATAGATGAATCTTGAATTCACATTGTCTCGTATAATACTAATTCATCTATTAATTCATTTTTGATAGATGAATATTGAATTGGCATTGCCCCACACAACAGATCATGAGACATCTTATTAACATTTTCACAATGTATTATACAAAAAAAATGAATTTGGATAAAAATATTGTTTGATTTTCCATGCAGTTGTTTTAGTGTTGTGTAAACAGCTCCAAAAAGAGAAGAAAAGAGATATCAACGCCTTAGAAATGAGCCACTTCGAGGGGGAAACCTCTAATACATTACATAAATGAACAATTCTTGGATGATACAATTTACAAAACCTCCTTTCTATATATAGGAGTCCATGGGGCCATAATGTAATCCTAGTGAGCCACAATGTAATCCTAGCCGACCTAACAATAATAATTTAACGGCACAATAATAACAAAATGGGGGTTACAAGGGTACAATAATAACATTAAGGGGGTTACACTAACAACAATAAGGGACTATACTAGTAATATAGGGACCTAACATGCTCCTATCCTTCAAAAAAGTGTTGTCCTCAATGCTTGAGTAGCTCTGGGTGCTTCTGTATAAAATTCTCATCCTCCCATGTAGAATCTTCAGTGGGTAAATTCTTCCACTTGATGAGATACTCTGAAATTGATCGATTCCGTAGTTGTCGAGTTCTTGTTTCCGTGACCGCTTCAAGTTCCAATATGATTTTTCCTTCCTCATCAAGTTCTGGCAATATTGTTTGAACTGGAAGATTTTCACCTATAACCTTCTTTAAGCATGAAACATGGAAAACTGGATGTACTCGCGAAGAAACAAAAAGCTCCAATTTGTATGCCATAGTACCAATCTTTTGCAACACCTTGTAAGGACCATAGTACTTTGGCGATAATTTATTATCCTTCTTAGCTTGCTTGAGGGAAATTTGTTTGTATGGTTGTAGCCGTAAAAATACCCAATCTCCTACATCAAAAATTATCTCGCTGCGATGTTGATCTGCCTGTTGTTTCATTCGATTTTGTGCCAAATTCAGGTTATCCTTTAAGAGTTGGAGAACTTCTTGCTGATGCTCGATGTGATCTTCCATTGCTTGAACCTTTAAATTTTCCCTTAAAGATGATGTGATCGATGGTGGATGATATCCATAAAGTGCCATAAATGGGGTCATTTTTGCTGCAGTATGGAAGGAAGTGTTATACCACCATTCAGCGAGAGGTAACCACTTGACCCATTGTGTTTGTTTATCAGATACAAAACAAATAAGATATCCTTCCAAACATTTATTTACTATCTCAGTTTGACCATCAGATTGAGGATGATAAGATGAACTATGAGCTAATTGAGTACCCAAACAAGAAAATAACTTTGTCCAAAAATTTCCAGTAAAAATGGGATCTCTGTCGCTCACAATAACCCTTGGGCTTCCATGTAGCTTTTGAATTCTGTCCATAAATGTAGTAGCAATCGTACTTGCTTTAAATGGATGAGATAATGCACAAAAGTGTGCATACTTGGTAAGTCTATCAACTACCACCATGATGACATTCTTTCCTTCAGACTTAGGTAAACCTGTGATAAAATCCATTGAAATCTCCTCCCAACGTTGACTTGGAATGGATAAAGGTTGTAGAAGTCCCAGGGTCTTAATTGTCTCCACTTTATTCTGTTGGAAAACCAAACATTCCGCCACAAACTTTTGAATATCAATTTTAAGGCCATCCCAAAAAAATTCTTTCTTCACCTTGTGGTAAGTTTTTAAAAATCCTGAGTGTCCTCCTAAAGGAGAAGTGTGCAATTCCAGAAGAATATTTTGTTTTAGTTGGGAATTATTACAAAGATATAAGCGATCTTTGTACCATAAGGAATCATTTTTCCAAGTAAATGTATCAGATGTACTAGGATCTTGCTACAACTTTTGAATGAGTGTCCATACATCTTTTTCCTTCTTCCATTCATCTCTTTCTTCAGTTATCCAATCTGGTTGGATAATAGAAATGACACAAAGCAATGCTTCCACCTCTTCATTATTTCTTGAGAGTGCATCTGCAACAACATTAAGATTTCCTTTTTTTGTAGATTATTTCAAAGTCATAACCCAACATCTTTGTGACCCATTTTTGCTGCTCTTCTGAAGATAGTCTTTGTTCCAAAAAGTGTTTAAGAATATCATGATCAGTTTTTACCTTGAAGTTTCTTCCCATTAGGTAAGTTTGCCTTTTCTTTAGTGCATGCAGTATTGCTAACATTTACTTCTCATAAATAGGTTTCTGTAAATACTTTCCTTTGATTGGACGAATTTCAAAAGCAATGGGTCTTCCTTCCTACATTAAAACTGCACCAATTCCATTTCCTGAGGCATCACATTCCACAATAAAGGTTTTTGTGAAGTTTGGCATAGCTAAGACCGGTGCTAGGCACATTGCCTCTTTAAGATGTTCAAAGGCCTTAGTTGCTTCAGGAGTCTATGAAAATGCATCTTTCTTCAAGAATATTGTTAGAAGTGCTGCTATTCTCCCATAATTCTTAAAAAACTTGCGATAATACCCTGTTAACCCGAGAAATCCTCGCAACTTCTTTATGGTCGTGGGGACTTTCCATTCCTTAATGGCTTTAATTTTGTTAGGGCCTACTTTAACACCCTCGTGAGATATAATATGACCCAGATATTCCACCTCTTGTACTCCAAAGAAACATTTGGATGTTTTTTCATATAATTGTTTCTCCTGCAATAGTTTGAGTACCCTGTCAACATGTTCAGCATGATCCTTCCAAGACCTGCTGTAGATTAGTATATCATAAAAAAAAAACTAGCACAAATTTTCTAAGGAAGGGTTTGCAAAAGGAATTCATCAAACCTTTAAATGTAGAAGGTGCATTGGTAAGGCCAAAAGGCATGACCAAAAATTCATAATGACCCTCATGAGTTCGAAATGTTGTTTTTGGAATATCTTTAGTCTTCATTCTAATTTGATGATATCTTGAACGAAGATCCAACTTGGTAAAATAAATTGCTCCATGTAATTCATCCAATAATTCATCAATCATAGGAATGCGAAATTTATCTTTAATGGTGAGCTTATTGAGCTCCCTATAATCCGGACACATTCACCATGATCCATCCTTCTTATGTACCAATACTACGGGAGCAGAGAAAGAACTTTGACTAGGTTGAATTATACCCGCCTCTAACATTTCTGCAATCATAAGTTCAATTTCTCTCTTTTGGAAGTAAGGATATCTATAAGGCCTGATGTTTGGAGGAAACACTTCCTGGAATCAAATGAATAGCATGATCATGCTCATGAATAGGTGGGAGTCCTTTGGGAATTTCAAACACCTTGGAATGATTGTCCAAGACTTGTTGGAGATCTGCAGAAATAGATGATTTTGATGTCGAAACTTCTAGTGAGCATAATTGTGCAATTACGCCTCGTTGTTCTTTCTTTAGAAGATTTTTCATGACATTAGAGCTTATTATCCTTCCTGGATTCCCTTCAATACCCTGTAATTCGACTTCCTTTCCTTCTGAAAAAAAATTCAAGAAAATTTCTTGAAAATTAAAAGCTACCATCCCCAAAGATTGTAACCATTGTACTCCTAGTACAACATCAACACCTCCCATATGAATGGAAAGCATTGGACTAGTCAATACATATTCCCCCATGGTTAGCTTGATATTATGGTATTTTCCAGAGAAATTTATAGTTCCTCCATTTTCAACTATCACTTGACATTCTGGTGCTGGGAATAGGAAACAATTTAATTCCTTGGATACCTTACAATGAATAAAATTATGGGTGCTACCTGAATCAATCAACACTATTACCTTTTTCTTCTTGATTTGTCCTTCTATCTTGAGAGTTTGAGGAGTGGTAATTCCTGCCAGTGCATTACACGATATGGTCGGATTCATTTCTTCCTCTTCTAGGGCTGGTTCCCGGTGTATATCCTCTTCTTGTTCATTTTCTTCTTCCTCTTCACAATCTATGTAAAATAATTTCTTCTCAGCACACTTATGACCTTTAGTGTATTTGCTATCACAACTATAGCAAAGCCCTTTTTCTCTTTTTTTCTTCCAATTGTTGTGGTGTCAACCTTGTAGGTTGTGGAAATCTAGGCATAGCAACACTTCCTTCTTTATAGAATTGAGTGGTAGGCTTCCTTGTCGCCATAATTTTACATTCAACTTTTCTTGCCAACCTAAATGCCTTCTCCAATGAATCCGGTTCCAAAACGCGAACTTCATGTTGGATGTTATCCTTTAAAGTGCCTATGAAGAGATCGATCCTATGTTCCTCTGGAATATCAGTTACCCTTATATTCAATTTTTGGAAGTCCTCAATGTGCTGCCCCACTAAACCCTTTTGTTTGAGATTTATCAATTGGCTAAAGAAGGTGTTTCTCTTTGTATCCTCATAATGTGCTATCATTTCTTCCGTAAAAATTGACCAAGTGACAATTTTTTTATGGGAGCAAAGCCATCAATACCATACAAATGTATTTTGTTCTAAATGTAAAGTTGCAATGCTTACCTTTTATGTGTTTTGCACGTTATGGAGATCAAAATATTGCTCCATCTATAGTATCCATGTTACTGGATCCTTTCCATCAAACTTCATCATATCCATTTTTGGAATATGGTGGTTCTTCCCGCCAACATTAGAGTTTATGAAATCACGATTACCATTGATTTTGTTCTCATCATGAGGTTCTTCTACTATATTTTCACCATTAGGAAACATTTCTTGTATCAACTTTGTCAAACCTTCAATGTCTGTTTTTAGATCATTCTTCATTTTTTCCATCTCAGCTTCCATGCCAGCTTCCATGCCATCCATCTTAGCTTCCATGCCATCCATCTTAGCTTCCACGCCTTTCTTCAAAACTTCCATTTCATTTTTTGTTTCTCTTTGCGAGAGTGAAATTTTTTGCACTTGCTCTTGTAATTTTGATAGATCATGTTGCAATTCTTCATCTTCATGAGTCATAGTAGAGCCTTCTGAAGGCTTAATGGGCGTTGAATTATTTTTACGGGGCATATTTTAGAACCCAATACTGAAATATATTCTACAATATTCCCTTGGAATCAATTCAAATTGATTCTTCAAACAATACTTATGCAATTCAGAAAAAAAAAAATTTACACACCTTTTTCTTGCTTTTGAGGAGCTCGATATTGAAATTGGATTATCTCTGTTATTGTGGCCCTTCAATATTTTAAATTCAGCACTGAAGTAGCCCTATGACTTCTCTTTTGAATTCCATAGGTCTGACTTGATTTGGATTCTCCAAGACAAAGTTGTGTCCAATCTCCCACAATGACCTAATTCTGGACTAGTTCAGTAGAGCGAACTTGTAGGACTTGCCACGTGTCACTTTTTCATCCTTTGTCTCTGAAATTGATAGCCAAGAAGCTACAGTCCATGCACTTGTGACCAATTTTTACAGCACTCCAATCCAATGCCCAGAGAGAGAGTTATTGAAATTTTCCCACGATCACTTCTTTGAGATGAAATTCAGGAGCCTGAAAAAGCATTACCTTTCACAAATCATATCTCCAAAAATATTGCGAAAAAAGCTCTAAAATTTTTTGACGAATTTCCTCAGGATTTCAGCTTCGAACCATATGAATTTCAGATTCGGAACCTTCATAGAAAAAAAATTATAGTGCAAATTCCACGATGTCCTGTTTAGGAGCTTGAAAAAAGACCTAACTTCCACAGATGATATCTCCGAAAATATTGTGAACCAAGCTCTAAATGTTTTTCAAACATTTCCTCAGGATTTTAGCTTTGCACCATATGAATTTTAGATTTTGAACCTTCGTAGAAAAAAATTTATAGTGCAAATGCCACGATGACCTGTTTAGGAGCTTGAAAATAGACCTAACTTCCACAAATGATATCTCTGAAAATATTGCAAACCAAGCTCTGAAATTTTTAGACAATCTTCCTTAGGATTTCAGCTTCGTACCCTAAAAATTTCAGCTCCTGAAACTTCGTAGAAAAAAATTTGTAGCAAAAATTCCACGATGACCTGTTTGGAGCAGCGAAACCCTAGAATCCAAAGCTCTGATACCAAATGTTGTGTAAGAAGCTCCAAAAAGAGAAGAAAAGAGATATCAACGCCTTATAAATGAACCACTTCGAGGGGGAAACGTCCAATACATTACATAAATGAACAATTCTTGGATGATACAATTTAAAAAACCTCCTTTCTATATATAGGAGTCCATGGGGCCATAATGTAATCCTAGTGGGCCACAATGTAATCCTAGCCCACCTTACAATAATAATTTAAGGGCACAATAATAACAAAATGGGGGTTACAAGGGTACAATAATAACAATAAGGGGGTTAAACTAACAGCAATAAGGGACTATAGTAGTAATATAGGGACCTAACATTTAGCCTCTCCTTAACTTGGTACATGCCTTTCATCTGGTTGCACACAAGTTAAAAATTGGCGAAAACTAGAATTCCTTTTCATACATGCTCCCTAGTTGTTCTCAATCCTTATATCAATGCAATATAATATGCCTCATTGTTTGTTGTTCTTCCTGGCATATTCATTTTCCTTTGGAGGACCTTGCTAGTCACAATATTGCAAAGCACATATGTAATCACTGCTTTCCCTGGATTGGGATAGCAAGAAACATCTATGCATAATGTCAATTTTTCAACCATATTTAGTGGGTTTTTTTTATCCCTGAAAAAAACAAATTCAATAAAATATATTAAATTAAAATTTATTGCAAATGCATGGGAGAAATGATATGTGCATGGTTTTCCTTAAAGTTTATGCGATAAATCACATATGGAAAGAAATCACATCTAGAAATGGCATGCCTTAAATATTTCCTTGCCCAGAGTTTAAGGGAGAAATTACATGTACATGGTTCCAAAAACACTGGCAAATTATGCCTTAAATTTTATCGAAGAAATGACATGTACATGGTTATCCTTAAATTTTTCCTTGAGTTTATGGGAGAAATGGGAGAAATGACATCCTTAAAGTTTTCCTTGAGTTTATGAGAGAAATGGGAGAAATGCCATGTATGTACATGGTTATCCTTAAAGTTTTCCTTAAAATTTATGGGAGAAATGACATAGAAATGAAATGTACATGGTTAGCCTTAAATTTTTCCTTGTGTTTATGTGAGAAATGGGAGAAATCATATATATTTACATGGTTATCCTTAAATTTTTTCTTAAATTTTACGGGAGAAATGACATAGAAATGACATGTACATGGTTATACTTAAAGGTTTCCTTGAGTCTATGGGAGAAATGGCATGTATGTACATTGTTATCCTTAAAGTTTGACATAAATTTTATGGGAGAAATGACATAGAAATGACAGGTACATGGTTATAAAAACACTAGCAAATTCCTTGAAGTTTATGGGAGAAATCTCATGTACAAAAATGGATATTACAATGAAGAACTTCTATTTAGATTTGTTCTAGAGATTGACTGTAGGGGAATTTACTAGATATGTCACCTTTGAGAAAGGATGGGATCCAGAGACTACCTAGCCCTTTACATACTCTGGTTTTAGAACTTGTAGAAGTTAACACTCAATAGACAGACTAAAATCCTATGGAAGTTCAACCACTTTAGGTTCAGTTTTTAGGCCTTAAAGTTTGCCTTAAATAATTAATGGGAGAAAGCGTTGAGTTTGGGGGAGAAATTACATGTGCATGGTCTACCTTAAAGTTTTCCTTAAAGTTTATGGGAGAAATCACATCTAGAAATGACACGCCTTAAAGTTTTTGTTGCCTAGAGTTTAAGAGAGAAATGACATGTACATGGTTTGCCTTAAATTTTGCCTTGAGGTTGTGGGAGAAATGGCATGTGAATGTTATGGGAGAAAGCCTTGAGTTTGTGGGAGAGATGGCATGTGCATGATATGGGAGAAAGCCTTGAGTTTGTGGGAGAAATGACACATGTAAATGGTTTTCCTTAAAGTTTGCCTTAAAGTTTATTAATTTTCCTCAATGTTTGCCTTGAGTTTATGGGAGAAAGCCTTGAGTTTGTAGGAGAAATGACACATGAACATGGTTTTCCTTAAATTTTATGGGAGAAATGACATAGAAATGACATGTAAATGGTTTTGAAAACACTAGCAAATGCGTTAAATTTTATCAGAGCAATGGCATGTACACAAATGGATATTACAATGAATAACTTATATTAAGATATGTTACAGAGATTCACTGTAGGGTATTTACTGGATATGTCACCTTTGAGAAGGGATGAGATCCAGAGGCTACCTGGCCCTTTACAGAATCTGCCTTTAGAACCTATAGAAGTTAACACTCAACAGACAGACTCAAATCCTGTGGAAGTTCAACCACTTTAGGTTTGGTTTTAGGCATTAAATTTTGACTCAAATTAATGGGAGACAACCTTGAGTTTGTGGGAGAAATGAAATTTTCATGGTTTTCCTTAAAAATTTCCCTAAAGTTTATGGTAGAAATCACATCTAGAAATGGCATGCCTTAAAGTTTGCCTTGCCTAGTGTTGAAGGGAGAAATGACATGTACATGGTTTTCCTTAAAGCTTTCCTTATAGTTTATGGGGGAAATGACATTACCTTATAGTTATGGGAGAAATGACATAGAAATGACAGAGAAATTACATAGAAATGACATGCCTTAAAGTTTTCCTAAAATTTTATGGGAGAAATGAAACATGTGTATGGGAGAATTGACACATGTACATGGTTTTTGACTTAAAGTGGTATTGGTTTGCACTTACTAAAACAACTAGTGGTAGTGGTTGATGAATTTATGTCAAAATTCACACCTTGATGAGTTTGTGGGAGAAATGACATGTACAGGGTTTGCCTTAAAGTTCAGGTTGCCCTAAAGGTTATGGGAGAAATTGCATATAGAAACCTTTACTTGTCATCTATAAATAGGCTAAGAACATTAAAAATGAAATTTCAACAATAATTAGTTATGTCCTTAATAAGAAGTATGATTTGGCACCTAACATATTGTCTAATAATTTATAATAATGTCATTTTAGGCTTGTATAGTATCATTCATCCTTGATATGTGCAAGAATTTTACAACTTGAACATCAACCTATACTATCATCATATCACTATACATAATCTATATTAGCATTATCCATTACATCATAAAACACTCCACTTTTAACATTTTACAAGATTAGAAGCATCATGGAAGGTGTAAATTTAGGTAAATTAATAAAAAATAGTTCTAGCATCAACATAAACCTATAGTAGCGTTATGGTAAGAAGCCAAGGTTATTCATTACTCGAATAATCCATTTCTATCAATAATTCCTATTAACATCATGCCTCCAAATGCATAAAATGATAAACAACTAGTGGTAATGCTTGATGAAGTTATGTCAAAATTCACACATAAAACTCTACTCTACATATAGATATCATGCTTAATCAACCTTACCAATACTTTTGTAACTTAAATCATCATTACAAATCTGATGTCCTTTTAGTAGTATCACAAAATTGGTAAATAAAATTAAATAAAGTTGTAAAGATATATTAATCTCACACATTTTATTAAATTTTAAATTAATAAAAATAAGAAAATCAGAATCCTAGACAAATATTATCGAGCCCTAGTATGCATAATATCCACTCTAGATTTATGGAGGTTTGGTAAAAATTTCTTGAATCCCTAAGCGACAGAATATTTCTCCTATGCAAGAGTCATTAGCTAAATCTTGAAAATCACTACAACGTTGACCATGTTATAGATATATATGTGGGTATTCTACTATGAAAGAGTCATTAGTTAAATCATGGCACTATAGTGTTGTGGACTCAGTTGAAAGATTAATTATGAACAACTTATTATTCCCTTTGCATCTAAGGTGTATATAAAGTATTTGATTGAACTTCTGAGTTTTATTGGAGTAGATGCATGGGTAGCAGTTGTAGTTTCCCTTTCAATTTTACAAAAGTAAATATGGATTGCTAATTGAGGCTAAAAATATAATGGACATAGTGAGATCACTAAAAATCCTAAAAGAACAAATGCTGAAAAAATTATACACTGAAGTGACTGAAGTGGGTGTTTAATTCAATTAAATAAATATCAAAGTAGTTACTTTATTCCATAAAAGATGATAAAAAAAATACATTATTAAATTCAAGCATGAGCCATTAGAGATCATTCAAATTTTCAAATAGTTGGGATTTTATTTCAGCCAAAAGTTCAAGTGGGAGAAATGTTTGGAGAGGTTCCAAGGAGGATCGAAGGTGGTATTAATTTTACAAAGCAAGTTTCGATCAACACATATATGTTACTAGAAAATGATCAAATTGATATCCTTGAAGCCTGTCATGCTAGTTATACACTATAGCAATGAAATATGGGAACCAAGCATGTCAAATTTTCAAAGAGAGGATGAGGAAAAATAGAGAAGTTACAAAAGAAAATCATTTATGTCCTATGAAATAAATGTGGTAGAAACATTCCCATGGGGTGTAGCTCAATTTTTTATCACCTTGTTCTGAAGTCATATGTAAAGAAAGAGATAACAAGGAGGACAAGGATGATGTACCACATAGCTAAAGTTCTAAATGCTATGGAAAATGGAAGCACAACCATTTTTGATGTTATAGAACATAGATTTAACAATAACAAGATGCATTTTGAGCTTGTAAATGAAATGTTGGACGCCTAGATGAAGTCTGTTGTATATTGATTCAGAGCTGTAATTTTCTCAAAATAAATTAATGGAACAAATGAATTCAGAGGACATGTTGATGTAACCAGAAATTTTCTAGCAGGTGTGCCATATCCACTTGATAGTAACATAATCGACTATGGATCATGATTAATGCAATGCTTGGATTTCACCTACAAAAATTAGAGGAGATAACAAGGAGGAAAAGGATGATGTACCACATAGCTAAATTTCTAAATGCTATGGAAAATGGAAGCACAACCACTGCTGATGTTATAGAACAAGGATTTAACAATAATAAGATGAAGTGTGGGCTTGTAAATGAAATATTGGATGCCTAGATGAAGTCTATTGTATATTGATTCAGAGTTGTAATTTTCTCAAAATAAATTAATGACACAAATGAATTCAGAGAACATGTTGTTGTAACCAGATATTTTCTAGTAGGTGTGCCATATCCACTTGAAAGTAACAGAATTGACTATGGATCATGATTATTGCAACACGTGGATTTCACCTACAAAAATTGTAGATGGAAGATAATAGGAGCCATGATTTGAATCCTCAACAAGACATACAACAAATAATATTGGATGCACAGAACCATTGGCTTCATCCGACCAGGGCTTTCAAAATCATTTTCAGCAAAAAAAAGTGTGCACATTTACTGAGTGGAACAAAATCCTACTAATCAAAGAATCCCTTAATTCAAAGCTCTACAAATCCTAAATACTTTAGGAATACTCTAAGAAAAATGGCGTTGGAGATAGTGACATGCGTTAGCTGTAAATATGTTGAAGATACCAATGGAACTGAAGTGCACCAACTATAATAGAGATGCCAAGAAATGTAGTATAAAAATTATCACTAGAAAGTTATAAGTTAGACTAAGGAATTCTACAACAATGTGTGATTGGAAATATTATTTCTATTTCATGTTACCTATGAAACTGTGAAAGCATGGAAATTTTGGTTACATAATATGAAGGTGTTGCAGCATTTGTTACATAGGTAATAGATTAGACAAAGAGAATTCATAAGAAGCAATGGCATTTGTAAGCATTTTCTAAAAACAAAGGTCATAGGAGTACCTGGAAATTCAGAGATGCCGATGACAATAGGCAGGAGATCATCAAAGATGTCACAGAGAGAGAAAAAAAAATAAGAGAGAAGAACTAAAAGATGTGAACAAAAAAAAAGAGAATTAAAATTAAAACCAACAAAACAAATATACAAAAAAATTAAAAAGATGACACAGAGAAAAAAATTTCTCACCTCCTTGCGCAACATCTTTCTCATCTCCTCACACAATAACAACAACTTTCTCACCTCGCAATAGCAAACAACAAACACAATAAAAAGCACAGATACAAGCAAAAATAACAAATTTCTCATACAATGGAAAACAACAAACACAGTAACAAGCCCAAAACCTCTTAAGGTTTGTGGGCCGGTATATTTATATGCCAAAGTTTGACCGAATTATTTTAAAAGTTTGGGCAAACTTTTAGTTTGGCTGGACTTTGATTGTCGATTTTCCCATCTCCGGCCATATGTTTTCCCACGTCATCAATACATCGTGAATGTAAATGGAAAAATTAGTTCGACTGAACTAATTTCTAAACTTCGACTGAACTTTCAAATAGTTCGGCCGAATTTTTATAAAAGTTTGGCCGAACTGTTGGGAAAATGAATTTTCTGCCCACGTTTCTCACAAAAGTGTAACCCACCTTCTCGGTTTTACCCCCATATATATATATATATATATATATCTGGTTATTTTGATAAGAGTGACATTTATTTGGGTAATTTTGATAAAACTAAACTAATAAAAATGATATATTAAAAATTGTCTACATGGAATTTCTTTATAATTTCTTAATTTTTTCTTTGGTGCCTATTTTTGAGTTGAAATTTCCTCTAATTTCCTATTCACTTAATGAGATAGTTCGTATTGATTTCCAACACTTCCGCTTGACCACATCTATTGGTATTCACAAAGTACAAATACTCTCTTAGATGAATAAAATTCTCTTTTCCTAATGATTTGGTGAAAATGTCAGCATATTAGATCTACAATGTTCCAAAATGATTTGTTGATCAAATCCCTAATGAAATAATAATTTGTGTCAATGAAAACTAAATTTTGGACAATCCAATTGCAAAACTATTGTGACAATAATTTTTTTTTGTTCCTTCTAGTTCATGCAATAAATATTTTAGTATTATTGTCATCAAAATTTCTTGACATGTTTCCCTTGTTGCTGTGACATATTCAACTTCAAATGTAGAAATAAAAACACTTGGTTATTTCTTGGAAGCCCATGAAATGACTACTGAACCCAAATGAAAAACATATCCTAATGTGTTATTTCTATCATCTACACTTGATACCTAATCACCACTAGTATATTCAACTAGCCTAAATTTATTTGATGTAGTATACAGAATGTCATATTCCTTGGTCCCATTACCATACCTTAGAATTTTTTTTATTGCTTGCCAATTTTTCTCCTTTGGTATCTCCATGAATCTTGAAATCAAAGTCAATTTGTACATTAAATCATGCCTAGTTGTTGTCGAATGCATCAAACATCCAAGCATACTTTTGTATAATATTGGGTTTAAATTGCAACTACAATCTTCTTTGCTGAATTTCAAACTTATGGCTATTGGAGTTGGTGCAGGCTTGTAATTTTTCATTCTAAACCTCTTCAAGGTGTATGACGCATATTTTGAATGAGAAATAAAAATGACATCTTCCATTTTCTTCACTTACATGCCTAGAAAATACCTTAAGAATCCCAAATTGGTCGTTTCAAACTTATATTTCATGAATTCTTTGAAATCAGCTGTGAGAATATCATCACTCCCTGTGAAAATAAAGTCATCTACATATAAAACCATAATTAAAATCTTACCATCACTTTCCTTGATGTAGAAAGTGAGCTCACTATCACTTTTTCTAAATCCATGATGTTATCACTCTAGTAATTGTCAAGTTGTGTGATTATGGTTTTTATTCAAAGAATTCTAGAGGCAACCACAAACCTACTTCAAACTCTAGGATCTAGCCTTCCTAGGGTTCAGAGAGGGCTCTGTCTTTAAAGTTTAACTTTGTTTTAATTTGTGAATATTAGGCTAGTTTTGAAAGTACAGTTTTGGTTTTGTTTTAATAGATTTGGTGGGAAAAATCACTTGAAAGGATGAATAGTGGGAAATATATTTGTCCATTGGGCTATGGAGTCAAAATCAAGCAAATAGGACTAGGATCAAGGGCAAAAAGGTCAAATTTATTCAAGGCAAGATAGATAACCCTTGGAGATCTTGGAAAGTTGTTTTTGTGAGGTGGTATAATAGGGATAAAGGGCACTTAAGAATCCTTAATTCAAGAAAATAAAGTAGTAGGAAGAGGTCAAACAAGAGAGGGAGAAATTAAGGGTTCCCTACACTGGAAATTAGAGGAAAAAATATAACTGATAACTAGTTAAAAATAGGGTGTTATTAACAAATCCTGTAGTAATACTCCTAGTTATACATTCACATTTAGCATAAACATAAATGGATGCATGTAACAAAGAAAGGAAACAATGAAAAGTGAATAATATACTTCACTCAAAATAGGTCATCACAGGAATCCTGAAGTATGATGTCAATTTTCTTTGATCTAGCCTGCTACTCGAAGTTTTAACACACAAAAGCTTTAAAGTCCAAGAAGAAATGACTATAACAATTCCATAAATTTTATTCCACATAAAATACATAATGTTCTACAAAATATCCTAGAAGACTTATAGGAATCATCTTAGGAAAATAAAATATCTTTACAATAATAATAGAGACAGTTGCTTAACAAATCAACAAGTTGTCCTATTTTATCCATAAGAAATGAAAACAGATTGAGGATAAGAAGTAGATGGATACCTTAGTGTCCTCATTCCTGGCCTTTAGATATTTTTAGAATCTGATCTGACTTGTGTGATACTCTTTCTCGGATACTTTTTATTCACTGATACTATTTAAACTCTTATACTCTTTAACCAAAAAAAAAACGTTTTACTATTGTAAATAAAATCTGTTTTGACTGTAATTCTGAAAATATTTTTTTGTCTTATTTTCATTTGCTTATTTTTATCCTTCACATTAAATCTGTGAGTGCTTGCCAATCCTCATTTTTAGGAATTTGAATATTCTTTAATTTCCTAAAGTTCTCATCAGCTTCTGTATATCTAGCAAAGGTTGGCTTGATGACAAACAAGTGTTTTATCTCATGCTGTAGGTAAAATAAATCTTCAAAACTCTCAAGTAACAAATTCTCTCATCTTCTTATCATAGCCATTTTGAGGTATCAATTTATCATTAATAACCATGATATTAGGAAGTCCTTTTTGCCTCAAACTTGTGAGCTTAACCATGAACCTGGTTATGGAAGCATTCATGCCTTCACAGTTTTCTTCAAGTTTCCTCATCAAATTTCTCTTTCTTGTGACTTTCCTAATTTCTAGGATAGTTGCAGTTCTATCTATTATTTTGAACTCTTCCAACTCTTGACTAATTTTTCTATTAAGGAATTTGATTAGCCTTATAGCTTCCTCTGGTTTTCAGCCAAATCATTTTGAGTCTTTTGAATTTATGTTTGGGCTGCTAGCAATAATTCTCTTTGCTCAAAAATTACCTGAATTGAAGGCCATACATCATGGATGGCTTCAATGACATTATTCCAAAGGTAATTTTTGATGTATGATATCTAATCCTTCAAAGTTAATTATTTTTGCAACTTTTTTAACTCTTCACTCAATATGCTGGAATTTTTTCATGTGTCTTAGCATTTACCTGAGCCATTTATTTGAGTTTTCAAGATTTTCAACCATTTTTGTCAACTTGTTAATCTCATTTGTCTTTAAAGACATCTCTTCCATTGCTTTCACTATCTTGTTGGCCTCATCAGTAGGTTTTATTGTCGTTGTAGATGATTCAGTGGATGATGGTGTGGAACAATACATTGGCACTGTAGTAGCCAGTGGTTCTTTGGGTGCCAATTTTTCACCTAAAGTTGAAGGCACTGCTGCAGTGATAACTCAAATGATTGAAGGAATCACTGGATCTTTCACTGTCTCCTTTTCTTGGACAAGTTTTTCCATCTGTATTTCCATTTCCTTAACCTGGGATGTTAACTCAAGAATTAAATTCATCAATTCATATTTTTCATTATGTTCCTGTATGACTTATTTTGTGTGAGGATGCTCACTTTGAGGAAGTTTGAGTTGTTTCCTCAAGGATACTATATCCTCATTTTTATTTTTTCACCAATAATTCTGCTACTTTGATATTAGTAGGATCATATCCCACCTATAAAAATAGTTCTTCCAAGGCTTTTGTCCTTAGATCCTTGGCATACAATGAGGCTTTGTCTGTCTTCATTTGATATTGCATGTTGGAGATAGTGGTTTGTAGCTTTTGAGCACTCATTTCTTTATTTGTGACAATAGAATAAAGTATCTCTGAAGTCTTCCTGTGGAACTCGATTTGAACAAGAGCATGGATTTTATCTATCTAGACCTCCAAATCAACTTTCTTATAATCATCCACTGTCTTAAGAGTTTTTACTATGGGCTGCAACACTGACATCATTAGCTTTTGATTAGAATAATCAAAAGTAGAAAGAAGTATGTTTTGTATAATAGGAGTTTGTTTGAGATATTGAGAATAAATGTTATTTTTTATCTCTTCATTATTCAATTTAATTTGCTTATATTTCTCTTTTATATCCAAATCCTTTTCCTCAACTTCCTGTGAGGAAGAAGCTTCCATGCTTTGTTGTCTTTCCATTAACTGTGTGTATTCATGATTTATTTGTCCTTCATTCTGATTTTTAGCATTTGGCTCATTGATAATTACAGTGGCAGCATTTGTCTCTGGAAAATATGTATTGGTATTAAAAGGCTCTATTTATTTAACCTCTATTTCGACATTTCCTTTACATGCTGAATCTATTTTGGGCCTTTTGTTGTATATGATCTTAAAATTGTGTAGTTTCTGCCACATAGGCTCCTTCTTCCCTTGCTCTTTTAATGGAATTCTCTGGTTGATTTTCAGTCTCTAAGCTATAACTAGTATTATCTTTGTTCACTGCATCTATTAAGGTGTTTTCAGTCCAATCTGATTGGAAAAAATATCTATTTCTAGTTTAGCTTCATGAATAAAGGATGTTAACTTGGTCAAGATCCCTTGTGGATCACAGTTCCAAGGGTAAATATCTTCAAATTTATATTCCAATAACTGATTTGCTGCCTCTTTTTCTGCATCCCTGTGATTACATATGAATGGCCCAATCTAGTTCTTAAGTTTGAATTGAGTCTTCTTCTTAGCTGCCATGAAATTTATTGAATCAGATTTTAGGATCTGCCCGATATACTCCAAGGAAAAGATCCTCATTGAAGGATATTTGGGTAACTTGGAAGGTAACGAGTTTTACTCGAAGACTTTGATTTCAGTATATATCTCATACAAATACCAATCACCAACCTTACTCTGCTCTGATAACTGCAATATATTTTTCATTTCTTCATTTACTGTAGGTTGCTTTGTCTTGGTCAACATTGTGATCACTGGATGTAAAAATAACTCTGAAAACTTTGAATAACTAAAATTTGTACATTCTTTCCTGAGCATGGATGTCCAAAATATGATAGATATAGGATTTCCTTCAATGTCAAGTTTTTGAAGAGTGATTGGAAAATTATCTGATTGGAAGTATAGAAACATATGGAAAAGGTAGGAAGTATATATGAATACTCCCTCAATTTCCAAATTGGTCAATTGATAATGAATACTATCAGCAATGAAACCATCTTAATCAAATATTACTGAGGGTGGTTGACTTGGAGAAAAGGTGGATACGAATCCGAAGATGGAATCATCAGTGTGTTCATCAGTAAAATATACAAGGATGAAGGAAAGCATGGAAATCACATGTCTTGAACCTTTAGGGAATTTAGAAGTAGAATATGGAGGATTTAAGTTGGGAATTTCTACATGGCAAGGCATAAAATTCTGAAAAATCATGAACCTTTTGGGAAAATATAGGCCAATATATAACTTGGTGAGGGCCTCTATAGACAAAGGGACTGCTTGGGGGTCAAGTTGAAGCTGTAACATCTGGTTAATTGACTCTGTAGTGATGGTAAAAAGCACATCTTTATTGGTATTCACAATGGTTCTTTGCTCTGGAACATAGCACTGCTGACACAATCTTATGACCTCTTGACATGGGTGAGTTAATGGAACAACATACTTGGGAAAATGAGATTCCCAAATATGGACTTCTTCTTGATCATCTAATGAATTTTCATAGCGCCATTTATGGATATCTAATAGGTTGAATTCAATAATGGGATCTCATATTTTATAATCAGTATCAGTTAGGGGAATGTGTTCAATAACAATAGCTGGGGGTTGTAATGGATTAACAACAATAGTAGTACTTGAAGTCATGACAGGGGTAGGTTTAGGTGATTTAGAAGCTTTAGGATTGCTTGCATTATTTTTTAGGCATTTTGTTCTACTTCTGCAAGTTTAGACAGTTTCCAGAAGTAAATTACTTTTAACAGAGGATTTATTGGGCAAATTTGGAAAAGTATAGCCTCTTCTTTAGGTTTTCTATCAAATTAGGCCTGTCAAAGATGTTTTGAGGCTTTAGAACTGGTTTAAAATAGAAAGCAAGGGTTTCCTGAGTACTTGACTGAGAAATAGGGCTGAAAAAATATTTTGAAATGGTTACAGAGGCTTAGGGTACCTACAGAGGTTTTCTGGTTTATTTCAAAGCTTGAAATAGATCATCAACCTGTGAAAAACTCATAAATTTCTTGAAAATAACATGCAGCAGTAAAAACAAGGTTTCTGAGAAAAAAATGCTAGAGTTTGGCCTATTTTTGGGGCTTCTGGCAGTTTCTTTTCAATGAATTCTTAAATTCTAAAATGTTTTTGTTGATTTACAGGTCCTTTTAAATCGACTGCAGGTTCCAATTTGAGAAAAATACCTTTTTTATGCAGGTATTTGATCTTCATAATGGTTACTGAGGTTCTGGCTGAGTTGATGGCTTTAGTATCTTATTTTGAGAAATATAAAGCTCCTCGGCAGTGTTCACAGGTTTCAAGGCAAATTATGCAAGTTTTGGGCATAAAAATGGCGAAAAAAGGCTTAAAAAAGAGTGTTTTACAATCGAGAAGGCAGTGCAGAGGGTTAAATGCGCAAGAAGGATATAAAATGAATGTATTTTTTAAGGTTTATTAAACATATTAGTTACATTCATCTGACATTGAATGCAGGTCGCATCGACGGGAAGGACGGTTTCAGGATTGAACAGATTAAAAACCAGAGGTTTTCGCATGAAGTTGTGATGGTAAATGGTTTCGGCTTGAACCCACGTGATCCAGTAAGAAAAGGCCACGTGGAGGAGAGATAAAAGTGTGAAACTTCCCATTTAGCGCAGCTTTGGCGTTTCAGTGATCATGCATCTCTTCTGCGCGATTTTGGATGATAACCGTCAAATCTAAAGTTCATGTGTGAACGGTCGAGATTAGTTCGGGAGTTGCATTCGAATGGGAGTGGGACCAAGCTTAGTTATATACAACGGAAAGGACTTTAATCTTTATAAAGTGTGTTTTTAATAAATTTTAAGCCTTTAGGCTTTATTAAAATGGGCGGAGGGGTTTATATAACATGTATTTAAATTAAAACATTTTTTATGAAATGTTTTAATAATACATATACGAGTGTTGTTATAATATATAGTTTTTTCAAACTTTTTTGCATTTGTAAAAACTATAGGGGGCAGGATTATTTCAATAGGGATAGGTTTAGAGCAAGGGGTTTGTAGGGCAGGGTTTATTTGCACACATGGGGATAATAAACTTTTGTCTAAATGTAAAATAATGGGTTTTGGGGGGTTAATTTAAATATAATGGAATTAATAACTACAGGAGGGTATTTTTAGGGTTTTAATAAAAATAAGTTAAAAATTAATATGAAAAAGGGTAGTGAAATGGAAATAAAACACATACTATCTCTAAGTAAAGTGTAAAAATAAAGCATTGCTCATCTCTTATATTAATTCACTAATACTTAGGGTAAATGTAATTTTGAGGGTTTTTATGAATTAGTTTGAAGATAAATTAATTATTTTAGGGTTTTCAATTTTTCTAAGTAAGAATGTTTCTTTAGTTAGGAAAAAATGGATTTTGATGTATGAATGAAAGGTAAATGTTAATGAATGAGGGTTTAAAGTAGGAATTCAATATTTTTAACTGACCAGTCATTGAGCCTCTAGTCCAGTCCCAACAAAAGTCAGAGAAATTCTCTAAGCATTTTTGACTGATAGTTTAGAATACTGAATACTTATAGGGGAGGGGCAATTAGTATTTTTTCCCGATGATGCTTTATTACAAGATTGCTCAACTGCTTTCTACCTACCCAAATTTATTTCTAACATTTTTTCTTCATTTTGTAGGTGCATTTAGGCTTCCAACCTCAAAACATTTTTCTTTCAAAGCATAAAACTATTTAAGTCTACCTTATTTCATCCAAGGGCTTAGATTAAACTGTTGAGCTCGTCATTATTCTCTATCTATCTACTGATTTTTCAAGTTTAAAATTTTTTACAAATCTTTATTTTCTATCTAAAATATGAAATTAAAAGCATGAAAAGTTAATATTAAACTGTTTAATTGATCATGGATTATGACATTTATAGACACTCTGCACATAATCATTATTCCTGTAGTAAAAAGTAAAAGAAGTGGCATTTGGACTTGCTCACTTTTAGTTCTTATTTTTTTTTCTTTTGGGATCTTTATTTTTCTAAGTCCTTTGATCTTTCTTTTAGGACTTTTTACCCTCTTTTTGGCATTTTTTTTATTATTTTTCATTTTTTTTTTAAATATGGGAAAACAACTTGCAGAAAGCAAGGTATGTACATATTTACAAGACTATCAAAGTCAATTCAAAATTAATGAACCCTATTATTATAGGACCCTAACAGTGGCTCCACATGGGGACGCCATTTCTTGGTGAAATATCAAGAACTTTGAGACTAGTAGCCTTTGGAATTTGACTGTGATGACCCTGCAAATGTCTTTTGATATCTGCAATTTATTCATACTTATGATATTTACCTATAAAATCTTAGGGCTTTCTCTCTGGGCTTCAAATTTTTTAGTGAAACATCAAATCCAATCTAAACTCAGCAATTTATATGTACAATGATCAAAGTGAATACAACTAACTATTTGTTAACTCAGGAGAGTAGTAGTTCTTCAACATTCTACCATTTAATGGTCCTTCTTGTAGATCTATTCCATCCATTTCTTTCAAAAAGAAAGCATTATTACCTCTATATCCATAAATCACATAAGGTCCTTTCAACAGAAAATCAAATTTTCCATGTTTTCCTTTGTCTTATCTTCTGGAATCCCATTTTAATACTTTATCTCCTATGTAGAAATCATCCTCTTTGGTATTTTTATCAAAAATTTTCTTGATCTTATCTTGAATGACTTGAGATTTGATATAAAATTCTTCCCTTGTTTGTTGCAAGTGAATAGTTTGATTGATCCTTATTTGAATGTCATTTTTTTCAACTTGTAACTCTTGGATAATTTTCATCACTGGTACACCTAGGGAGGATGGAAAAATAGCATCCATTCTATAAGAAAGTTGATAAGGAGAAGTAGCAATGGATTTTTTAGTAGTAAGTCTATCTGCCCATAAGGCATTGACTAACTTCTTATTCCAAGTCTTTTTATTGTCTTCAACTAACTTTTTGATGATATTTACGAGGCTCCTGTTTAAGGGTTCAACTAGGCCATTACCTTGGAAGTAATATGCAGTAGAATGACCTAAGGTAATATTGTATTTGTGGAAAAAGTCAATCATTTTCTTGGATTTGAATGCTACTGCATTGTCAATAATTATCTTTCGGGGACATTCAAATCTTGAAAGAATGTTGTTTTCTAGGAAAGAAATAGTGATAGTATCTGTGGCTCACCTAGAGGGTATGGCTTCAATCCACTTGGTAAAATAATCAGTGGCTATCAAAATCCACTTATGTTCGCCTGAAGAAGGAGGGTGAATTTCACCAATGAAGTCTAAACCTCATTATTGAAATGACATTTCAGTTGAAATAGGCTTTAAGGGGAGGGGTAATAATTTCTTCTTACCCTAAAAAATTTAGCACTTATGACATGAAGTTATATACTTTTTGACATCAACAAACAAAGTAGGCCAGTAAAAACTAGCTCTAAGGATCTTGTCTGCAGTAGTTCTCCAATATAGATGTCCTCCACAGTCACCTGCATGAAATTATTCAAGTATTTTTCAGCTTCTTCCTTTAATAAACAATTTAATAAGATCCCACTATGATCTCTCCAAAAAATGACATTATCTAAAATACAAAATCTTACTGCCTTTAGTTTTAAGAATATGGCTTTAGTTCTTGACAATCCAAGAGGAGCTTGTAAGTTTAGGAGTACAAATATGATATATGTATACCAAGGTGAGTTTGAGAAGGCTTCACTAATCATTGGAGTCGCCATCTCTTCCTGATCATCTACTTGGGCAATAACATTTATGTCTAGGGCATTGCAGTTAGATTTAGCCATAAATCTGGCTAGTCCTTGAAATATGATGAGTTTTGTAGTTTTTATCTCTATGTCATATTCTAAGATAGTGGAAATCCACTTACCTCTTCTTCCATTAGGACCATCCTGAGTAAGAATGTCTTTTACTACAAAATTTGGGACATAGGCAATGATATGAGAGTAGAGAATATAAAATTTGAAGTATTTAATGGCCTTAACCAAAGCTAGGGCTTGTTTCTCCATGATCTTGTACTTTAGAGGGGCATATCTAAGGGTCTTACTAAAAAAAGCTATGCGTTGTTCAAATCCTTGAGCATTTTTCTGTAGTAAAACTGCAACAATGGTGTTCTGAAGCAAATGAAAAAATTATAAAATCTTTCTTAAAGTCACGACTTATTAGGACTGGAGTTTTGGTTAAGGCTTGTTTGATGGAGGAAAATGACTATTTGGCCTCAATATTCCATTTAAGAACTAAATATTTTTTAAGCATGTTATTTAGTTATCTAATTATCTCAGCTAAATTAGATATGAATCTTCTTAAAAAAATAATCTTACCTAAAAAGGCTTGTAACTCTTTGATGTTTCTTGGTGGACTAGTGTTCAAAATTGCTTCTATTCTAGCAGGATCTATTATAATTCCTTCTTTATAAATTATGTGTCCAAGTAACTCGCCTTCTTCTAATCCAAATAAAATTTTCATAGGGTTTAAAGAGATGCCAAATTTCCTACATTTAATAAAGACTTGTTTCAGATGATCCAAGTGTTCATTATCAGTTTTGGAAAACACAGTAATGTCATCTAAGTAAATTACTAAGAAATCATGTATTTCCTTTGCAAAAGCTATTTCCATAGCCCTTTCAAAGTTTGCCCCTGCATTCATTAGACCAAAAGGAATTTTTACATACATAAAAGTGCCCCAAGGAGTAGTAAATTTTGTTTTTGTTTGATCTTCTTTTTGGAATAAAATGTGGTTGTAACTTGGAAAACCATATAAAAGTGACATCCTAGAAGAGCCAACTACCCTTTGTAATATATGATCCATTTTAGGTAACGGGTAATTATCTTTCAAGGACACTTTTTTTAGATTCCTAAAGTCGACACATAATCTAATCTCTCATGTTTTCTTTCTTGTTGGAACTAGGTTGGAAACCCAATTAGAATATATGTTGGTGCAATGATCTGTGCATCATACATTATTTTCACTTCTTTTTCTACCGAAGGTAATAAAACAGGGTTAATTCTTCTCAAATTTTGTTTAAATGGCTTCTGATCTTCTTTTATTGGAATTTTATGTTGGATTATGCTGGCATCATAGGATTTGAGATCCTCATAACTCCATGCAAAAACATCTTGATATTCCTTTAAAAGAGTAATGTATTTTTCCTTTTCTTGTTGAGGTAATGTTTTGGAAAGTTTGATTATTTTGGGTTTTAACTCTGTTTCAATATTGCATTCTACTATATCAGATCTAACTCGCTCCATTTTAGGTTTTCTAGCTACATCATTTGAGTCAAAAAGGTCTTCTAAGGGAGTTAAACCTTTAGTAAGAAATTATCCTTAAGATTCATTATATTGATTCATCATCAATAGTTTCTTCAATATCTACTTTCTCTAAGTTATCTACATCTGCTTCACTAAATCTAGTTGGTTTATCAAATTTTATTCTATTTACATCTAATTTATTCAAATATATCTCACAATCTAAATCTTGATCTATAGTACAATCTGTGTCTATCTTATAATTCTGAAATTATTCTTCATTGTTCATAAACTTGTAAATTTGTTCATTCTGAGAAAAAAATTTCCAATACTTAAGATTGTCTAGAATTGTTGGCCTATGTTTGACTTCAGCAATATATATGTGATTAGGTTGGAATGGTAAATTTCATGTATTAGCAAAGGATGCTAGGTAGTGAGCTTTTATATTTTGTTTTCTAGGTACAGCAGTAAATTTACATTCCAATAAATCATCAATTAAATCTATGACTGTGTCTCTGTGTCTGCGTAGTCGAGGATTTTAAATAGAATAAACTGCATTTATTTGTTTTATGATAACTCTAAATCTCCCATGATTAATATTCTTTTCCCTCCTGAGTTCCTAATGATTTGGAGTCCTAGAATGAGGGCTTCATACTCAGCCATATTATTGGTACATTTGAAATTGAACCTAAAAGCATGGCCTTCTGAGTCATTAGTCTCCATGTTGGTTATCCAAACTCCTGCTCCTGCTCCTAACTTATTTACTGAACCATCAAAGTCTAAATGCCATAGAGATTCATGAAAGATATTATCATTTTTTGGTTCTTTCTTTTTCTATATTAGTTCAGTTTGGATTTCATTGGTTTCAGAGTTACATAAGATAAAAGAATCAAGGTGAGTTCGTGTAGAGTAAATTGGGTAATTTATAGATATTTCAACACTACTGACCATGTACTGCATCAAATTTTCCGTATATAACTTTTTAGGCAGGCCAAACATTTATATAGTAGCCTAAGACATGTCCAATTTTAGAGATCCTTGTAACTTTGCTCCCCATGAGCGAGAAAGTAACATTCCATATTTAGGAGGGATATCAGCCACTACAATGTCCATTAACATACTCTCACTAAGATATTGAACTATTGTTACATATAAATATTTGATTAAACCAAGGAATTTAACTTTACTTGAATCAAATGAGAACAAATCTTTGTAGGGCCTTGTGATTTCTAGATTGAGAGTTTCCATTATGGCTTTAGGCATTAGATTATGGGAAGCTCCTAAATCTAGCACAACATTGTGTAAAATTTTATCATGAATGGTAAGACTGATATAAAATGGAGGAACTGCTCCATCTGCTTTTTTTCCATTCACATCTAGGCCAAAAATCAACTCTAGATAATCATCATTTAGATTTATGGAATCTTCTCCGTCATTCATATTTAATGTTTCAGTTATGGTTGATTTATACAAGTCATGTTTTACCAATTCAGCCAAATGAATTGGTATTTTAAGCTTTGCAATTTCAGATTGTATGTTGAATGCAGGTTGATATTTACTGATTTGAATCAATTCTGCTTTAGTAGTTGTAGTTTGTGTTGGTTTATCTACAGTTACTTTTTCATTTTCAATTGGTTTAATATTCTCTGTTTGTGTTTCTTGTGTTTTACTACTCCTAAATTTATTTTCAAGGATTGTTTGTGAAGAAGTAGATGTTCTTTCAGACTTAGAATTATCAGCAGATGTTTTTGAAGTAGTACTTTTTGGATCTACTGATTTAGGATCAACATAAGGTTTTTTAGGATCTAAATTTGTTGTTTTAACAGAATTAGATGTTTTAGCAGCAGTAGATTTCTGTGAATCTTTAGTAGCTTAAGAAACTTCATCGGTAATATCAACAATTTTAGGACTTGATGTAATTTTAGGACTATAAATGTTTTGGGAAGAACTAGAGTTTTGCTTATTTTCCCTTGGGAGAATTTGCAGAACTTTTGTTTTGGGAGCTTCTACTATTTTCTGGTTCTGAGTTTGGGAAGTTTTCTTGGTATAAGACTCATTTTTTTCTTATTTCTAAGGTTATATTAACTGTGTATTTCATTTATAGCATAATCGTAACCTTGTTTATAATCAAAGGATTCACAAAAATCTAATTTGAGTTGTTGAAGTTCAAATAATTCCTGATCTTCCTGAGTGAGAAAGATATTATTATTATCATCTATTCCCATTATATTTATTGCAACTTCATCATCATCATTATTCTGAGAACTTTCAGCATAGTTCTCTTGGAATGGGGGCCTTACTGTTTGGTCTGGGGCTATTTCTTTTGTTTTTCCAGAATTTGTGTTTTTTCTAAGATTAGGATTTCTGATCTGTTGTTGGTTATCCCACTGTGGTATTCTCTCTATGTTGTCTAGTCTGTCCTTCATCCTCTATAAGGTTTTAGCTAACATATCTATTTTTGTGTCTGAATTGACAGTTTCTTTTTTAATGGTCACTTTTCTTTCATTTCTGAGTCTAACTTTTTTGGATAAAATGTTTACTTCTACACTAAGAACATCTGTTTTCATTTTCTCTAAGGTCTCTGCATCTCTTTCCCTTTTTATAAGACATATCTGCATCAAATCCATTAGGGAATTTGAGCTGGAAAGAATAAGGATTGGGTTTAAGATTTGCAGATATATAATTATAGACACTATTATATCTAGTGCAATAGTCTTGGATTGACTCATTTGGAGTTATTTTCATGGAATAAAATTTAGAAAATATTTGGAGGGGATTATTTTTCTTTTCCCATTTATTTAAAAATAGTCTATAAAAGATAGTGAAATCAGTTCCACTACCAACAGCTACATCTTTAAAACACTTCTTAACTTCACCTATCAAAGTTTGTGCAAGAAACCTCATTTGAACGTCTGAGTCATCAATCTCATAAATTTCAAAGAAGACTGTCATCTTAGTAATGTGTTGCTAAGTAGTATAATTGGTAGTGCCATCAAATAGTGGTATTTTATTTTGATAGTATTGAGGCATGTCATGAATCTGTTGTAGAAAGACTAGGGGAGCATATCTAGCAGCCATAGCTTGAAGCTTAGCTTGGCTAGGAGGTAAAGTAGAACTGCTTGGAGCTGTGCTGGAAATGATAGCTGATGAACTAAAAGTTATATTTGAAGTACTGGGAAATGAAACTGGAATGTATATGGAACTACTAGGGAATGAGGATGATGTGTTTAGGAAATCAAAAGGTGAGCTAATGGATATAGTGGATGAAGTGAGTGGTGGAAATAGTATTCTAGGCTGTAAAGGTAATATAGGGATAAATGGATCCGTAGATGAGCTGGTAGTGGAATTTATAAATGATGTAACAACATACAAAGATGAATCTTTAGTTGGTATTATTATAGTATGTAACTGAGAAACTAGAGGTTTCCTTGCATAGGTCAAAAATTGAGATAATTCAATAGCTTCATTAATATATTTCAGAATAGTAACATTAACTTCTTCAATCTTAGTCTGATCTTCAACTTTATTTGATTTAGAATTTACTGTAATATTTTTCTGTTTTGTATTCAAGAATGAAGTGAAAACAGGGTCTAAAATAGTAATTTTAAGATCACTTTTAGATTTTCTTCTAAATAAAGAATGCTCAAATTTCAGATCAAAATCAATATCTTACAGACTTACTAACTCCTGTGGTAATGAATTGACTTCTTTTAATGATACTTCAACTTCTAAATTTTCTAAATATTTTTTCTTTCTACCAATTCGGTCTGGGTTGTCTACTATAACTACAGGCTTGTCTGGGTTAGACCTAGTATAATAAACTTTCCCGGAAGCCATAATTACTATTTTCAATAAACACGACTTATAAAAGCAATCTTAAAATAAAAGGATGAATAAAAAAATTTGCTTTAAGACTAGTTTTATGAGTGAGGATTGGTTAGTTCCCTAGTGGAGTCTCCAGTAATGTTATCACTCTAGTAATTCTCAAGTTGTATGATTATGTTTTTTAGTCAAAGAATTCTAGAGGTAACCACAAGCCTACTTCAAACTCTAGGATCTAGCCTTCCTAGGATTCATAGAGGGATCTCTCTTTAAAGTTTAACTTTGTTTTAATTTGTGAATATTAGGCTAGTTATGAAAGTACAGTTTCGGTTTTGTTTTGATAGATTTGGTGTGAAAAATCACTTGAAAGTATGGATAGTGGGAAATATATTTGTCCATTGGGTTATGGAATCAAAATCAAGCAAACAGGACTAGGATCAAGGGAAAAAAGGTCAAATGTCTTCAGGGAAAGATAGATAACCCTTGGAGATCTTGGAAAGTTGTTTTTGTGAGGTGGTATGATAGGGATAAAGGGAACTTAAGAATCCTTAAATCCAGAAAAGGAAGTAGTAGGAAGATGTTAAACGAGAGAGGGAGAAATTAAGCGTTCCATACATTGGAAATCAGAGGAAAACATATGAATGATAACTAGTTAAAAACAGGGCACTATTAACAAATCCTGTAGTAATACTCCTAGTTATACATTCATATTTAGCATAAACATAAATGGATGTATGTAACAAAGAAATGAAACAATGACAAGTGAAGAAAATACTTCACTCCAAATAGCTCATCACAGGAATCCTAAAGTATGATTCCAATTTGCTTTGATCCAGCCTACTACTCAAAGTTTGGACACACAAAATCTTTAAAGTCTAAGACAAAATGACTATAACAATCCTAGAAATTTTATTCCACAGAATATACTTCTAAATATGAAGTATTTATACATAATGTTTTACAAAATATCCTAGAATACTTCTAGGAATTACCTTAGGAAAATAAAATAACATTACAATAATAATAGAGACAGCTGCTTAACAAATCAACAAGCTGTCATATTTTATCCATAAGAAATAGAAACAAATTAAGGAAAAGAAGCAGTTGGATGCCTTAGTGTCCTCCTTGCTAGCCTTTAGATATTTTTTGAATCTGATCTACCTTGTCTGATACTCTTTCTCGGATACTCTTTATTCACTGATACTCTTTAACTGTTATACTCTTTAACCAAAAAAATTATTTTACTGCTGTAAAGAAAAATTTTTTTTACTATAATTCTCAAAATAGTTTTTTGTCTTCTTTTCATCTTCTTGTTTTTATCCTTCAAGGTAGATCTGTTAGTGCTTGCCAATCCTCATTTTTAGGAATTTGAATATTCTTTAGTTTCCTAAAGTTCTTGTCAACTTCTGTATATCTAACAAAGTTTGGCTTGATGACAAACAAGTGTTTGATCTCATGCTGTAAGTAAAATAAATCTTCAAAACTCTTAAGTAACACTTTTCCCATTGGGATGCCTTGACCTATTGGTTTATTTACCTGTTCCTTGGAAAATTCTCTTATCTTATTATCATAGTCATTTTGACGCATCAATTTATCATTAATAACCATGATATCAGGAAGTCCTTTTTACCTCAAACTTGTGAACTTAACCCTGAACCTGGTTATGGCAGTTTTCATGCCTTCACACTTTTCTTCAAGTTGTCTCACCAAATTTATCTTTGTTGTGACTTTCCTAATTTCTGGGATAGTTGTAGTTCTATATGTTATTTTGTGCTCTTCCAACTCCTGTCTATTTTTGCTGTTAAGGAAATTGATTAGCCTTACAACTTGCTCTGGTTTGTCAGCCAAATCAGTTTGAGTCTTTTGAATTTATGCTTGGGCTGCTAGCAATAATTCTCTTTGTTCAAAAATTACCTGAATTGAAGGCCATACATCATGGATGGCTTTAATGACATTATTCAAAAGGTAATTTTTTATGTATGATATCTAATCCTTCAAATTTAATTATTTTTGTAACCTTTTTAACTCTTCACTCAATCTGCTAGCATTTTGTTCATGTGTCTTAGCATTTACCTGAGCGAATTTATTTGAATTTTCAAGATTTTCAACCATTTTTGTCAACCTGTTAATCTCATTTGTCTTTAAAGACATCTCTTCCATTGCTTTCACTATCTTGCTGGCCTCATCAGTAGGTTCTACAACTGTTGTAGATGATTCAATGGTTGATGTTATCAAAGAAGTCACTGGCATTGCAATAGCCAATGGTTCTTTGGGTGCCAACTTTTCACCTAAGTTGAAGGCACTACTACAGTGATAACTGGAATGACTGTAGGAATAACTGGTTCTTTCACTGTCTCCTATTCTTGGACAATTTTGTCAATCTGTATTTCCATTTCCTTAACCTGGGCTGTCAACTAAAGAATTAAATTCATCATTTAATATTTTTAATTCTGTTCTTGTATGACTTATTTTGTCTGAGGATGATCACTTTGAGGAAGTTTGAGATGTTTCCTCAAGGCTTCTATATCCTTAATTTTATTTTTCACCAATGATTCTGCTACTTTGATATTAGTAGGATCATATCCCACCTGTAAAACTAGTTCTTCGAAGGCTTCTATCCTTAGATCCTTGGCATAGAATGAGGCTTTGTCCATCTTCATTTGATATTGCATGTTGGACATAGTGTTTTGTAGCTTTTGAGCACTCATTTCTTTATTTGTGACAATATAATAAAGCATCTCTGGAGTCTACCTGTGGAACTCGATTTGATCAAGAGCATGGATTTTATTTGTCTGGACCTCCAAATCAAATTTATTATAATCAACCACTATCTTAGAAGTTTTGACTGTGGGTTGCAACACTAACATGATTAGCTTTTGATTAGAATAATCAAAAGCAGAAAGAAGCATGTTTTGTATACTAGGAGTCTGTTTGAGATATTGAGAATAAATATTATTTTTTATCTCTTCATTCTTCAATTTAATCTGTTTATATTTCTCTTTTATATCCAAATCCTTTTCCTCATCTACTTGTGAGGAAGAAGCTTATGTGCTTTGTTGTCTTTCCATTAACTGTGTGTCTTCATTATTCATTTGTCCTTCATTATGATTTTTAGCATTTGGCTCATCGATAATTACAGTGGCAACATTTGTCTCTAGAAAATCTGTATTGGTATTTAAGGCTCTGTTTCTTCAACCTCTATTGCCACCTTTCCTTTACCCGTTGAATATATTTTAGGAATTTTGTTGTATATGATCTTAAATTTTTTTTTAGTTGTAGTTTATTCCACATAGGCTCCTTCTTCCCTAGCTCTTTTAATGGACTTCTCTGATTGATTTACAGTCTCTAAGGTATGACTAGTATTACCTTTGCTCACTACATCTATTAAGGTGTTTTCAGTCCATTCAATCTGATTGGAAAACTTTTCTATTTCTGGTTTAGCTTCACGAATAAGGGGTGTTAACTTGCATTTAACCCTTAGCTTGCTCAAGATCGCTTGTGGATCATAGTTCCAAGGGAAACTCTCTTAAAATTTATATTCCAATAACTAATTTGCTACCTCATTTTCTGCGTCCCTGTGATTACATATGAATGGCCTAATCTAGTTCTTAAGTTTGAATTGGGTCTTCTTCTTAGCTGCTATGAAATTTATTGAATTAGAGTTTAGGATCTGCCTGATGTACTCCAAGGCAAAGATCCTCATTTAAGGATATTTGGGTAACTTGTAAAGTAACAAGTTTAACCCAAGGACTCTGATTTCAGTATATTTCACATACAAATACTAGTCACCAACCGTACTATGCTCTGATAACTGTAATATCTTTTTCATTTCTTCATTTACTCTAGGATGCTCTGCCTTGGCCAACATTGTGATCACTGGATGTAAAATAACTCTGAATAACTGAAATCTGTACATTCTTTCCTGATCATGGATGTCTAAAAGATAACAGATAGAGGATTTCTTTCAATGTCAAGTTTTTGAAGAGTGATTGGAAAATTATCTGATTGGAAGTATAGAAACATATAGAAAAGGTAGGAAGTATATCCGAATACTCCACCAATTTTCAAATTGGTCAATTGATAATGAATACTATCAACAATGAAACCAGCATAATCAAATATTACTGAGGGTGGTTGACCTAGAGAAAAGGTGGATAAGAATCCCAAGATGGACTCATCAGTTTTTTCATCAGTAAAATATCCAAGGATGAAGGAAAGCATGGAAATCACGTCTTGAACCTTCAGGGAATTTAGCAGTAAAATATGGAGGATTTAACTTGGGAATTTCTACATCCAGAGGGATAAAATTCTGAAAAATCATGAGCCTTTTGGGAAAATATAGGCCAATATATAACTTGGTGAGGGCCTCTATAGACAAAGGGACTGCTTGGGGGCTAGGTTGAAGCTGTAACATCTGGTTAATTTACTCTGCAGTGATGGTAAAAAGCACATCTTTATTAGTATTCACATTGGCTCTTTGCTCTAGAAAATAGTACTACTGACACAATATTATGACCTCTTGACATGGGCGAGTTAATGGAACAACATACTTGCACAAATGAGATTCCAAATATGGACTTCTTCTTGATTATCTAATGACTTTTCATAGCACCAGTTATGGATATCTAACAGGTTGGATTCAACAATGGGATCTGTTATTTTATAATCAGTATCAACTAGGGGAATGTGTTCAATATCAAAAACTGGGGGCTTTAATGGATTGACAACAATAGTAGTACTTAAAATCATGGCAGGGGTAGGTTTAGGTGCTTTAGAAGCTTCAATTTGCACTCTATTTTTTAGGCATTTTGATCTACTTCTGCAAGTTTATATAGTTTTTAGAAGTCATTTACCTTTAACATAGGATTTATTGGGAAAATTTGACAAAGTATAGCCTCTTCTTTCAGTTTTCTGTCAAATTAGGCCTGGAAAAGAGGTTTTGAGGCTTTAGAACTGGTTTAAAACATAAAAAAAGGGTTTCCTGAGTACTTGAATGAGAAATAGGGCTGAAAAACTCTTTTGAAATTGTTACAGAGGCTTAGGGTACCTGCAGAGCTTTTCTAGTTTATTTTAGAGCTTGAAATAAATCATTAACCTGTGAAAAACTCATAAATTTCTTCAAAATAGTGCGCAGCAATAAAAACAGGGTTTCTAGGGCGAGATTTTGGCCTATTTTTGAGGCTTTTGGAAATTTCTCTTTAATGGATTCTTAAATTCTAAAATGTTTTTTTTTTAACAACTCCTTTAAATCCATTGCAGGTTCCAATTTGAGAAAAATATATTTTTGTATGTAGGTATTTGATCTTCGTAATGGTTTCTAATGTTCCAGCTAATTTGATGGCTTCAATAGCTTATCTTGAGAAATATGAAGCTCCTCGGCAATCTTCACAGGTTTCAGGGAAAATTATGCAAGCTTTGGGCATAAAAATGGCGGAAAATGGCTTAAAAAAGAGTGTTCTACAGTCGAGAAGGCAGTGCAGAGGGTTAAACACTCAAGAAGGGTATAAACTGAAGGTATTTTCGAAGGTTTGTTAAACATATTAGTTACATTCATACGACATTGAATGCAGGTTGCATCGGCTGGAAGGACGGTTTTGAGATTGAACAGATTAAAAACTAGTGGTTTTCACGCAGAGTTGTGGTGGTAAATGGTTTTCACTTGAATGCACGTGATCCAATAAGAAAAGGCCACGTGGAGGAGAGATAAAAGTGTGAAACCACCCATTTCTCGTAGCTTTGGAATTTCAATGATCGTGCATCTCTTTTGCATGATTTTGGATGATAATCGTCCGATCTGAAGTTTATGTGCGAATGGTCGAGATTAGTTCGGGAGTTTCTTTTGAATGGGAGTGGGACTGGGCTTAGTTATATGCAGTGGAAAGGACTTTAACCTCTATAAAGTGTGTTTTTAATAAATTTTAAGCCTTTATGCTTTTTAAAAATGGGTGGAAAGGTTTATATAACATGTACTTCAATTAAAACATTTTTTATGAAATGTTTTAATAATACATATACGGGCACTGTTATAATATATAGTTTTTTTAAAACTTTTTTCCATTTTTAAAAACTATAGGGGGCGTGATTATTTCAATAGGGATAGGTTTAGACCAAGGGGTTTGTAGGGTGGGGTTTATTTGTGCACATGGGGATAATAAAATTTGGTCTAAACGTAAAATAATGGGTTTTGGGGGTTCATTTAAATATAATGGAGTTAATAACTACGGGAGGGTATTTTAGGGTTTTAATAAAAATAAGTTAAAATTTAATATGAAAAAGGGTAGTGAAATGGAAATAAAACACATATTATCTCTAAGTAAAGTGTAAAAATAAAACATTGCTCATCTTTTATATTACTTCACTAATACTTAGGATAAATGTAGTTTTGAGGGTTTTTATGAATGATTTTGAAGGGAAATTAATTATTTTAGGGTTTTCAATTTTACTAAGTAAGAGAAATTCTCTGAGCCTTTTTCACTGATAGTTTAGAATACTAAATACTTATAGGGGAGGGGAAATTAGTAATTTTTCTCGATGATGCTTTATTACCTGATTTCTCACTGCTTTCTACCTACCCAACTTTATTTCTAACATTTTTTCTTCATTTGTAGGTGCATTTAGGCTTGCAACCTTAAAACATTTTTCTTTCAAAGCATAAAACCATGTAAGTCTACCTTATTTCATTCGAGGGCTCAGATTAAACTGTTGAGCTCCTCATTATTCTCTATCTATTTACTGATTTGTCAAGTTTAAACTATTTGACAAATCTTTATTCTCTATCTAAAACATGAAATTGAAAGCATGAAAAGTTAATATTAAATTGTTTAACTGACCATGGATTATGGCATTTATTGACACTCTGCACATAATCATTATTCCTGCAGTAAAAAGTAAAATAAGTTGCATTTGAACTTGCTCACTTTCAGTTTTTATTTCTTTTTCTTTTAGGGTCTCTAAGTCCTTTGATCTTTATTTTAGGACTTTTTACCCTCCTTTTGGAATTTTTTTTATTATTTTTCATTTCTTCAAAATATGGGAAAAAAACTTGTAGAAAGCAAGGTATGTACATATTTACAAGACTATCAAAGTCAATTCAAAATTTATGAACTCTATTATAAGAGGACCCTAAGACATTATTCAACAAATATTCATTTATCATGCTATACCATGCACATTGTCCTTGCTTCAAGTCATAATGAGATTTATTTACTCTATACACCTTTTCTTCTTTGCCTTGTACCTCATAAATAGGTGGTTTCTCCACATTCAATTCATATTTCAATATTCCATTCAAAAATTCTAATTTCACGTCCATTTCATATACCTTCCATTTCTGTTGTGATGTTATTTCCAAAATTCTCCTCGTTGTCTCCATTTTTGCGACTAACACAAACGTTTCAACATAATCTCTTTCACGGTTTTATTTGTATTGCTTAACAAGCAATCTCATTTAATCCTTTCAATCACTCCTTCAATGATATTTTTGGTGTTATAAACCCACTTGACACCTATGGTTTCTTTTTCTTGTGGAAGACTCACTAACTACCATATCATTGTTTTATGTTCCCTCTATTTCATTTTTTATTGATACTACCCATTTTCCTCCATGATTGCATGTTAAAGATCAATTGGATCATATACATGAGAAAATAGAGAAAAAAGAGAAATCATAACTACACTACTCTCTTCTTCATTTTTCTCATAAATATCACTCAAATTTCTGATTATTTTTCTTCTCAAGTTTTCTAAAAATGGTTTTGATGTGTCAGTTGAAGTTAAAATTGGATAATGTGGAGCTGTTGATATTTTTGCACACCTGAAGGATTATTTTCTTCAATGTCTAAGGGTTTCCTATTTATTTTTGAAGGTGTCACATGAAGACTACTTTTTTGAGATTTTATAGGTGTAGGACGAGTCACCATTGAGGAATTAGTTGCAGCTGCTAATTCATCTCTTTCTTCCTATGGTGGACTTGCTTTTACATTAATCATCACCTCCAAAGTTCCATCCCAAGCTTCATTTTCTATGAAGTGTACATATTTTATGATTATGAAATTTTTTGTTATTGGATTGTATAGCTTATATGCCTTGGATTCATCACTATAACCAAAAAATATGCATTTCTCCCCTTTGTCCAATTTCTTTATTAATTCATCTCAGGAATGTGCATAAGTCATACATACAAACACCCACATGTGAGTGACACTATGTTTTCTTCCACTCCATGCTTCTTGATGAATCATGGTCTTTACGTTTTTACTTGGAAATATATTTATGATGTATGTTATGCAAGATACAACTTCAACCCAAGAATAATTTGGAAAATGTTTTTCCTTTATCATACTCTTTTCCATTTCCATAATTGTCCTTTTTTCCTTTCCGTGACATAATTTTTCTCAGATGTGTACCTTTATTTTAATTTTTTTATGAATCTCATGCTCCATACAAAAACGTAGGAAGCCATTTAACATGTATTCACCACATCTATCTATTCTCAAATATTTGATGTAGTTCCCTCTTCTTTTTCAACAAGAGCCTTGAATTGAAAAAAGCACTCATACACTTTACTCTTATTTCATAGAAAGTAGATCCATCTATTTCTTGTGTATTAATCTATAAATTTCAAGAAATAATATCTTCCCCTAATCGATGGTATATGCATTGGTGCACACAAATATGAGTCAACAATCCCCAAAGGACCTTTTTCCCTTATTAAATTTCATGTTAGAAATGATTCTCTATGTTTTTTTCCTAATATTCATCCTTCATATACATTATTTTTTTTATATATAAGTGGAAAACCATTTTTCATGCATTTCAAGTGTAGCAAGTTTATACCTCCAAAGTTAAGATGGTAAAATATAAGATGCCATAACCAAATTTCATATTTTATTAATGCTTAAAATCTTGTTTATGTGATTATTAAAACTTTTCTTCCATCTTCTTGTGAAATTATTTAGATTTTTCCCTTGCACAACATATACCTTCAAATATCGTTTTATCTTTAGGGGAAACTTGTTGTTGTTTTCCACTTAGACTTTTGCAACCAATTTCTTGCATGGAAATTTATCTAGGATTATGTATTCTACATTTTTGAAAAAGTCTTTGGACCTATTTTGCATAAGTTATTCAATACATATCATATTGTGATTTAAAATCAGAACAAGATATACATCTAAAATATACTTTTTATCCCCCTTCTTGGTTATAATATTGACTTTTCCTTTATCCATGACTGATACTTTGTTATCAATACCTAATGAAACTTCTAATTTTAAACATTCATCCAAATTAGGGAACATTGATAGATTCCTATCATTTTATTACTACAACTTGAATCTAAATCCCATACATCCTTTTGCTTCTGTTGTGATACAATGCATGCTAAAAAAAAATTTGTTCTGATTTTATTTTGTGAAATTTGAATTTGGTTTACTAATATCATATTGTTTTTCTCTACATTCACTTGCATAATACCCGTACTTGTTGCAATAATTACATTGAACTTGAGACTTATCATACCTCTTACCTTGTTCTTTTTTTTTAATTGTGCTTTGATTTGGATTTTGAGTGTTAGCTTCTTCCACTTGAGCTTGAAGAGATGCTTATTCTACCTTTATTTGGGCGTTGTCCTTTACCTCTATGATTTGATCTTCCTCTACCTCTACCTTGACCAACTAAGATTCTGCCTTGAAATCATGTTCAAATGAAGTATCTGTTATTATTCTCAACCTATGTTCATTATAAATGAGTGAGGCATCAAGCCCATCCACTAAAAACTACGAGAGATCTTTTTTCTCCTCTATGGCCACAACAATAGGCTCAAACCTTGTTGGTAAACTTCTTAGATTTTTTTTAACTATTCTCATTTCTTAAAATGTCTTCCCATCATATATAATTTGAGTTACGAGTCTAATAATTTGTGCAAAAAATGAGTCTATTAACTCACGCTCCTTCATACATGTGGTTTCAAAGTCCCTTTTCATCATTTGGAATTTTGTTGTCTTCAATTTTTTCATGAATTGATATGTTTTCGAGAGAATGTCCCATGTTATCATTGACTTTGTTGCTCTTGCAATCCTTGGAAAATTGCTCTCAGGCACTGCTTGAAATATGTAGAAGAGGGTTTTCGAGTCGTTCCTATTATCTCTTAAGACATATCTTTCTCCTTTTGTCAATGCATTATATGTTGTTGCATGAAAATCATTTTCTATTAAATTTCATATATCGTGACAAAAATAATGCTTTTATTATGATTACGCAATAGTCATAGTTATTTCCATTAAATTAAGGAATTTGTGAATTTGAAAAGATTGTGCTTGAAGTTGTCATTTGTGACTAATAAAAACTTGAATCCTTTCTCTAATAATCCTTTTAGTGGTAATACCTTCTCTAATAAATTTGTTGTGATGACAAACAACCTCCTTTGATACCACCTTACAGTAAAGAGAGATGATAAAATAAAAAGAGACAACTACATAGATAGAGTAAAATATTTTTTTATGACAAAGCATAAAACTAGGTAAAATAAAGTGTTACAGGTAGTAAAATCACAAAGGTGTAGTCTAAAGAGAGTATTGCAAACCAGAATTAAAATTTCAAAATGAGCCCACAACAAAATATGTCTATGAATTATAATTTCATAATGAGAAAAAAGAATTCATAATAAATTATTATTATTATTATCCAATTTTAAGGTGATGGCCAAGTCAGACACCAAATTGGTGGTACTCCAATTACTTACTGTAAAAAATTCATATTTAAAAAGGCTTACCAACACTTTGTTTTGACATAGTAAATCACAATTTTTAAAAACCCGCAAATATTAAAATAAAACATGATGCACATATACAAATTAATTTCTAGTGCTTTATGACAACAATGTAAAGTACAAACCCTTTCCTTACTCTAAATCTTTTCATTTAATGAGAATACCAACTTCTCGAATATTTCCATTGATCTTGATTGAAAAATATGCTGGAAAGATGGGAAAGTTATACTTAAGTTAAAAATTCGTTTTACTTCCATGTTCTTAGTCTATAATGCAACTTTTTGAAATTGATGTGACATCCTTATTCGTGGTGATACATACATGGTATGATCGCTGATGTATTTGAATAACTTTCTGATTGTCGTGATATAGTCAACATCGCAATATGCCACCACCGTCCTACCGAGACAATGCAGAAAATTAAAGCATGGATCACTGCCATTTAGAATTTGAAATTTGAATTTTCAAGATGCAATGCAAAAATAGGTGGGCTTTCTATGGCTTGGATTTCTATCAGACATAGCACCCCTGTTTCAATGACTTCATTGTTTCAAGTATACATATGATTGACTTGCCTTCAGTTTTGAATACTAATGGAGAGACTAAATGTTTTAGATGTGGGTAGAGGTGGCCAGGTGCAACTTGATACTAACTATTTTAGAAGTGGCTGGGTGCAGATTGATAACACTGTGTGAATCTAAGGTGTGTTTATTTGTCTTCTTCAAATTTAAATTCCTTTTGTGCATGAAAATAATTATTTATGTCTTTCTTTCTATATCTGAAACTAAAATATTGCATGCTTCTCTTAAGTTTCGAGAGCTAACACCCCTTGCTTCGTCTTTTCAAAAAAAATTCAAGTCCACAAGGCAGCTGAAGCACCTTGACAGGATTGTATGGAGTACACTAAAAAGTTAAAAAAAAATCTATCTAAGCTCCTTGAAATGCTAGCATTTCGTCTTTGATTTAAGCCTTTCTGGGATTTATAACTCCCTGAAAAAATGGAAGTTCCAAACTTTATATTCAGCCACTGTGTAAAGTCTTTGTGCTTAATTTTTGCATTGGGGAACTGCGTGGTGTTATTATGGTGTTTATTGTAACACCCAACTAAATTAACCCCCTTTAATTACACCAAAAAATTTCTTTTTAACATCTGGTTAATTATTAATTCTTATATGGATTAAATATATTTATGCATCACCTATATAAAATAAAGGACATAAAGCAATACACATTACATATATATTAAACAATGATCAATATAGAAATACGCATTACATATATAACACAAAGAATATATATATGAGACAAAGAACATATAGTAAATTCGGATATTGCTCATCATTCTAATTATAAGTCTATGTTCGTACTCATCATTTACTGTTAACCAAAACTCATAATATTTTTTTCCATATTTCGATGTTAAAAATTAATCACAGAATTTGATTAAGTGAGATTGGAAGTACACCATTCAGATTTTCTGGGTTAAGTTGACTATGCAGGTATGGTTTATCACTGTAATTCTTATATGTTTAACCTTCCCAACCCATACTCTGATTAATGTGTTGATACCAAGTTCGTCCAACATTAAATTCAGCTATCTGTTTGAGGTTTGATTGCCAGCGGCTTGATTACATGGTAACAACTCCACTGTAGATTTGCGGTTTCCTCGAAATTTACGATGCCGTGGCAAGTGGGATGGGTTAGAGAAACTAACCAATTTCCCCAAAATACCATCTCCAGCTCATTTCACGCTCCGAAGATGGAATTTCTGGCTCTGCCATGAACTTGCTTCAAAGGGTACTCTCTGGTCTCTTCAGCTTGCACGTTAAGTTTCCCTCCACATGGCAGATAGTCTTTACTTCAGCTTTACCGCTCTATTGAGCTCCTTTATTTTAGTTTAAATGCATGTTGTTCTTCCCTTATTCCTCTTCGATCGCAAGGATTACCATTCATTATCATGAATTCTAGAGGAATACATCTCTTTGCCGTAGCTACGAATTCTACTACCCTTAACCAAGTATATGTTCCATCTTAGGGACTCTGAAGTTCAGTCCGGTTCTGTAATTTTTTGTGTTGCATCCTTTTTCACAGTGGGATTACCAAGGGTTTTACTACTTGCTCATCTTGTTCATTTTTTTGTTTGACTATTGCAAGCTGGTTGAGGGTTACTCAGTGCGTTCTGGTTCAATTCAAGAGGGTTCGGCTTCGTCACTCTGCTCACTCCTCAAATGGTATGATTTCCACCCTTATATATTTTCTCCTGCCTTAAATTTTTGTTTCTCAATAGTAATATTCGACCTTATTTATTATTTGGCAGGTGAAATACATAATCCAGGAGTTTGTTTTGTAGGATAATGTTGTATAGAAATTTTTCCTCTGATATAATTACATAGATTCGAGAAAAAGGGAAAATCCCTCTGCTATATGTATAGTTTACTGTTTAATTAAGGGTTTTTAAATCTTTTGGCTAGTTTTTAAGCCCTTCTTCGACATATATATATGAACTCTGGAAATGTCGAACTGTGGACTCTGTTCAAGAAAGATAACCATTCGACCAAATTATTGAAAATGATTTATTTGGGTCCATATTGTTTTCTTGTGAAATTACTTTTGGTATTTATCATTACACAAGGACTCTTCATATATATATATATATATATATATATATATATATATATATATATATTTTTTTTTTTTTTCATTTGTTTTCACTGTACTTATTTCTAGCTTGAGAATGCCGAGTAATTCATTTCTTTGTGGTACTCAATGTTCACACTAATTAAATGAATCTTAGTTTTAGGTTTAACGGATTCTTCGTTCTATAAATGTTTTACCTCTTGTTTTCTGCGTAGGGGTACTGGAAATTCAATAGTTTAGAACTGTGTTGCAGATTCTGACTCTGAATCCTCATACTCCCTCAGTCACACTGTGGCATTCTCTGCCACTCAAAATGAGCAGTTGTTTGCACAATTTTGTAGTTAACCCATATATTTAAGATTTCTCTATAACTGAATGGTCAATTGTATTTCTTCTTTTCAATCCTTCTCTGTAACTTAATTCCCTTTACGGGTTCTATGTACAATTTTTAGTATAATAACTTAATCTATGTAAATGTCCTTCTCTGTAGTTCATACGGAAGATTTTACTTCATATTATAAATTATTTAACCAGTTGAATTTGTTGATTTGATTATTATTCAAACTATGTATATGTAAAATTTTCTGAAAAGAAGGTATTTAATTTCTGTTGACTAGCTATCCAGTCGTAACTTCATCTGTAATTCTGCATCTCTCCTGTGATATGTTTTTATAAATCCATGCAGCCAAAATTTCCACTTTCTTTACTTCTAATGAATATTTTAGCATTTTTGTTCTTTATCAAATTCCACTTTACAAAGTTAAGATTTATAATGCTAGCTAATATAAGGTTTCTTCTTAAGTATTAACAATTTTCATTTTTATTGCCACACAACAATGTTCTTCTCCTACAGAATTAATACCTTATACAAATAGAACTCTTATGTTGTGTGTACCTTCTTGGAAGAAAATAGGATTAGTCTCAGTAACTGCTTAGACCACCCAACCTTGAGCGAGGTGATTACTTCCTCTGCTCGCCCCTAGTTTCACACCAGTTCTGAGGTAATACATTTGAGACAGGAAGTTCGACCTCAGGATTAACAATCCAGTCCACTTCTTCCAGTAAATTTCTTGAGTTCCACTGGAATTTCCTCCAGCTCTGGATACTCAATATACATCATAAAATGCTTATCCTTTTTCCTCTTCTACATAGAACCCTCTTCCCTATTAGGATTTTTCCTTAAATCCTTTCTGGGAGCGTAACTGTCAGAACTGTCTCAACCTCTTCCTAGGTTTTTCTTGGAAGATAGTTTTCCATAAAGTTACTTTCCTTTTCTTTTCTTTCCACCAATGAAACTTTAATTTTATTAAATTCTTTCAAAATTAGAGTCATGTGTTCATAACTTTAGCGAATGCCCTATTCATTGTTAATTCATATTGTCTAAATAACTTTAATAACAAGTAAAAGTAAAAGCAAAATACCAAATCAGAGAGTTCCATTTATTTAGGATCACCAATAATCATAGTTGTGTAAAGTCTTTGTGCTTAACTTTTGCATTGGGGAACTAGATGGTCTTATTATGGTGTTTATTTAGTATCACCAGTGAACATAGTCCAAAAATTGTTGTGAACAGTCTTTGCACTTATTTTTTTGTTGGCAGAACTATGCAGTGTCCTGTTTGATTAATGTGCATTGTGAGGATAGGAAATAACACTCTCATGCAACTTTCTTGAGGTAGAATGAACACGCTGCATATGAGTAGAATCACAGTAATACCATACTTGTAAGTAATATGTTGATTTTATGTGTAACGTAAAAATAGTAATTTTTATAAAAAACAAACTACATATTCATTATTCTTTATAATTTTGTATATCTTTTATTTTCTATAATATTATGACTTTCCAAAAAACCATATATAATATCGTGATTAAAATATTAATTTATTTATATTTAACATTTAAAGTTTTTTTCTATACTTTTACTTATTTAATGGTAATTAAAATCAAATTTCAAAATTTATATTTAAAGTTTAAATAAAAAGATAATTATAAAATATTTTTAATGATTTTTCTTTAATAAATTATTTGAGTTATTTTGAAAAAACAAAGTTCTCTATAAAAAAAATTATAGAGAATTTTTTTAGAAATTATAAATGAGTATGTTGAATATTTTTTTTCTTAAGTATTAAGTTTAAATTACGCTAATAAATTTAAATTGTTAATTAGTATATTATTGGGAGTGTAAAAAACTTACTATTTTTTAGATTTTAACAATATTGTTTTTCAGTCTTGCACTTTAAAAAAATGTTATTCAATTTCGACATATTAATTACAATGGAAATATGAGAAAATAAAAATCTCAACATTAAAATAAAATCATTAGAAGCATTTACCCAACTCTCTAAGACATCATGTAAAAGGAAGAAAGAGAGATAATCAAATTTCTTGAAAAAAAAATAAAAAAAATATATATATATATATATATATATATATATATATATCACTTGCATAGATCTTTATTGTACCAGTGCAAATTTTGTTTCAATATCAAAACAGGTCAACTAATCCAATGTTATAGTAGAAATAAAAGACCTATTTGTTTTTGTAAATTTGATAATGTCCTAAAAAAAACAAAAAGAATCTAATTTTTCAAAGAAAACATATGATGATGCAGGAGCATTAGGCTCAGAAAATCCTTTGTATTTTAATAGATATAGGGATCTTGTGTTTTCAAAATAATATTGGTTTCTTATGTAATTATTAATGTTTTTGAGTGATTTTAATATTAAATATTGTGAGGAATTTTGTAAATGTTCCCGAGTGATTGGAGAACATGAGAGAATTAAGATAGTTTAGATTCCATAGGGAATGAGAGATTTGAAATTTAATTGTAAATATTAAGTTAGAATTAGTTTCATGATTTTATGGGATTAAAGAGGATCCTTAGGGATAAAGGATAGATTTTAGGACTTTGAGGATTTTGAGAAATTTGTTGAGATAATGGAGGATCTGAACCTAAATTGGTTCATAATATTTTGTATAAACTGTAAGCCTCAAGGAAAAAGAGGACAACAGAGAGTAGTAGAGGTAGAGATTTCAGTTTTAGACATACAGAGATTTGTTGTAAGCCTAAGGCAAATTTGACAGAAAGGCCATTTATCAGAAAATCAGGCCTAAGGGAAGAAGAAACCTGTGTAAATACTTGTTTATATATAAAGAGATTGTTTTCTGAGATATTAATTGTGTGTGAGAAATGCTCATATTTTATGAACATGCGTGTGATAAAACTCCTCAATAGGGGTTTGAAATGGTGGTTCTGTATACAATGGAAAATTTGATGTAAATGTCGGGACAGGGTATACTATCTTGAGCTAAACCACATAAAGGATTTACATATATATTTGAGAATACTGGATGAGTTTGTGTTTGTTAAATTCAGTCATCGATCACTGAAAGGACCGATGACACAGAAAATAAAATGATTTCTTCCAATTCGTTATATTGGATACATTGACCATATGTATCAGAAGAAAATCCGATCGAACAGTGAATTCGGATCAGGACTGGAACAACAGAAAAAAGATTTAATTGTAGTCATTTGTGCCAAATAGAAAGTGGTTCTTCAAAGTGAAGAATTGATTTTGGGTTGCGATGATGGTTGACTCAAATGGAGTTTTGTTCCTATTCAAAGAGAAAGGGTTAGGAAACTATTAATTGAATGCAATTTGGGATGGATTTGTTGGATCGGTCAAAGGAGTGGAACTTCGAAGGCGCAGAGGAGTGGAAATTCGAAGGCATAGAGGAAACGTGGCAAAGACAGAACATTGAAGGTGGTTTTGAAAAACCAACCAGTGGTTTTCGCGTAGCTTTTATATGGTAAGTGATTTTTTCTTGATCGAACACGATAGTAGTTACCGTTGACACATAGCATGGTGGAAATTAAAAACCACTTATTTCGCGTAACTTTGGTTTGGTAAGTCACCGAGGTTATTTTTATGTGATAACCATCCGATCAAAGGAGGCAACGATCTGATGGTGTTCGCATTAGAAGTTGCGTAGAGGTTATTAAGGTGTGGACCCGAGAGTGGAAAGGTACGTTGAAATAAAGTTGTGGGCCCATAAATGTTTATATAGTTTTATTGGGGTTTAAACGTTAAGTGGTGTGGAAGTTTTATGTGTGAGATTCATCAGATGTATGGAGCATTAAGATCTACAAGGGATGTATTATAATGAGGAAGGTGGATAAGTGAGAAAGAAAGTTATGGGCCATATATGATGAGCCTCGACATATGTGCAATGCCTTGAATTGGTGAAAATGGTAAGTTCTTAAGGAGTTATGATAATTCTATTATAATAGTATTATAATAGAATTATAGCAGAGTAAGGGAACTAAACCAAATTTTAAGTTTTGAAGGTATTGTGGATATACGGGGTAACAAAGATTAACCAAAGTTTCTAATAAGGTGAGTTGGTAAAGTTGTGGGACCTATTATATGGATTATGTTGGTACTTTGGTTTTAATGGAAATTCGAAATAGTAATTACATAAGGTGGTTGATTTCATGTTGTTTATAAACGTAAAATTTATAAGGAGGATGTTTTATTATGTTTGAAAAATAGAATTGGAGTAAGGGTTTTAAACAAGGGCTTCCGCTTGTGAATAAAGTAAAGGAGAAAACCTTGGATAAAGGGGTTTATTTAAATAAAATAAAGTGTTGGAAAGATAAAATGTCAAAGTGGGTATTTTATTATGGTTGATAACCATAGTCTATGAAATGGGAATAACTTCCGATAATGAGGTTACCTCTATCTGAGGTCTATTTGAGATGTTTAATTTGGAGACACAGTTTTTATGTGGAGAATGTGGGTTTTGCTACTGTGGCAACATCATTTTTGGTATCAAAGTGGGAAACAACTCTTTCAAGGTTAAAATTTGTTTTAATTAAATTGGAATTAGAATGAATGCATGTGTGATGGAGAAAATAAAAAGAGATCAGATTTTAAAACTGATAGATTGTAGCACATAGAGATACAGTGCAGATGAGAGGTGAAACAAGATCACACAAAGATCTTGGAGGTGAGTTTATAAGTGTTATTTTAACTCTGGTTTGAAGATTATGTTTGCAGAATTCAGGTTGCAGGTAGTTGAAGAAAATATCATCAAAATAATATCATAGCTTTAAAGAGCAGTGATGAAGGAATCCAGTAAAGGATTCTAAGTGGAAGAAGAATGTGGCAGAACCTTGAAGAATTCCAACAGAGATTGGATAAAAAGGAAAATTGTCTTCTTAAAAGGTGCATATGAGTTAAAGCCTAGAAGGAGCAGAGAGGAATGCTCAAGAGGTTCCAGAAGATAGAGAACCAGTGCTTGCAAAAAGACTAAGTCCATAGAAAAGGATTGGTGAGGTAAGTTGTAACAAGGAGGACTTGTTATTGCAGAGGATTTAGTACAACTCATGTTGAATGAGTGAGGAACTCATGAAAATAGAAATGGAGAAGAAGATGACTATTATTAGTCATAGAATAGATAGAAGAGGTTCTGAGAGAGACTGCAACAGAAGAAAGGAAAAAGAAGATGCCAAGGCAAATGGCATATGGAAGCAGTTGACTGATGAAGAATATGACAAATAGTTAGCTGAGATAAGAGAAAAATTTAATAAATTGAAAATGATGATAGAAGAAAACCAGAGATATGGTTGGATCATGAAGAAGAAAGTAAAGTGGTAGAGGCTACAACAAAAGAGAGAACATCAAGTGAATATGCAATTAGCAGAAAAGCTGAGAAAGCTTGAACAGATGATGAATGTGCAATTGGGATGTGAAGAACTTAGAGAAGCTAAGTTGAAAATCGAAGTTTCCTTTTCTGAAGAAAAACAGAGTGAATTTATGGGTAAATATGAAGAATGGAGATCTATGAAATATCTTATGAATTATTGTGAAGATTTAAGACAAAAAGAAGTTTATCTTGCCGAAGAGGGAATTATTGATCATTTCTTGAGTTGTTGGACAAGTTCAGATCAGTTGGATGATGTAAAGTCTTGTATTTTTGAATCTAATAATTGTGATGTAATTATAGTTTTTGCAAAGGAGGATGAGCAATATTTTGAAGCTGTCAAAAGTATGGAAGAGTATCTTTCAGAAGATAAATACTCTGAAGTAGAAAGTAATGATGAAGAATGTCTCTTGAATGAGGGAAGCAGTGATGCATTTATATTTGAAGCTGTTACAGCACAAGAAAAATTTCTTGTGAAAGAAGAAGAAGAGATTCAGCTTGAAGCACTGATATGTGAAGCAACAGTTGAGACTGTTGAATCTTATAATTTTCAAACTGAAAATTTGTGTAAAAATGTGGAAATTGTAAGTGATGATGAAATACTTCAGAAATGCCAAAAATAAATTGCATTGCAGGAATATTTGTTGGGAAACTCAGAGTATGACAGAGAGATTGTAGAAGGCAAGGTTCACTACAGTGGACAAGAACAGAGAGAAATCATGAGAGAAGATGATGCGAAAGAAAGACTTGTTGATAGTCTAGAGAATTCTTCAAAGAATTCTTTAAGGAGAATGAATCAACATACTAATGTGCTGATAGAGGAGGAAATTTCAAAGCAACATACTAAAATTTTGCCAGAGGAAATAAAGGCAGTGATGCCTTATGGTTTTTATTTTAATAATTGTTTTGTGAATGCAGTTTTTTTTGCAGATGCTGGAGAAAATTTGACACAGTTGGATAGTCAAATAAAAGATAAGGAAGAAAATTATGTGGAAATATTTAATCCATGAAATAAGGAAATTAAATTGCTGGAAATTTTGTTGAAGAATCAGGATTCAATACAGGAAGAGAAATCTCAATTTCAATATTGAGAAATGCAGAATGTGGAGATGAAAAATTCAGAGGACAACAACAATAAATTAAAGCAGAGAAATGAAGATAGCATCAAAGGGTAGACTATGTATCAGTCCAATGAATTGCTGAAGGGAGAAGACGAAAATTTTTTCATAATTGACAATCTGGAAGAAGTTAGTAATTGCAGAAAACAAGAGGGTAAGGATGTCAAGGTGGTAGTAAGAATGAAAATTTAACAATGAAGAGATGAAGGTAATCAGCAATCATAAGATTTATTGGATAGAGAAATTGAATTGATAAGAAGGATAATGATGAAATTATCTCAGAGGAAGACATCAGTAAGAAAGAAAAGAAGCAGTAGCAGCAGAAGGAAGACAGTAACAGACTGTGAAAGTATAGCCAGTGGAGAAAATCAACATAAAGTGTGAAGACCTGGAGAAAAGAAACAAAAAACAGCATAAATAGATGATAAATTACAGAACAAGGTGTGGGATCCAGGAAGACAAAGATTAAAAGAACATGATTAGGAGATCATGATTATTTTTCACCTTAGGAGTCTGATGAAGGAGCATTAGGCTCAGAAAATCCTTTTTATTTTAATAGACATACGGGTCTTGTGTTTTAAAATGAATATTGGTTTCTTATGTAATTATTAATGTTTTTGAGTGATTTTAATATTAAATATTGTGAGGAATTTTGTAAATGTTCTCGAATGATTGGAGAACATGATAGAATTAAGATAGTTTAGATTCCATACGGAATGAGATATTTCAAATTTAACTGTAAATCTTAAGTTAGAATTAGTTTCATGATTTTATGGGATTAAAGATGATCCTCAGGGATAAAGGATATATTTTAGGACTTTGATGATTTTGAGGAATTTGTTGAGATAATGGAGGATATGAGCCTAAATTGGTTGATAATATTTTTTATAAATTGTAAGCCTCAAGGCAAAAGAGGACAACAAAGAGTAGTAGAGGTAGAGATTTAGGTTTTAGACAGACAGGGGCTTGTTGTAAGCCTACGGGAAAATTTAACAGAAAGACCATTTATCAGAAAATCAGGCCTGAGGGAAGAAGAAACCTGTGTAAATATTTGTTTATGTATAAAGAGATTGTTTTCTGAGTTATTAATTGTGTGTGAGAACTGCTCAGAGTTTATGAAAAGGTGTGTGATAAAAATCCATAATAGGGGTTTGAAATGGTTGTTCTGTATACAATGGAAAATTTTATGTAAATATAGAGACAAGGTATAATGTTTTGAGCTGCACTGCATAAAGGGTTTACATATACATTTGAGAAGACTGGATGAGTTTGTGTTTGTTAAATTCGGTCGTCGATCAATGAAAGGATCAATGACACAGAAAAGAAAATTATTTCTTCCAATTCGGTATTTTGGATACATTGACCATATGTATCAGAAGCACATCCGATCGAACAGTGAATTCAGATCAAGACTGGAACAACAGAAAAAATATTTAATTGCATTCAGTTGTGGCAAACAGAAAGTGGTTCTTCAAAGTGAAGAATTGATTTTGGGTTGCGATAATGGTTGAATCAAATGGAGGTTTGTTCCTATTCAAAGAGAAAGGGTTTGGAAACTGTTAATTGAATGCAATTTGAGATGGATTTTTTGGATCAATCAAAGGAGTGGAACTTCGAAGGCGCAGAGGAAGCGTGGCGAAGACATAATAGTGAAGGCAATTTTGAAAAACCAACCAGTGGTTTTCGTGTAGCTTTTAGATGGTAATTGGTTTTTGCTTGATCAAATGCTATAGCGGTTAGCATGTGACACAGAGCATGGTGGAAATTAAAAACCACTTATTTCTCGTAACTTTGGGTTGATAAGTCGTTGGGATTATTTTTACGCGATAACCGTCCAATCAAAGGAGGCAACAATCTAGCGGTTTTCGCATTAGAAGTTGCACAGAGGTTATTAAAGTGTGGACTCGATAGTGGAAAGGTACGTTGAAATAAAGTTGTGGGCCCGTAAATGTTTATATGTTTTTATTGGGGTTTAAACGTTAAATGGTGTGGAAGTTTTATGTGCGAGATTCATCAGATGTATGGAGCTTTAAGATATGCAAGGGATGTCTTATCATGAGGAAGGCGGATAAGTGAAAAAGAAAGTTGTGGGCCATATATGATGAGCCTTGACATATGTGCAATGCCTTGAATTGGAAAAAATGGTAAGTTCTTAAAGAGTTATCATAATTATTTTATTATAGTATTATAATAGAATTATAGCAGAGTAAGGGAGCTAAACCAAAGTTTAAGTTTTGAAGGTATTGTGGATATACGGGGTAACAAAGTTTAACCAAAGTTTCCAATAAGGTGAATTGGTAAAGTTGTGGGAACCATTATATGAATTATGTTGGTACTTTTGTTTTAATCGAAATTCAAAATCGTAATTACATAAGGTGGTTGATTTCATGTTGTTTATAAACATAAAGTTTATAAAGAGGATGTTTTATTATGTTTGAAAACAGAATTGGAGTAAAGGTTTTAAACAAGGGCTTCTGCTTGTGAATAAAGTAAAGGAGAAAACCTTGGATAAAGGGGTTTATTTAAATAAAAGAAAGTGTTGGAAAGATAAAATGTCAAGGTGGGTATTTTATTATGGTTGATAACCATAGGCTATGAAATTGGAATAACTTCCGATAATGAGGTTACCTCTATCTGGGTCTTTTTGAGATTTTTAATTTGGAGACACGGTTTTTATGTGGAGAATGTGGGTTTTGCTGTTGTGGCAGCATCATATGATTAGAAGTTGGAAATAGAGCTCTACAAGAATGTACATTTTCACTATCAATGTAAACATATAAGGCATGGTTGAAATTTGGGAAGTTGTAAAATGCAATATTTTTTAGTTTTTGTAGACCAAGGCAAGAGATGTGTCAATTCTAACATAAATTCAATGCATACTGCTAGTCCACCACATAATTGAAAAAAGTTGTTCCTCCAAAATATACTTTTAATTTAGTAGTACTAGTGTGTTAATAAAGTATGCACATTTTATAATAATGTATCATTTTAAAATAATGCCTACTCATTATAGTGACTCACAACATGCATACAAACATGAGGGTTACCTGATGGATTCCAATAATGTGGGTCAAATTAAGTTCCATTGTCATAAAGAAAATAAAGAAAATGGAGGATGAGTAGAGTTTTCTTCTTCATATTGTTTCATCTCATTTTTCTCCACAACATGTCATTGTGGGATTTGATGACTCTTAAAGGATTGTTACACCATGTTTGAATGAAAGTGTCAAGTTGTGGATTTTATTCATTTGGTTTATTAAAATTTTTTCCTTCATTTTATATAGTCATGTTAAGAAATGTTTAGGTTTATGTTAAGTCGAGTAAAATTTTATTTATTTGGTTTATTAAAAGTTACTCTTTCATTTTACATAATCATGTTAAGAAATGTTTATGTTAAGTTAAGTAAAATTACATTAAAGGAGACATTGAAAATAATTTAGATTGCATTGGAATAGGTTGGAAATATAATAGATTTGGTTCACATCCATTATATTTCTAGCCTATTCCAAATTCATATCTATTAGCTTTTCAGTTTATTACAAAATCTAGATTATTTATATTATCTTCTTATTTAATAAATCTAGATTATTTACAATGTCTTCTTATCTAATGACTTTACATAAAAATTTCTTAACATAGAGGGGAAAATTTTAATAAACTAAATAAATTAATTAAAATCAACTTCATAATTCCATTCAAACATTGTTTAGAAATCCTTTAAGAATGGTCAAATCCATTTGAGTCGCATGATTGGAATCCATCATTTGACCAACATGTCACTATAATGCATGAGCATAATTATAAAATGTTACATTATTATAAAATGTGCATACTTTATTAACATATTAGTATTACTAAATTAAAACTATATTTTGGAGGAGAAATTTTTTTAATTATGTGGTGGATGAGGTATATGCATTGATTTTAAGTTAGAATTGACAAAACTCTAGCTTTTGGTTCGTTTTAAAACATTCCAGTTTTCCACCATTCTTTTGCATGTGTTCTAAGTCTTCATTGGTAATGAAAATGTACATACTTGTAGAGCTATTTTCAACTTCTATACATATATTACTTTTGAAAAAAAATATGTTGTTTTATGTTTTTATTTATTTATTTTTGGACATATATCAAATTTACAAAGGAGATGGGTTTTTTAAACATTGGATTAGTTGGACTATTTTCAAATTGGAAAATAATATGCACTATTTCAAGAAATTTGATTATCTACATTTCTTCCTTTTACATGATGTCTAAGAAAGTTAAATAAATGCATCTAATATATTTTTTTAATAATCAAACTTCTATTTTCTCATATTTCCATTGCAATTAATATGTCAAAATTAAATAACATTTCTCACACTACAAAATTTAAAAATTATTATATTAAAACCTAAAAAATATTAAATTTTTTACCCCTCTAAATAATATATTAGTTAATAATTTCAAATTATAACTTAATACTCTTTTAAAAAAAAACTTTATTCAACACATTTATAATTTCAAAAATGCTTTTTTGAAAAATATTTATAGAAAAATTTACTCCAATAATTTATTAAAGAAAATTCATTAAAAATATTTCAAAATTATCATTTTTGAAAAATCTTTATAGAAAAATTTACTCCAATAATTTATTAAAGAAAATTCATTAAAAATATTTCAAAATTATCATTTTATTTTAACTTTAAAATTGATTTTACATTTTTTACTAGTAAAAACTTAATTAACATAAATATATGTGTAAAATAAAAAAATAAAAAATAAAAAACCTTCAAATTTTAAACATATATATATTCTGGAAAAATTTATAATATTATAGAAAATAAAGGATATAAAATGATAAAGAATAATGGATATGAATTTTTTTTTTACACGAATAGAAATTTTCATTTAAATAACAAATATATTTATTTATAAATTTATTTAAGTAAAACATAAATAATAAATATCTTTCTTTAAAAAATTATTTAAGTGAAACATAAAATTTCAACACTGCAAACTACATAGAAAATCAACATATTATTCACAAGTATGGTATTATGGTGATTCCATTCATATGTAGTCTGGTTACTTTACATTAAGAAAATTGGATGAGAGTCATACTTCCTATACTCAAAGTGCACATTAATCAAACAAAACGCCACTCAATTCTCCTAACAAAAAAATAAGTGCAAAGACTACTCACAACCATTGTTGAACTATGATCACGAGTGATCCTAATAAACACCATCCGAACACCACACAGTTCTCCCAAAGTAAAAGTCAAGTGAAAATAATTCTCACAACTATTGTTAATGGTTAATGAACTATGATCATGGCTAATGAATATAGATTTTGGAACTTCCATTTTTCGACGGAGTTATAAAAATCCCATAACGGTTATATAGAGAATTAAATGCAAGTATTTAAAGGAGCATAGATGAAAATTTTCTTCACTATTCAGCACAATTCCATGTTCATGATCATATATGGAAATTACTTCAAGGTGATTCAACTATCTTGTACACTTGGGAAATTTTGAAAAAGATGAAGGGCAAAGTGTTAGCTTACGAAACTTAATAGAAGTTTGCAATATTTGCGTTTCAGATACCAGAAATTTTTAAATGATTACTTTCTTGTATAAAATTAAATTAAACTTGTAAAATAATGTTAGGTCATTATATTACTAGTATAGTCCCTTACTATTGTTAGTGTAACCCCCTTATTGTTATTTTTGTATCACTGTAGCCCCCATATTGTTATTATTGTGCCCTTACATTATTATTGTTAGGTCGGCTAGGATTACATTGTGACCCCATTAGGATTACATTATGGCCCTGTGGACTCCTATATATATAGAGAAGGTTTTGTCAATTGTATCATCCAAGAATTTTTATTCATGTAAAGTATTGGAGGTTTCCCCATCTAATTGGCTATTTCTAAGGCATTGATCTCTCATTACTCCTATTTTTGGAGTTGGTTTCATAACATTTGGTATCAGAGCTTTGGATTCTAGGGTTTCTCTGCTCCAAACAGATCATTGTGGAATTTTCGTTATAACTATTTTTCTACGAAGGTTTAGAAGTTGAACATTTTAGAGTACGAAGCCAAAATCAAGAGGAACATCTTCAAAACAATTCAGAGCTTGTTTCACAAAATTTTCGGATATGATATGTGGAAGTTAGGGCTTTTTTCAGGCTCTCGAATTTCGTCTCAAAGAGGTGATCGTGGAAAAATATTCATAACTCTCTCTGTGAGAATTAGATTGGAATGTTGTAAAATGTGGCCGCAATTAAATGAACTGTAGTTTCTAGTCTATCAATTTCAAAGCTGAAGGAGGAAACATTGACACATGACACGCCGTACAAAGTTGCTCTACTGAACTTGTCCATAATTAGGTCATTGTGGGAGATTGGGCATAACTTTGACTTGAAGAATCCAAATCAGGTGAGACCTGTGTAAATTTAAGGAAATTTCAGAGGGCTACTACAGGGTCGAATTTCAAATATTAAAAATTTTAAATCACACAAATAATTCAATTTCAATATTGAGCTCCTAAAAAGCTAGAGAAAGGTGTATAGTTTTTAAACAAGGTTGCATAGCATTTGTTTGAAAAATAAGTTTGAAATGATTACAAGGGAATATTGAAGCATAGATATCAATATTGAGTTATATAATTCCTCCCAAAAATAATTCCACACCCATTAAGCCCTCAAAAATTTATACTATGATGCATGAAGAAGAAGAATTGCAGTACGAGATATCAAAATTACGGTACCATCTGCAACTAATTTCGGTCTTACAAAGAGCAATCAAAGATGACATAGATAGTTCAAAAGAAAAAATGGAGGCTAAGTTGAATGGTTTTAAGGATCAAATGAAAGCTAATTTGGATGATTAAATTATGGAATATCACATCGAGCATCAACAAAAAGTTCTCCAACTCTCAAAGGATAACGTAACTTTGGTGTAGAATCGAATCAAACAACAGGAAGATCAACATCACATCGAAAGAAGTTTTGAAGTAGTCATAGAAAAAATAACTTGATAACTACCAAATCAATAAATTTCAGAGTATCTCAGCAAATGGAAGAACTTACCCGTTGAAGATTCCACATGGGAGGATAAGAGTTTTATACAGAGTAACCCAGAAATAATCAAGCATTCACGGCAACACTTATTTGAAAGAGAGGAGAATTTTAAGTCATTATATTACTAGTATAGTCCCTTATTTTTGTTAGTGTAACCCCCTTATTATTATTTTTGTACCCGTGGAACCCCCATATTGTTATTATTGTGACCTTACATTATTATTGTTAGGTCGGCTAGGATTACATTGTGGCTCCACTAGGACTACATTGTGGCCCCGTGGACTCATATATATAGAAAGGAGGTTTTTTCATTTGTATCATATAATAATTGTTCATTTATGTAATTTATTGGATGTTTCCCCCTCGAAGTGGCTATTTCTAAGGCGTTGATCTCTCTTTTCTTCTATTTTTGGAGCTGGTTTCATAACAAATAAAATTAAACATAACCTGGATTCACCTATTGTTATCAACCTGTACCTTGTTGGATTTTCTGACAAATCCTTAACACAATACAGAGGAATTTATTTTCCTCTATAACAGAGAGAAATAGATTAAGAAGACTGCAGATGGAACATTAATTCAATACACAGACAGAGTGTGGAGTGAAACTTTATTTTTCATTAACAAAATTTCAGGTAATACATTCTTCAGTCTTCAGAACTGTTGTTCTGGATTTCTCTTTCACTCTACTCCAATGCCTATTCTTCTCTGTCTATTCACTACTCTCACACTGCACTTATCTGCTCATACACTATATTGCTACTTCCACGTGCAAACAGATACACACACACACACACATACACACACACACACAGATACATACATACATACATACATACATACATACATACATACATATATATATATATATATACACACACACACACACACACACATAAAATAGGCCGTAGCCACAATATTAAATAAAAAATATAACCTAAGTTTAAAAACCATACGAAATGAAAATTATGTCACCGCGGAATTACAAACCATATAACAAAAACATTACAAATATAAATGCGATAGATTTATTGCATAGGGAGTCGTGTTCCTTGACGTCAGTGTCAAACAATGCGATAAATAAACGACAAATTACTTTGAGATGGTTTATCACATTAAAAATTGTGAGAGCTAACTGGGCTTCGGATTGATGCGATGAAGTGCTATTCATTTCTTCATTTATTCATGAAGTGCTATTGTTCGTCTCTATTGCATTCATTTCTTCATCCATAGAATATATCCGTTTCTTATAATTTACTACTTCTTCAAAATGAATATGATTTTCTACATTACAATACAAATAAAATAAAGAGTTTATACCTTCATTATTTTCCTCTTGCTCATAGATTTCATTTAAGCTTCTAAATCTAGTTCTTCCTTCACTTTCTGAACTTGTGCTTGTAGAAGCACTCAAATATGCTCTTTTTGTTGTGCTTGGAGAAGCACTTTCATCACTTCTCAAGGGTGTTCTCATACCAGCTTGTGGTGTCCCTTATTGTGCTTCTGTTGGTGGAGGAGGTGATGTTAATGAGATATTTCTTTCTGCCATTTTTTCCTCATCATCTTCTTGAGACAAACAAGTTTTTATATTCACTATTTTCTCAATGCTTCCATCCCAAGCTTCTTCTTCAATGGACTGTACATATCTGATGACAATAAACTTCTTGGTGGATGAGTTATAAAATGTGTATGCCTTTGATTCTTCACTGTATCCAACAAATATGTACTTGTCCCCCTTAATGTCTAACATATTTCTCAGCTGATCCAAAACGTGTGCATAAGCCACACAACCAAATATTCTCATGTGGGTGACAAATTATTTTATGCCACACCATGCTTCTTCTAGAACTATGTTCATGACACTCGTTGTTGGGAATTTATTCCAAACATATGCTACACAATGTACAGCTTCAACCAAATATTCATTTGGAAATTTTTTTTCCTTCAACATGCTTCTTACCATATCCATGATGGTTCTTCTTTTCCTTTCAAGAATTCCATTTTGTTGTGGTGATACCTTGCTGTAAAATTCTTGTGAATTCCATTTTCTCTGCAAAAATGCAAAAAATATTTGGAGATATATTCTCCTCCTATGTCAGTCCTAAACAATTTTACGTGTTTCCCACTTTGATTCTCAACAAGAGCTTTAAAATGGCAGAACTTCTCAAATACTTAACTCTTCATTTTCAATAAATACACCCATGTTTTTCTTGTGTAATAATCAATAAAAGTTAAAATATAGTGGATGCCTCCTAAAGATGGTGTTTGCATTGGTCCACACAAATCTGAATGGATTATCTCTAAGAGTGATTTTCCCCTTATGCTCTTTCATGATTGAAAGCTTTGTCTGTGTTGTTTTCGCAATATGCAACCTTCACAAATGCTGTCTAGTTTTTCAATCAATGGTAATCCCTTTACCATTCCATTTCTATGTAATAAATTTAGGCCTCCAAAGTTAAGATGTACAAATCTCAAGTGCCATAGTCAGTTTTCATCCTTGGATTCCTTTTGGAATGTCTCTTGTGTCACAGCTGCCATTGCAACTCCTTTCTTCAAATTTGCTCCCATTTTGAGAGGAAACATTGTGTTACTTGTCATCTTCACTTGTGCAATCTGTTAATTGATTGGTGGTTTATCCATGATGGTACACACATCAACTTCAAATAATACATTGTAGCCTTTTTTAATGAGTTGTGCAATGCTCAAAAGGCTACACTTCATACCAGGTACATAGTATACATCAGATATGGATTTCCTTTCTCCTTTTCTTGTTAAAACACTCACTCTACCTTTACCCATGATAGAGACTTTGTTGTCTGTTCCCAATGTTACTTGAGACTTCACATTTTCATCTAATGTGGAAAAAAATGACATGTTTCAAGTCATATGGTTGCTACATCCTGAATCTAGAAATTGTATATCTTCATTTTTCTCTTCAGCCATATTACATGTTAGAAAAATATTTTCTTTACCTTGAGTTTCTTTAGTAAAGTTAGCACTAGGTCTTTTACCCATGTCACTCTGTTTCTTTCTACAGTCATTGGAATAGTGCCCATACTTCTTACAGTAATGAAATTGGATTGGGATTTACCATACCTTTGTCCATGTGCTTGATTCTGTGCTCCTTGTTGGCTGATGCCTTGACACTGATTCCGATTTTGGTTGTTGCCCCTTCCACTTGTACTTGCAGGGTTGTTTCTTCCTCCTCTATTCTGGCTTCTTCCTCTACCTTTTCCTCGTTGTTTGATCTGCCTTGACCTCTTCCTCTTCCAAAGAACATTTGGGTCTTGATGGCATGCTATAAATATGAGGTTTCTATTCTATTCAGCCTTTTTTCATGTGTCATCAAAGATGCATGAAGCTCATCAACTGTAAATATTGAGAGATCCTTCGTCTCTTCAATAATAGTGACTATCACATTGAATATTAAGGGTAAACTTCTTAATATTTTCTCCACTATTTTTCTCTCTTCTACTTTCTCTCCATCAGATCTCATTTGGGTAGCCAACCCAATCAACTGTGTGAAGAATGTGTCTAAGCTATCAGACCCTTTCATGTAAACTTAAAACTCTCTTCTCATTACTTGAAGCTTTTCTCTATTTACTTTCTCCATACCTTGATGGGATGTCTGGAGGGTATATCATGCCTCCTTAGACTTCTTCACTGCTGCAATTCTCGGAAATATAATTTCATGCACTTCTTGATAGAGATAAAAGAGGTATTTTGAGTCCTTCTTCTTATTACTCTTTAGCAAACCCTTTTTTTCCTGTGTTAAGGCATTATACTCATTTCCATCAGCTGGTTCTTCAAATCCATATTCAACCAATTCCCATAAGTCTTGAGATGCAAAGAGGGCTCTCATTGTATTTGCCCCAATAATCATAGTCCTTCCCATTGAACTGTGGGAGTTGAGTATTTCCCATACTTGTGCTTGTGCTAGTTTGTGCCATTATTTACAGTGAAGAACTATAAATCTTGACTGTGTAACTTAAAAAAAAGCTTTCTCAATACTGGAGAGGTAAAATCTGACTCTTAACACTTATTTTTACAACTCTCTGGGCTATATTTGTAAATAAGAAGTAAATCTACTGTATCTTTTAAACAAACTGTAAATCTTACTCTGCAAACACTTGACTTGCTGAAAACCTTCACTTTGCTGGAGAAATGCTTCAATAGTCTTCTTCTCCTTCAGCTTCTTCAACAACTACTGAGAGGCTGGACTAGCTCTGATACCATGTCAGATTTTCCGATAAATCCTTAACACAATACAAAGGAATTTCTTTTCCTCCATAACACGGAGAAATACATTAACAAGATTACATATGGAGCATTAATTCAATATATAGACATAGTGTGGAGTGAAACTCTGCTTTTCATTAGTAAAATTTCAGCTAATACATTCTTCAGCCTTCGGAACTGCTATTATGGATTTCTCTTTCACTTTGCTCCACTACCTATTCTTCTCTATCTATTCACTACTCTCACACTGCACTTCTCTGCTCACACACTATATTGCTACTTCTGTGTGAAAACAGACACACACACACACACACACACATATGCTTACAATAGGTCGCCACCACAATATTAAATAAAAACTATAACCTAAGTCTAAAATCTATATGGAATGAAAATTATGTCGTCACAGCAACAAAAACCATATAAAAACAACATTATAAATATGAACTTGATAGGTTTATCGCATGGGGAGTCGTGTCCCCTGACGTCAGTGTCAAAAAACACGATAAGTGAATGATGAAAGACTTTGCGATGGTTTATCGCATCAAACACTGTGCGACTTGACTGTGTTGGAAATTAGTTCCAACTACTAATGTCAATCAACAGTAATTGCAGAAGTGACTAAACAACGGCACAATTGAAGCCTTAGTAAAGGCGGTTGCCACTTTCTTAATGCAATTGCAAAAGGATTGGAAAGCCCACATAGGTGCAGTACAGAGAAGATAATATTTGACCCCTTTAATATTCAATCTAAGCTGGTAGCCGATTTCTTAAGAGAAGAGTTTAATGCTCAGATTCAAAGTCTCGCCAGCAGCATAGAGCTTTGATTACAGGTTGAATCAGGCTTTAAAGCCTTACCAATTTAATTAGCAGAGTCAATGACTTAGGCGGTAATCACAAGTTTTACTTGAGTGTCTTGTTGATGTCAAGAATCGCAAATCACAGCAGAAATGTTTTACAGTTAAAGTCTCTTGTTGATGTGGCGATGGACCAATGCGATCATCGCAATCGGCAGTTTCATATGTTACCACCACAATGTGTTTTGCAGTATTGAAACATTGCGATGCGATGAACACAATCGCATGTCTTATTTTAATCGCCCTCCACCGAAGCTAAGGACACGTCATTACAATGTTAAGTCGCAAGTATTGAATCGAGAGTAATTTTGTTATGGGCCGAATGTGTTGTGTTGAAGACCGAACCCGAAGCCATATTAGGTGGCATATTTAAATATGCCCATCGCTGTAACACCCCTAGTTTATGTTTTTGTTTTCAAAGCTAGACATTTGAACTTTAAATCCAAAGGGGAGTGGACCCCAATGGATAAGTATTTTGTGGATGTAAATAAATATTTCATTATGAAAATTAAATAAAATAATGCTGTGTAGATTGACCAAATGAGAATTGTGAGATCACTTGCTAAATCCATGAGGATGGATGGAGGCAAATAATTCCCTAAAAATCTTTCAAAAATCCTTGAAAGAATTTATTTCCAAATTTGATTTTGAGAAAAATCTACTTTCCCCAATGAGATGGAGAGTAGTTGGGAAGAGGTAAAAAGCTGTGAAAGGTAGAAAGCAGCTTTAAAAATCCATAAATAGGGAATCCTAGGAAACCAGGAAGAAAAGCATCCTGATATTCTGGACGCAGAATTAGAAACAGCCTTTGGGGAGAAATAGCTTAAATGAGCTATTCTCGAACAGATTAGAGGTTGGCTTTTGATGAAGGTGATCTCAGCTCGGGGGTGAGTTCTGGAGATAGAGGAAATCTAAGGTTGGGAGGATTGGTCAAGTACCAAAGAGGTATGCGCACAGTGTTCAGGAATGATTAAAAAAAATGTAATTGTTGTTAGGTGTTAAGGTTAATGATTGTAGTTGCATACTACTTGAAATGTTATTGTTTTGTGCTGGTATTCCGTACATTTACATTTTTAGAGGAATTAAATCCTCTCCATTCTGCATAGTTGTAGGAACAAGAATTTTGGGGAAAAATCAGCCAGAAACTCTAAACCAGTGACTGGTTTAAATCTGGAGATTTATGCTACCTCAAAATTCATAATTGTGTAACTTTAATTTGTTTCTGCCAAAAATAGAATTTAATCAGTGAATACTAGAATAAAAAACCTGTGTGAAGGAATGATTAAGTACATGCAGTGCAGATCTATAGATTTTTTGAATTAACAGTATATGTATATCTATAGATGTAACCTCTATGAAAAAAAAAAAGATGTATGAGTACTTTTAATTGAATTAAAGAAATTCCGACACAAACAGAGCTAAATATGGTTTATTAAACCTGTAACCAAATTTGGCCGAAGAAATAAACATCACCTAGCACTTGACCTATCTCCTTTACTGGAGGAGTCTTCAAATTGAATGTACTAGTTGAAAATATAAATAAGCAAATTTATATGAAGTTCATGTAAAATTTTATAAGCTGTGAGTCCTAACAGATAATTCACACATCAAATCCATACAAAATGATGGTTGGAAGTGTTAATTAGAGAATATGACATACTGAACATGTTATAGGACAAAATAATAATTTCCAGAGTCTATTATTAATTACACCAGTAATTAATATTGGAAATTGTAAGTAAAGAAGCAGAGGTAGAGGTATACTACTGGAGTAGAATCACACATATAACCACATAAAACAGATGTCAAGAATCACAAAATTATGGTAGATGTGGATACTATTGCTGTATAGATATTTATATACCATTATGAAAATAAAATTTGGAGGAAGAAAAAGTACAAGATAAGACTAATAAATTCATCAGTTTTATCCAAAAAAGGGAAGTAGATAGATGCAGTAGAAATAAAATCTTATCATGAACATCAATCTGAACTAGAAATTTGAAATCATCAGAGTATAGCATAACTCTATTTTTGTTGGTCAAATCGGAATGAAATACATATATATGTAAGTCAGATGTAAACTCATGAACCAAAAATAATAAATCACTACAACTTTGTCCCATGAAAAATTAATTGAGAACAGGTGGTCTTACTGACCATATTAGCAGAATGTTATTAATACAGACCCAGTCCAAGTAAATCATTAGTATTATAGTAGCAAAGGGAAAAATTATGAAAGTAAGACTCGAGTGGTTTGCACAAAAATTATGTATAATAACGATGTGAGAGTCTGGCTTCACTTCGACCAATATGCTGGTGATACCGACCTGAAAACGCAAGGTGAAGCAAAGTTAAATCCAAGTGAAACAACCCTTTCACTGTATCACCGAGAAGGAAATTCGTATGGGATTCAAAATTACCTGAACAAAACAAGAGACGGTGAGAATGTGAGTTAATTAGCTATTATAAATTATATCACAGAAAATAATATATACGAGTATTGTGCATAAAAACTAAGGGATACCTTGCAGAGGAGAAACCCTTGAGTTCAAACGACCTGAAAACAAAAATAGCTGAACATAAAAAAATAAAAATAAAAATAAAAAAAATTGAAGACCAATATATTCACTTGCATGAAAAGCCATGGGTCAAACGTTATAATGGGAACGATTACTTGCCTAGGGTAGGGATTTCTCACCATAAAGGAGACGAGAAAAGTCAAGAAATAGCCCTCGAACAACCTCAGAAAAGTCACGGACAACAATGAGGAATAAGCTCCTATCAAGCGTTGTTGGAGTGTTAGTCTCAACCATTGCCAACAGGAAGATAAACGAAATATAAGAAGAGACATTGAAAAAAATCAGTGCACTAGAATAGAAAAATCTCCATGAGAGATTGGTCCAACTGACCGAGATGAGTTCTCTACATTAAATGAAACTATATGGAGAAAATTTTGTTTAACCATAGCTCTCGCACTATAAGCAGATCATATTTGTATTGGGAAAGAATACGTATCAAAGTATAGTGCACCGAGAGTAAAGACTCACAGTTAAGATAGTGAAGTGCTCAGAATTTCATACCTGAAATACAATACGATGGGGAGATAGATATGCCAGAAGCCTAGGAGAGCCGACGCTTCTTTCCTCCTACATGAAGAGTCTCGGCACCGAGAGGTGATAAAAACAAATGAGTGAAAGAACCGTTTTGATAATGTTACAAAGATTTATGCAATTTTTTCAATCCAAAACAACGAAATCCTAATGGATAGGAGAAATCTCCACCGTCCAAGTGGCCTCGGATCGATGGCGTGTACACGAATTGATTGGGCGAGATTGGAATTTAATACATAGCCGTCCAACACTTAAATGTAGATCTATGAAATCGATCTCACAGTACTCTCGATCATGTCATATGGTCTGCGTAATTACAAGAGCAGTCTGGCGTGGCATCTCATAATAAAAACGTAGATACATACAACTTTGAGTGTGGACAAAATGAAAGCCAACAAAATCGAAAATCAACAGAGCGCCATCGAATATAGTGACGTGGAGACTTGACACAGGTTATAATTGCCAAATACATTAAGCCAACTTTTCCCATGACGCAGCACAAGTACCTTGAAATTTAATGTGCCTATCTCTACAAAAAACTCATCATAAATAACATGTATGAGAGATATCATCGATGATCTGGGAACGCAAAATATACATTCGAAACCGTGGCCACATAACCATAATAAATTCATATAAAAGACATAAGTTTTAAATATGAATAGACCATTCGGTACATTTAGGAACTCGAAATGCAAACATAGAGTTATAACTCTTGGAGTTATATGAAGATATACACCCAACGAATGACATATCCAAACTACAAACCATAAGAGAATTCTATTGAACTATAAAGCGAAGGTATTGTGAGCCTACAAGTGTTGTGCGTAAACAGTAATGAATAAATTGATATGTGTGAGTAAAGGCATGCATAGATAGACATGCATAGGAGCAAATGCAACCATGTAAAAAATTGTGTGTGAACAATATAGATATGGTAATATATCTATGTAATTAACATAAGCCAAAAACATTAGTGAAAGAGAACAATAAAATTATACACACAAGAGTAATAGGAGGAATAGGAACCCTACTCCATAACGAATCATAATTGACAAAATTCGAAAGTAGAATTGAACAGCTGTGATCAATAGAAGCACAGAACTAAACTATAAATAGAAAGAAAAAAAAATTTTGGTGTGGAAAGGAAGAGATGTTACAATCGCATCCGATCCTTAATCGCAATCGAAAGTCCGATGGCTGATGTTTAGTTTTGATAAGCCCATACCCAATGGAATTATGCAACGGAGTTAAGACGGTCATTGCATCCGGTTAACAATCGGTGATCGGGATTTTAAAAGGGTCGCAAGTTATGTGTTAAGACCGGACCCGATGCATTATAGTTTTGTTTTAATTTTATTATATGTGCAGCATATATATATTGTAAAGGCCCGAGAGCATGCTATGTAGTTGTTTTGTTTTCCAATACACAAGGAATGCAATTTTCATTGTATGTAATGCACAACAGTGCATTGTTAAAAAACAGAGCATTTTTTTTAGAGATAGAAAGAAAATAAATACACAGGAAGTTTATTATTTTAAGAGACAGTGCGGTCTCCTCTGGCACTGCGTTGTTACAGCAGTCCAGCATAATTGTAACATTTTTTTTTATGATATAGAAGTTTGTTTTTTCAAAGTTGAAACTCTATCTCCTATGAGTGAAATTTTTATATTTCTCTGTGTTAGAAGAGGAGAGTATTACTCTCTCCATTGTTGTTTTGGAATTCTCAGAAATTCCAACATGGTATCAGAGCTAGTCCAGGCTCTTTGAAGGTCAAAGAAGCTGAAGGAAGGAGTTCTTTGTTGCAGCAGATTCTCCAGTAGACTGAAGACTCAGCCAAAAATAATTCAAGGTATTTCTCTATATATTTTATTGTATTACTATTGCAGAATAGTCAGTTATTTTATATACACAGTCAAGTGTTTTTTGAATCATAGTTAAGAGTGCAGAATGGCTGGAGCCAACACTGGTATGGGTATGGGAAATATCCACCTCCCACTGTTTAATGGGAAAAATTATGACTACTATTCAATAACTATGAGAGCTTTATTTGTCTCCCAAGACTTATGGGAATTTTTAGAGGATGGCTTTGAAGAGCCAACAAATGAAGAAGAGTTTGATGATTTAACTCAGGCAGAGAGAGAGATGCTAAAGAGCAATAAGAAGAAGGACTCCAAAGCTCTCTTCTTATTGTATCAAGCAGTGCATGAGAGTGTGTTTATGAGGATAGCAGTAGACAAGAGATCCAAAGAAGCATGGGAAACTGTTAAGACAACCTATCAAGGCATGGAAAAAGTGAAGACAACAAAACTTCAGTTGCTGAGGAGAGACTTTGAGACTCTCTATATGAAAGAGTCAGATACTATTGACTCATTCTTCACTCATGTGATTGAAATGGGCACACAAATAAGATCTCATGGAGAGACTCTTGAAGATAAGATGATTGTTGAAAAACTCTTGAGGAGTCTACCCTCAAGATTCGATGTGATTGTCACCACCATAGAAGAGACAAAGGATCTCACAAAGTTTTCAGTGGATGAGGTACATGCATCACTGATGACCCATGAACAGAGATTGGGTAGGAGTGAAAACTCATCTCTTGAGCATGCCTTTAAGACCCAGATGTCTTTCGGAAGAGGAAGAGGGCAAGGCAGAGGAAGAGGAAGAGGCAGAAGCAAAAATAGAGTTGGAAGGAACAACCCTTCACATTCACATGGAAGATGCAACAGTCAAAATCACAGCCACGGCCAGAGCAGCAGCTAGCAGAGTAGTCAGCAGAATGCTCAAGGACAACGGTATGATAAATCCAATGTCCAATGGCACTATTTTAAAAAATATGGTCATTATGCTAATGAATTTAGAAAGAAGCAGCATGATATGGGAAATAGAACTAGTGCAAATTTCACTAGAGAAAATATTAGCCAAGATAATTTATTTCTAGCTTGTAATATGGCTGAAGAAAAGAATGAGGATTTATGGTTTCTAGACTCTGGTCGTAGTAACCATATGATAGGAAAAATAGAAATTTTTTCTATGTTAGATGAGAGTGTGAATTCACAAGTCACACTAGGAACTGATAGCAATGTTTCTGTTATGGGAAAAGGAAATGTAAATGTTTTAACAAGGAAAGGTGCAAAGAAATCCATAGCAGATGTTTATTATGTTCCAGGAATGAAGTGTAACCTCTTAAGTATTGGACAACTTGTCCATAAGGGGTATAATGTTTTCTTTGAGGATGATGTTTGAACCATCATGGATAAACCACCCAGCCAACAATGTATTGCTGAAGTGAAGATGACAAGGAATGGGATGTTCCCCCTTAGAATGAGAGAAGATCTGAAAAATGAAGAAAAAATAGCAGCAGTGGCAAACGAGACTTTCCAAAGCAAACCAAAAGATGATAATTGGTTGTGGCACTTGAGATTTGGACATCTCAACTTTGGAGGTCTTAATTTTTTGAACATAAAAGGAATGATAAGGGGTTTACCATTGACAGAGAAACCGAACAGCCTTTGTGAAGGTTGTATCTTGGGGAAACAACACAGAGAAATTTTCCTTCCGGGAAAAGCATAAGGGTGAAAGCACCCTTAGAGATTGTCCACTCAGATTTATGTGGACCGATGCAAACTCCATCACTTGCTAGCATCCTATACTAACATTCATAGATGATTTTACAACAAAAACTTGGGTTTACTTTCTGAAGAACAAAAGTGAAGTGCTTCAAATATTTTTCAATTTCAAAGCACTTGTGGAAAACTAGAGTGGGCTGCACATCAAAGTCCTACGGACTGATAGAGGAGGTGAGTATATATCTAAATATTTTCTACGTTTTTGTAGAGAAAATGGTATTCATAAACAATTTACAACTAGATATACTCCGCAGAAAAATGGAGTAGCCTAAAGGAAGAATAGAACCATAATGGACATGGCAAGGAGAATATTAAAGGAAAAGCATTTGCCAAATGACTATTGGGCTGAATTTGTACATTGTGCAACGTACATTTTGAAGAGGTGCCCTACAAAATTAGTTATGAACAAAGTGCCGGAAGAGGCATGGAGTGGCACAAAGCAAGGTGTGACACACATGAAGGCATTCGGATGTGTGGCTTATGCACACATACCGGATCAACTAAGGAAGAAGTTGGACAACAAGGGGGAGAAATGTATTTTCATTGGATATAGCGAGGAATCCAAGGCTTATAGGTTGTATAACCCATCCAACAAGAAGTTTATTGTGAGCAGAGATGTTCAGTTTATTGAAGAGGAATCTTGGGATGGAAGCATAGAGAAAACAGTAAATGTTAAACACTGTTTATCTCATGATGAAAATAATGATGAGCTGGATGAAATACATTCCCAAACAAAAACACCAACACAAGAGCAGCATAGCACACCCTTGAGGAGAAATGAAAGTGCTTCTCCGAGCACACCACAAGGAGGAAATTCAAGTGCTTCTTCAAGCATTTGTACATCTAATGAAAAAGGTAAGAAGTTCAGAAATTTAAAAGACATATATGAACAAGATATAGAAAATGAAGGTATCAATTCTTTGTTTGCTTTATATTGTCATGTTGATGATCCTGTTCATTTCAAAGAAGCTATCAAGGATAAGAAATGGATAGAAGCTATGGATGAGGAGATAAATGCAATAGAAATAAACAAGACTTGGGATTTGGTTGAAATCCCAAAAGGTAAAGATGTCATTGGAGTTAAATGGGTCTACAAGACCAAGAGTAATGCTGAAAGAAAAATAGAGAGACACAAGGCAAGACTTGTTGTCAAATTTTATAAGAAGAAGCATGGGATAGATTATGAGGAAACTTTCGCACCGGTTTCTAGAATGGAAAAAGTGAGAGCAGTGATGTCCATAGCAGCACAAAACAAGTGGAAATTTTATCAAATGGACGTGAAGTCAGCATTCCTAAATGGAGTGTTAATGGAAGAGGTTTACATTGAACAACCTCTCGGCTATGAAAAGAAAGTCCAAGAGCACAAAGTGTGCAAGTTGAAGAAATCTCTTTATGGGCTGAATCAAGCGCCAAGAGCATGGTACAGTAGGATAGATTCCTATCTACTAGAAATTGAATTTGAAAAACGTGAGGGAGAACCCACCCTCTACATCAAAGAAAAAGATGGAAAAATGTTGATTGTAGTTTTGTATGTTGATGATGTTATTTTCACAGGTAATGATGATTACCTTATTGAAAATTTTAAAACAGTCATGAAAGAAGAATTTGAAATGACTGACATGGGTTTGCTGAAATACTTCCTAGGAATAGAATTAGAACAATATGAAAATGGGATTTTTATCTCACAGGAAAAGTCTGTTAATGAAGTTCTTGAAATATTTAACATGCAGTAAAGAAAAGAAGAAATCACTCCCACAGTGATGGGATTAAAACTGAGCAGAGAGGACAGCAGTAAGGATTTTGATCCTAGCTTGTATAAGAGCATAGTTGGTAGCCTCATGTATTTGACTGCAACTAGGCCCGAAATAATGCATGTTGTTAGTTTTATTTCCAGATTCATGGAAGAGCCAAAGGAAGCACATTGGCAGACAACAAAAATAATTATGAGGTATGTTAAAGGTACTAAAAGGTTTGGTATTTTATATACTACTTTAGAATGTACAGATTTAGTTGGATACACTGACAGTGATTGGGCTAGAAGTGTAGATGATCGGAAGAGCACTTCCGGTTATGTTTTTCACATGGGTTCAGGAGCCATTTCATGGTCTTCTAAGAAACATCCCATTGTAGCATTGTCTACAGCAGAGGCAGAATATGTGGTAGCTACAACAGCAGTGTGTCAAGCAGTTTGGATGAGAAAAATTTTGAGAAGTTTATGCCAAGAGTAGAAAAAGGGAACCGTGATTTTTTGTGACAATAGCTCAGCTATTGCATTGTCTAAAAATTCAGTTTTTCATGAAAGGACAAAGCACATTGACACCAAATTTCACTTCATACGTGAATTGGTTAACAATGGTGAGATATTTTCGCAACATTGCAGAATAGAGGATTAATTTGCAGATAACCTCACAAAGCCACTTGCACAGAAAAGCTTTGATCATTTCAGGAAATGCCTAGGTATGTAGAAAAACCCAATAGTTTAAATTAAGGGGGAGTGTTGGAAATTAATTCCAACTACTAATGTTAATCAACAGTAATTGCAGAAGTGACTGAACAATGGCACAATTGAAGCCTTAGCAAAGGCGGTTGTCGCTTTTTTAATGCAATTGCAAAAGGATTGGAAAGCCCGCACAGGTGCAGTACAGAGCAGATAATATTTGACCCCTTTGATATTCAATCTAAGGTAGTAGCCGAGTTATTAAGAGCATAGTTTAATGCTTAGACTCAAAGTCTCACCATCAGCACAGAGCTTTGATTATAGGTTGAATCAGGCTTTAAATCCTTACCAATTTAATCGGCGAAGTTAATGACTTAGGCGGTAATCGCAAGTTTTACTTGCAGTGTCTTGTTGATGTGAAGAATCGCAAATCACAGCAGAAATGTTTTAAATTTCAAGTGTCTTATTGATGTGGTGATGGACTGATGTGATCATCGCAGTCGGCAATTTCATATGTTACCACAACAATGTGTTTTGAAGTATTGAAACATTGTGATGCAATGAACACAATCGGATGTCTTATTGTAATCGCCCTCCACCAAAGCCAAGGTCCGCGGGTGGTCCCACAGACCATGCGGCATTACAACGTTAAGTCGCAACTATTGAATCAGGAGGACTTTTGTTATGGGCCGAATGTGTTGTGTTGAAGACCGGACCCAAAGCCATATTATATAGCAGATTTAAATATGCCCATCGCATCAGATCCTTAATCACAATTGGAAGTCCTATGGTTGATGTTTAGTTTTGATAAGCCCGGACCCGATGGACTTATGCAACGGAGTTAAGATGGTCATCACATCCAGTTAACAATCGGTGATCAGGATTTTAAAAGGGTTGTGAGTTATGTGTTAAGACTGGACCCGATGCATATAACCCATATATATATATATATATATATATATATATATATATATATATATATATATATATATATATATATATATATATATATATATATATATATATATATATATATATATATATATATATATATTTTAAAGGCGAGAACTGTTATGTAATTGTTTTGTTTTACAATACACAGGGAATGTAATTTTCATTGTATGTAATGCACAACAGTGTGTTGTTAAAAACAGAGCGTTTTTTTTAGAGACAGAAAGAAAAGAAATACATAGACAGTGTATTATTTTGAGAGACAGTGAGGTCTCCTCTGGCACTGCATTGTTGTAGTAGTCCAGCGTAATTGTAATAGTTTTTTTTATGATATAGAAGTTTTTTTTTCATAGTATAAACTCTGTCTCCTATGAGTGAAATTTTTATATTTCTCTGTGTTAGAAGAGGAGAGTATTATTCTCTCCATTGTTGTTATGGAATTCTCAGAAATTCCAACAGACTCGGCTTCGGATTAATGCGATGAAGTGCTATTAGTTACCGGATTTTGAGTTGTCAGTGGTGGGGTCGCGCTATAGCACGATTACAAAGAGTGGTGATGCGAGCGTTGGGGCTCGCAATATAATTTGATTGGACGATGTATGAATGACATGGGAGATTTTGAATTCAAATGGTATGGCGAGGTAAATGAATGTGGTTAGGTGAATAAGTTATGGCAGGGGTTTGTGTGGTTGAAACCACAATTTTTCACATCCGAGGGGCTGCGGCAATGTGGCTGTTTGTAGGAGAATTGAACCAAAAATTGAATGCAAAGGTTGAGTGCAAGAAACTTAGAAATTTTCTACTGCTCAGAATTTAATTTTTTCTGCTTCGGTCCTTCTACTTCAAATCAAAATTGATATCTTTGTCCTCTTTCCTCAATTTGTAGTTGGGGTTATTTCCAACATACCTAGATACTTCTAAAACAATTAGTTCTCCATAGGTATCGTATAGTATACTTAAAACAGTGGAGCCATTGACACATGGGCACTGTGTGATAGAAATCTAGGCCATAGAAAGCCCACCTCCCCAACATTCATGTAGCTTTGCGCGAAATATTGAAAATTCAAAATTTAAATTTTAAATTTTAAGTGGCAGCGATCCATGCTTTAATTATCTGCATTATCTGAGCAGGACGGTGGCAGCGTATTGGGAGAACAATCAGAAATTTATTCAAAGACATCGAGGATATATTCATACCATATATGTATCACCATGTACAAGCATGTCACATCGATTTTGAAAAGTTGCATTATAAATTACTCCAAATGTAAAATATGCAATTAGATTTGTTCGTACTCTCCAAGAAAGGTGCGCTAGCATGTTAAGTTAATGAAGTAGTTGGAATTAATTTCCAAGGGTGTGCAACTAGTAATCGAAAAGCAACAAATATCCTATTTGTTTATGAAATTCATATGTGTGGATCGATGTTTTGAAAAATATTGGGATATAGTTTATAATGGACAATTATTGAGTTTCCATTGTTCAACAAGAGCTGGAGGCATTTGTAGTCCCTACAGGAGACAAGGCAAAGGATAAATTGCGGAGTATTAATAGTGCATTGACAATAGGTGTAGTCCCTTGGCCAAATTCTATTTGTAGAAAGCTGAAGGGTTAAAATTTGCATAATTTTTTTATAAAGCGATAATCAAACTGAAGTTAACTTATTAAATATTTCTTACAAAAATTAAATTTATAAATACAAAGAGTAGAAGTTGTTGGAATATTGAAAATTCCAGGACAAACAATGGAGAGAGTAAACTCCCCTCTTCAACACAGAGAAATATAAAAATTTCTTGACAGGAGACAGAGTTTCCACACTGAAAACAAACTTCTATTTCTTTCAAAAAAAAACTATTACAACGTCTTCCTCACACAGAGGGATTTACAAAATGTGACTGCTTCAAAAACACAGTGCACAAGACTTCACTGTCTCTCAAACAAAACTGCACTTTGTCTCTGGAATAACACTGATGTGTTTTTCTTTCACGCATTGCTGTGCAAAAAAAAACAATAACCAAAAAATTACAAAGGCTCTCGGGCCTTTTGGCTTTTATATGCCCGCTCATAAAAAAACATTACAACTATGTAAAACTTTTAAAACAAATCTAATTGAAAGACTGTCGGGGGCCCACGCAATACGACTGTTTTGATATATGTTTGAAACATATATATAAAACATATAAAACATATAAATCAAACCTTTGATCCTTCACGCGATGACCAAAAACAATTATCAAATCCACCCTAGAAATAACATCGCGTTCGGATTACATAAAAAAACAAAGCGGTCCACACAATATTCCGATTGTGATTACACAACAGACGCGATGGCCATTATTTAAATCCGCTGTATAACCTGGATCGGGTCTGGGCTCATAACAAAACACGCGATCAAAATAAAATTGTGATTGCGATTTGAAAGCGGATGCGATGGATAAATTAACTCTGTCGCATAACTCCATAGGGTCTGCCGTTTCAAAATGTTAATCGAGAAAAATAAATTGCGATCTCCGGTTGGGAACCGGACGCGATGACAAAATATGAACTGTGCCATATAAATTCGATCGGGTCCTGTTGTAGCCTCTACAACACCCTCCAAAAAACCCCACTTCAAAATTTTTTGGAGCCCCTGGAACTTAAAGAAAAACTAAGTAAAGAGTCCAGAAGGCTAAGTCTCAAAAATTTATTTTTGGAAAAGTGTGACTCCATGACCTTGCAACCCCGCGACCTAGAGGTCGCAAGGTCGCAGGGTCGTAAGGTTGCAAAACTCAAATTTTTGGGAAATTGCGACCCCGCAACTTTGTGACCCTGCGACCCGCAGGTCGCAAGGTCGCAAGGTCGCGAGGTCACATATCTCCCTAACCACTCGAATTATGACCCTGCGACCTCATTAAATGCTCACATGTGCGACTCTTTTATATAAAGGAGGTCGCTAGGTCACATTTTTCATATGCGGCGAATAGAAAGAAACGACTTTGACAGGTCGACTGGCGCGCGCTTTTCCCGGGTAAGTTGCCATTCTTCCTCCTGTTGTTTCCCTTTTGGTTATTCTTGCTAAATCCCCGCACCCCTTAGCTTTTAAATTATCATCTGTCTCAAACCATTATTGCATTTCTGGCTTAGGGTTTCTTTCTGATTCCTGTTTTATCGACATTTTCCCAAACTCATCACCATTTCTTGTCCAGGCTCTCATGGCCACTTCCCTACTCCCAAAGCTAGCCCTTGACTCTCTCTGGACCCATTTAGCCTTGCATTTGTTTAGTTAAAGGGAAAAACACTCCATGCCACGTGCGCCCAAAACCCCCGGCAAGCCCTAGTGCGACTTGCGACCCCACGACCTAGTCGCAAGGTCGCAAGGTTGCAGTCTCCTTAGTCTTCGAAACTTGCAACCCCACGACCCAGCGACCTAGTCGCAAGGTTGCAAGGTCGCATCTTTTCAATTTTCCGAAATTTGCGACCCCGCGACCCTGCGACCTAGTCGCAAGGTCGCAAGGTCGCAGATTGGTCAGTTCTTACAACTTGCGACCCCGCGACCCAGTAGACCACTTTTTCAGTTTTTCTTGTGTCTCAGTGAAGTAATTGATAAACTTTAATTTTTTTGCATGATCATGGCGTCTTTATTATCGTGGGATTCTTTCATGAACATGACAGGTGAATTTGAAGCAGATTTGGAGTGTATACCTGTCCCATCAGATTCCAGCGATATGGGACCACCAACGTCCTGGAAGAAGGAAAAGCATATGGTAGTGGAAGATATAGAGACGGACATGCAAACATCCCCACCACCGATATACAGAGATACCCTTTGCACCTTCGCTAAAGGGGACAACCTGCGATGGTACCAAGTGTACTAGGAGTTTGCCAAAACAAAATTTCTAGAAGACCTCCCAGATTGTGAGGTATACTTAAAGGTCAAAAGGTCCAAGCTGCATCTCGTAGGTGCTCATCCGACCATATTTCCATGTCCAGAGATGATAGACTAGATCATATAGAAAATGGATCCCAAGAAGTTCGTGATCCGAGACAATGAAGGTAAGGCCTTCGCAACGCTCGTAGGCTCGGATGCCCATGTTTATTACTCTTTACCTCACCAGGAAGAAAACTTTACAGAATAATGGGCTCTTACCCATGCAGTCCCTGTAGTAGACACTATCAGGCAGTGGTGGGCGGAGCCCGAGAAATTTAAAGTCAAGAAAGACCAAGAATATCCGGTGGCCAGCCTAAGAAAAGTATATAAATTAGTAGCCACCATGCTTTGCAGATTGTACGGGTGCCCCGACGCCACCACCTTCAACGACACGTGGGCTACTATCATGGAATATGTAACGGTGCATGGCACCCATTTCAACTGGGCTAGCATACTGATGACCTCAATGCATACTAACTTGTCCTCGGCATTGGCCCCAGATGAAGGAATGCCTTCTGAATTCTATATGGCCTCTTATCTATTGGATTCCGTCTGTGCGAGGTTGCATTTTGAGGGATGGGCACATAACTGGGATTCCACGTAAACCCATGAAATTCATCTACAAACCAAGGTGTTTTGGGAATCTAGGTATAAATAGGATATAGAGCCAATCTCTCAAATATTCATCCCCGCCCTATACAAAAAATTATTTGTCCAGGATGCCCCTTGCATGTATTGGCGAGTCAGGGACACTCTAAACCAAGTGGCGCATTGGTTTCCTTTTGTCGAATATACTTTTATCCGAGTCTTCGACTCGTTCAGGGCACCACATGCTATGCCTCGCTTTGTTATAGATAGAATGCTCATGCAAGAGGTATGCTTCGAAATGTCCTCGGGCTTCTCCAGTGTCCTGTCCAAAGGTAAGAAGAATCCCTGGCCCGCACTACCCCTCACTATCGGCACGTACACAGTTAAAGATTTCAAAGAGGTAGGGGTAGAGGGAGAAGAGATGAAAAGTTATCACTTTGGGGCTTTAGAGTATCGAACATACGACTCGGAGAGGATAGTTCCCGAACACTGCAAGAAGGCTAAATTCAAATGGTACTACCAGCATGTAGAATGCCCAGAAGAATATGAAAGAAGGAACTGGTACAATGCAGATAGACAACTTGCTCTGGGGGCAGATTCTGGCCAAGAGGATCCGGATGATCAAAGCCTGGAAGACAGGAGACATAAGTTAGGAGGTGCTTCTTCCTCTCTAGCTAAAAAGCCCTGGACTAGCACAGGGCCTGCTACCTCTCCCCAATAGAAATAAGTAGAAGCCAAAGCCCAACAAGAGAGAGAAAGGAAAATAAAAGAGGACGAAGAAAAATGAAAGAAGAGCGTAAGGGAAAAACAGAAGAAGAAGCAGGCTGAGGAGGCCAGGAAGGAAAAGGAGGAAAAAGAGGCACAGGCCGTGACAGAATAGGCACTCGAGAAAGAGCTAGACAAAGTAGAAGTTGAACGCCAAAAGAAAGCAGACCAAGCTGCTGCAGCCGAGTGGAAAAGGAAAGCCGAAATAGAAGCAGTGGCGGAAGCCGAGCGCTAGCGAAGGGATGAGGAGGAAAAGAAGAAGAAACAAGAGGAAGATGAAATGATAGAAGACATCGAGGTGTCTCCCCTCGAAGTGCCTCTAGGAGGTACAGAAACCATGCTCTCTGATGTTAATTCCCCACAGGGACAGGAGGAGGAAGTCTTCGACCTCACCAGGCTCACATTCGATCAATTCTCCTTCAAAATCCGGCAGGAGAAGAGAAGGTCCCTAGCACAAATTCCTTCTGCTGCATCCACAGTGGCAACTAGAAAATATATATTCCTTGATAATAGGACTAATCCCGTGATGATAGCATCGGCAGGCACAGATTTTGCTGTGGCCACGAAAGAAAATGTAACCAGAATGAGTAGAGAAATCGTTTCTCTACAAAATAGACTACGAGCAGCAGAGCAGCGGGAGAAGAAGGTGGAACAGGAGAGGTTGGCATTGAAAGAAGAGGTTCAACAACTCCGAAACAAGACTCCCCCGGTCAATGAAGTTCTACTTGCCATTCTAAAGGAGTGCGATGTATTAGAGGCGACCATGAGGCAGGTGTATGGGGAAATGTTCACCATAAAACAAACAATCACCCCATTGGTAAGAGCACGAGCAGAAAATAAGCAGAAGCACGAGTAGCTCAAGGAAGCCTTAGTTGCCTTAGATAAAATGATGGACTGGACAGTGCGATACCCTTAGGCTCCTGATCATTTGCCTAATAAGGATTGGATTCATACACAAGATGCCAAAGTCCAAATCCATATGAAGATGTAGTCCAAGGAGAAACTATCCAAGGATTTGGACAAAGTAATGTCTTCATATGACCACCTGATCAGCGGAATCGACTCGATGCACACTCTTCACCATATTCCTTCAATAGGGGCATTGGAAGAAAAGAAGACCTAGGAGCAAGTAGATCAAGAAATCCAGTCATTTCTGCAGCCCATCAAGAAAGTTGCCACCGCCCCTGAGCTCGCAGCATCACAAGAAAATCTGGGTCAGTTTCTTGTCGTGCCAGTATGGATTTATACCAAGCTTGCCTCTCTTTCCAGCCAGATCTCTCAAAAAAAGGGAAAATCTAGTCCCAAATGCTTTGGAATGCATGCATCGGTTGAAAGAAGAAGTCCCTCTTGCTTCCCCCATAGCAGCAGAGTATCAAACCTGGCGAGATTTCCTCAAAGAACAGCAGATCGACACCCCTAACCTCACAATTGCGCGTCCATCTTCATAGCCCGATGGCAGTAAGTCGCTGGCAGCAATTAGAGGCAGGTCGCAGGTCGCACTGCCCACTAGGTCGCAGGTCGCACTGCTCAGTAGGTCGCAAGTCGCACCCACCAGCCAGGTCACAGGTCACAATTTTCTCCCAGGTCGCAGGGCAACTCAACCAGCGGGCAAGCGAAGAGTTAGGGAGCCCAAAGGGCAAGTTTGATCTATAAGACTCCCTTTTGGGAAATGTAATAAGATCTTCTTTTTGGGGACTTAATAGCTATATAGCATTGTATTTGAAGATAACACTTTTTTGGCATGTGAATACAAATACCTGTTGAAACTCCTTTTGGATCTGATGTGTTTTGCTGTGTGAACACTATGAGTATTTCTTTACAGTTTCAGAACATATTTTGATTAATGAAACTGCACTCTTTAATGGCATCATTTATGCTTTATGGTTTCCTGTATGTGTGTTAATGATGTTCAGATTGATTGCTTGCTTAATGGATGTTAGTGACTTTGTTTATTAGCATTTCATTGTATCTTTCAGAAAGTAAAGGGGCATCTCACCATAAAGAAATGTTTCTTTTGTGGTTAGAAAAACCTACAAGCATAACCTCAAAGATGTGTTGTTGACAACACCTCCTTAGGAATGTATGCTTGATCATTTGTCTCACTACACATAGTGTTATATACATGTTTAATGCATCAACCATGTATCTTGTATCATGCGAATAAGTGTGTGTCGGCAGGTTCGATCGAGTTCTTTTGAGACCAAAGGGAAGGTGACTTAAGCGGTAGCCGGACCCACACCCCAGATGGGATCCCTATTCCAAATGGTTCAAGGTCTGATTGGGACTTTTTACCGGGGAGATCCCCTACTGTTGGCCGGAAAATTTTTCCCATCAACAGGTCCGCCATTCGATAGTGCAATTGGGGCATAAAACAAAAGGCCTCCATTTTAACCTTTGTGATTATATATTATGTTGCTGCGTGGTCTATGGACTCATGGGCCTCGGCAGACGGTAGAGGGCGATTGTAACATGGTTTGCTGTCTATTTAAATGTGATGTGTGTATCGCATTTGCCCAAAACAAAAGGCCATGGAAACATATGTGAGTTCGTTCCGCTCGCGGAACTTCGCCACATCAACAAGACACTATTCCTCCTGGGGACCACGGAGTTAATAAAAAACGCTCGCGTACAAAGAAAAATATCTGTTTGACTGTGTAATAAAATATAAAGTACTCTGTTTTCCCAAAACAGAGTCTGTCCCTGAACATAATAAAAAATACTATTTTTCACAATAAAACAAGACTGTGTTAATCAAAACAAATCTGAACTGACTATTCAACAATTTTAGAAAGCGGCTGGGAGTACATAAACCTGGAGAAGAAAATAGAAAGTAGCTCTTCACAGCCACTGTTGAAAGTAACATTTCAACACTCCCCCTTACTTTCAACTGCTGGGTTATCAGTCATACCCAAGCATTTTCTAAAAAAATTGAAACTCTTCTGTCCCAATGGCTTGGTCAGAATGTTTGCAAACTGCTCCTGATTTCTGCAGTGTTCCAAAATAATTTCACCATTTCTTACCAATTCTCTGATGCAATGAAATTTTGTGTCAATGTGTTTCATCCTCTTGTGAAACACATAATTCTTAGATAATGCAATAGCTAAGCTATTGTCACAAAAAATCATTGTTCCTTTTGTCTTCTCTTGGCACAAACTCATTAACATCCTCCTCATCCAAATTGCTTGACACGCTGCTGCTGTAGCTGCCACATATTCTGCCTTTGCTGTAGACAATGCTACAATAGGCTTTTTTTTAGAAGCCCATGAAATGGCTACTAAACCCATGTGTAGAACATAACCGGAAGTGCTCTTCCGATCATCTACACTTCCAGCCCAATCACTGTCAGTGTATCCAACTAAATCTGAACATTTTGAAGCAGTATATAAAATACCAAACCTTTTAGTACCTTTAACATACCTCAGAATTCTCTTCACTGCCTGCCAATGTGCATCCTTTGGCTTCTCCATGAATCTGGAAATTAAACTAACAGCATGCATTATGTCTGGCCTAGTTGCAGTCAAATACATGAGGCTGCCAATTATGCTCTTGTACAAGCTAGGATCAAAATCCTTGCTGCTATCCTCTCTGCTGAGTTTTAATCCCATCACTGTGGGAGTGATTGCTGCTTTTCTCTCCTGCATATTAAATATTTCCAGCACTTCATTAACATATTTTGCCTGTGAGATAAAAATCCCATTTTCATCTTGTTCTGCTTCTATTCCTAAGAAGTATTTCAACAAACCCATGTCAGTCATTTCAAATTCTTCTTTCATGAATGTTTTAAAATTTTCAATAAGGTAATCATCATTACCTGTGAAAATAACATCATCAACATATAAAAATATAATCAACATTTTACTCTCTTTTTCTTCGATGTAGAGGGTGGGTTCTCCCTCACACTTTTCAAATCCATTTTCCAATAGATAGGAGTCTATTCTACTGTACCACGCTCTTGGTGCTTGCTTCAAAACATAAAGAGCTTTCTTCAACTTGCACACTTTGTGCTCTTGGCCTTTCTTTTCATAGCCGAGAGATTGTTCAATGTAAACCTCTTCCATTAACACTCCATTTTGGAATGCTGACTTCACATCCATTTGGTAAAATTTCCACTTGTTTTGTACTGCTATGGAAAACACTGCTCTCACGGTTTCCATTCTAGCAACCAGTGTGAAATTTTCCTCATAATCTATCCCATGCTTCTGTTTATAACCTTTGACAACAAGCCTTGCCTTGTGTCTCTCTATTTTTCCTTCAGCATTACTCTTGGTCTTGTAGACCCATTTAACTCCTATGACATCTTTACCTTTTGGGAGTTCAACCAAATCCCAGGTCTTGTTTCTTTCTATGGAATTAATCTCCTCATCCATAGCTTCTATCCATTTCTTATCCTTAATAGCTTCTTCAAAGTGGATAGGGTCTTCAACATGACAATATAAAGCAAGCAAAGAATTGATAGCTTCATTTTCTGCCTCTTGTGCATAAATGTCATTCAAATTTGTGAACTTCTTACCTCTTTCACTAGGTGTACAAATGCCTGAGGGAGCACTTGAATTTCCCCCTTGTGGTGTTCTTGGAGAAGCACCTTCATTTCTCCTCAAGGGTGTGCTCTACTGCTCTTGTGTTGGTGCTGCTATTCGAGGATGTATTTCAGCCAACTCATCATTATTTTCATCATGAGATTAACAATGTTTAACATTCACTGTTTTCTCTATGCTTCCATCCCAAGCTTCTTCTTCAATGAACTAAACATCTCTGCTCATAATAAAATTCTTGGTGGATGGGTTGTATAACCTGTAGGCCTTGGATTCCTCACTGTATCCAATGAAAACATCTCCCCCTTGCTATCCAACTTCTTCCTTACCTGATCCGGAATGTGTGCATAAGCCACACATCCAAAAACCTTCATATGTGTGACACTTTTCTTTGTGCCACTCCATGCCTCTTCCAGCACTTTGTTCATCACTGCTTTTGTAGGGCACCTATTCAAAATATACGTTGCACAATGTACAACTTTAACCCAATAATCATTAGGAAAATTCTTTACCTTTAACATACTCCTCACCATCTCCATTATCGTTCTATTCTTCCTTTCGGCTACTCCATTTTGCTGCGGAGTATATCTTGTTGTAAACTACTTATGAATACCATTTTCTCTAAAAAAATGTAGAAAATCTTTAGAGATATACTCACCTCCTCTATTATTCCTTAGGACTTTGATGTGCAGCCCACTTTGGTTCTCAACAAGTGCTTTGAAATTACAGAACCTTTCAAACACTTCACTTTTGTTTTTCAAAAAGTAAACCCAAGTTTTTCTTGTAAAATCATCTATGAATGTTAACATGTAGTGGCTGCTAGCAAGCGATGGAGTTTGCATCGGTCCACACAAATCTGAGTGGAAAATCTCTAAGGGTGCTTTTGCCCTTATGCTTTTCTCAGAAGGAAAACTTTCTCTGTGTTGTTTCCCCAAGATACAACCTTCACATCACAAAGGCTGTCCAGCTTCTCTATTAATGGTAAACCTCCTACCATTCCTTTTCTATTCAACAAGTTAAGACCTCCAAAGTTGAGATGTCAAAATCTCAAGTGCCACAACCAATTTTCATCTTTTGGTTCGCTTTGGATAGCCTCTTTTGCCACTGCTGCTATCTTTTCTTCATTCTTCAAATCTGATCTCATTCTAAGAGGGAACATCCTATTCCTTGTCATCTTCACTTCAGCAATACATTGTTTGCTATGTGGTTTGTCCATGATGGTACAAAAATCATCCTCAAAAAGTTCATTATACCCCTTTTGAACAAGCTGTCCAATACTTAAGAGGTTACACTTCATTCCTGGAACATAATAAACATCTGCTATGGATTTCTTTGCACCTTTTCTTGTCAAAACATTTACATTTCCTTTTCCCATAACAAAAACTTTGCTATCAGTTCCTAGTGTGACTTGTGACTTCACACTCTCATCTAGCATATAAAACATTGCTAAGTTTCCTGTCATATGGTTACTACAACCGAAGTCTAGAAACCATAAATCCTCACTTTTTTCTTCAGCCATATTACAAGCTAAAAACAAATTATCTTGACTGATATTTTCTCTAGTGAAATTTGCACTAGTTCTACTTTCCATATCATGCTGCTTCTTTCTACATTCATTAGAATAATGACCATATTTTTTACAATAGTGACATTGGACATTGGACTTATCATACCTTTGTCCTTGAGCATTCTGCTGACCACTTTGTTGGCTACTTCCTTGGCCTTGATGCTGATTTGGATTGCTGCCCCTTCCTTGAGCATTTGCTGGACTGTTCCTTCTGCCTCCGTTTTGGCTTTTGCCTCTTCCTCTTTTGTTTCCTCTTCCTTGCCCTCTTCCTCTTCCGAAGGAAATTTGGGTCTTAAAGGCATGCTATAGAGATGAGTTTTCACTCCTACCCAATCTCTGCTCATGAGTCATCAGTGATGCATGTAGCTCATCCACTATGAGCTTTGTGAGATCCTTAGTCTCCTCTATGGTGGTGACAATCACATCGAATATTGAGGGTAGACTCCTCAAGAGTTTTTCCAAAATCCTCTTATCTTCAAGAGTCTATCCATGAGATCTTATTTGTGTGACCATTCCAATCATATATGTGAAGAATGAGTCAATATTATCTGACTCTTTCATACAAAGAGTTTCAAAGTCTCTCCTCAGCAACTAAAGTTTTGTTGTCTTCACTTTTTCCATGCCTTGATAGGCTGTCTTGAGAGTTTCCCATGCTTCTTTGGATTTCTTAGCTGCTACTATCCTACGAAACATACTCTCATGCACTGATTGATACAATAAGAAGAGAGCCTTGGAGTCTTTCTTCCTAATGCTTTTCAACAACTCTTTCTCTGCTTGAGTTAAATCTTCAAACTCTTCTTCATTTGCTGGCTCTACAAAGCCATCCTGAACAAATTCCCATAAGTCTTGGGAGACAAATAAAGCTCTCATATTTATTGACCAGTAGTCATAATTCTTCCCATTAAATATTGGGAGATGGATATTTCCCATACCCATACCAGTGCTGGCTCTAGCCATTCTGCACTCTTAACTATGATTCAAAAAACACTTGACTGTGTATTTAAAATATCTCACTGTACTGCAACAGTAACACTAAATCTGTATAGAGAAATACCTTGAATCCTTTTGGCTGAGCCTTCACACTACTGGAGAAGGCTGCTGCAACAAAGAACTCCTTCCTTCAGCTTCTTTGATATTCAAAGAGCCTGGACTAGCTCTGATACCATGTTGGAATATTGAAAATTCCAGAACAAACAATGGAGAGAGTAAACTCCCCTCTTCAACATAGAGAAATATAAAAATTTCTTGATAGGAGACAGAGTTTCCACACTGAAAAAAAACTTCTATTTCTTTCAAAAAAAAACTATTACAATGTCTTCCTCACACAGAGGGATTTACAAAATCTGATTGCTTCAAAAAAACAGTGCACAAGACTTCACTGTCTCTCAAAAAAAACAGCACTCTGTCTCTAGAATAACACTGCTGTGTTTTTCTTTCATGCACTGTTGTGCAAAACGAAACAATAACCAAAAAATTACAAAGGCTCTCGGGCCTTTTTGCTTTTATATGTCGCGCTCATAAAAAAACATTACAACTATGTAAAACTTTTAAAACAAATCTAATTGAAAGACTGTTGGGGGCCCACGCAATACGAATGTTTTAATATATGTTTGAAACATATATATATATATATATATATATATATTTATATATATATATATATATATATATATATATATATATATATATATATATATATATATATAAAACATATAAATCAAACCTTTGATCCTTCGCGCGATGACCAAAAACAATTATCAAATCCGCCCTAGAAATAACATCGGGTCCGGATTACATAACAAAACAAAGCGGTCCACACAATCTTCTGATTGCGATTACAAAACGGATGCGATGGCCATTATTTAAATCTGTTGTATAACCTTGATCGGGTCTGGGCACATAACAAAACATACGATCAAAATAAAAATGTGATTGCGAATTGAAAGCGGATGCGATGGATCAATTAACTCTGTCGCATAACTCCATCGGGTCCGCCGTTTCAAAATGTTAATCGGGCCAAATAAATTGCAATCTTCGATTGGGAACCGGACGCGATGAAAAACTATGGACTGTGCCATATAAACTGGATCGGGTCCGCCATTCGATAGTGCAATCGAGGCATAAAAAAAATAGGCCTCCGATTTAGCCTTTGCGATTATATATTATGTTGTTGTGTGGTCTATGGACCCACGGGCCTCGGCTGACGGTGGAGGGCGATTGTAACATGGTTTGCTGTGTATTTGAATGTGATGTGTGTATCACATTGGCCCAAAAAAAAATGCCATGGTAACATATGTGAGTTCATTCCGCTTGCGGAACTTCGCCACATCAACAAGACACTGTTCCTCCTGGGGACCACAGGGTTAATAAAAAATGTCCGCGTACAAAGAAAAATATCTATTTGACTGTGTAAGAAAATATAAAGTACTCTGTTTTACCAAAACAGATTCTGTCCCTGAACATAATAAAAAAGACTATTTTTCAAAATAAAACAGGACTGTGTCGATCAAAACAAATCTGAACTGACTGTTCAGCAAATTTAGAAAGCGGCTGGGAGTACATAAACCTGGAGAAGAAAATAGAAAGCGGCTCTGCACAGCCACTGTTGAACGTAACATTTCAACACTCCCCCTTACTTTCAAATTCTGGGTTATCAGTCATACCCAATCATTTTCTGAAAAATTCGAAACTCTTCTCTCCCAATGGCTTGGTCAGAATTTCTGCAAACTGCTCCTGAGTTCTGCAGTGTTCCAAAATAATTTCACCATTGCTTACCAATTCTCTGATGTAATGAAATTTTGTGTCAATGTGTTTCGTCCTCTTGTGAAACACATAATTCTTAGATAATGCAATAGCTGAGCTATTGTCACAAAAAATCATTGTTCCTTTTATCTGCTCTTGGCACAAACTCCTTAACATCCTCCTCATCCAAATTCCTTGACACGCTGCTGTTGTAGCTGCCACATATTCTTCCTCTGATGTAGACAATGCTACAATAGGATATTTTTTAGAAGCCCGTGAAATGGCTCCTGAACCCATGTGAAAAACATAACTGAAAGTGCTCTTCCGATCATCTACACTTCCAGCCCAATCATTGTCAGTGTATCCAACTAAATCTGAACATTCTGAAGTAGTATATAAAATACCAAACCTTTTAGTACCTTTAACATACCTCAGAATTCTCTTTGCTTCCTACCAATGTGCATCCTTTGGCTTCTCCGTGAATCTGGAAATTAAAATAACATCATGCATTATGTTTGGCCTAGTTGCAGTCAAATACATGAGGCTGCCAATTATGCTCTTGTACAAGCTAGGATCAAAATCCTTGCTTCTGTCTTCTCTGCTGAGTTTTAATCCCATCACTATGGGAGTGATCGCTGCTTTGCTCTCCTGCATATTAAATGTTTCCAACACTTCATTAACATATTTTTCCTGTGAGATAAAAATCCCATTTTCATCTTGTTCTTCTTCTATTCCTAAGAAGTATTTCAAAAAACCCATGTCAGTCATTTCAAATTCTTCTTTCATGACTGTTTTAAAATTTTCAATAAGGTAATCATCATTACCTGTGAAAATAACATCATCAACATATAAAACTACAATCAACATTTTACAGTCTTTTTATTTGATGTAGAGGGTGGGTTCTCCCTCACACTTTTCAAATCTATTTTCTAGTAGATAGGAGTCTATTCTACTGTACCACGCTCTTGGCGCTTGCTTCAGCCCATAAAGAGCTTTCTTCAACTTGCACACTTTGTGCTCTTGGCCTTTCTTTTCATAGCCGAGAGGTTGTTCAATGTAAATATATTCCATTAACACTCCATTTAGGAATTCTTAATTCACATCCATTTGGTAAAATTTCCACTTGTTTTGTGCTGCTATGGACAAGATTGCTCTCACGGTTTCCATTATAGAAACCGGTGCGAAAGTTTCCTCATAATCTATCCCATGCTTCTGTTTATAACCTTTGAAAACAAGCCTTGCCTTGTGTCTCTCTATTTTGCCTTTAGCATTACTCTTGGTCTTGTAGACCCATTTAACTCCTATGACATCTTTACCTTTTGGGAGTTCAACCAAATCCCAGGTCTTGTTTCTTTCTATGGCATTAATCACCTCATCCATAGCTTCTATCCATTTCTTATCCTTAATAGCTTCTTCAAAGTGGATAGGGTCTTCAACATGACAATATAAAGCAAACAAAGAATTGATATCTTCATTTGCTGCCTCTTGTGCATAAATGTCATTCAAATTTCTGAACTTCTTACCTCTTTCACTAGGTGTACAAATGCCTGAGGAAGCACTTGAATTTCCTCCTTGTGGTGTTCTTGGAGAAGCACCTTCATTTCTCCTCAAGGGTGTGCTCTGCTGCTCTTGTGTTGGCGCTGCTGTTTGGGGTTTTATTTCAGCCATCTCATCATTATTTTCATTATGAGATAAACAGTGTTTAACATTAACTGTTTTCTCTATGCTTCCATCCCAAGCTTCTTCTTCAATGAACTGAACATCTCTGCTCACAATAAAATTCTTGGTGGATGGGTTGTATAACCTGTAAGCCTTGGATTCCTCACTGTATCCAATGAAAACACATTTCTCCCCCTTGCTGTCCAACTTCTTCCTTAGCTGATCCAGAATGTGTGCATAAGCCACACATCCAAAAACCTTCATATGTGTGACACTTTGATTTGTGCCACTCCATGCCTCTTCCGGCACTTTGTTCATCACTGCTTTTGTAGAGCACCTATTCAAAATGTACGCTACACAATGTGCAGCTTCAGCCCAATAATCATTAGGCAAATGCTTTACCTTTAACATACTCCTCACCATGTCCATTATGGTTCTATTCTTCCTTTCGGCTACTCCATTTTGCTGCGGAGTATATCTTGTTGTAAACTGCTTATGAATACCATTTTCTCTACAAAAACGTAGAATTTTTTTAGAGATATACTCACCTCCTCTATCAGTCCTTAGGACTTTGATGTGCAACCCACTTTGGTTCTCAACAAGTGCTTTGAAATTGCAGAACCTTTCAAACACTTCACTTTTTTTTTTCAAAAAGTAAACCCAAGTTTTTCCTGTAAAATCATCTATGAATGTTAAAATGTAGTGGCTGCTAGAAAGCGATGGAGTTTGCATCGGTCCACATAAATCTGAGTGGACAATCTCTAAGGGTGATTTTGTCCTTATGCTTTTCCCGGAAGGAAAAATTTCTCTGTGTTGTTTCCTTAAGATACAACCTTCACAAAGGCTGTCCGGCTTCTCTATTAATGGTAAACCTCTTACCATTCCTTTTCTATTCAACAAGTTAAGACCTCCAAAGTTGAGATGTCCAAATCTCAAGTGCCACAACCAATTTTCATCTTTTGGTTCGCTTTGGATAGCTTCTTTTTCCACTGCTGCTATCTTTTCTTCATTCTTCAAATCTGATCTCATTCTAAGAGGGAACATCCTATTCCTTGTCATCTTCACTTCAGCAATGCATTGTTTACTGGGTTGTTTTTCCATGATGGTACAAACATCATCCTCAAAAAGTACATTATACCCCTTTTGAATAAGTTGTCCAATACTTAAGAAGTTACACTTCATTCCTAGAACATAATAAACATCTGCTATGGATTTCTTTCCACCTTTTCTGGTCAAAACATTTACATTTCCTTTTCCCATAATAGAAACTTTTCTATCAGTTCCTAGTGTGACTTGTGACTTCACACTCTCATCTAGCATAGAAAGCATTGCTAAGTTTCCTGTCATATGGTTACTGCAACCGAAGTCTAGAAACCATAAATCCTCACTTTTTTCTTCAGCCATATTACAAGCTAAAAACAAATTATCTTGGCTGATATTTTCTCTAGTGAAATTTGCACTAGTTGTACTTCCCATATCATGCTTCTTCTTTCTACATTCATTAGCATAATGACCATATTTTTTACAATAGTGACATTGGACATTGGACGTATCACACCTCTGTCCTTGACCATTCTGCTGACCACTTTGCTGGCTACTGCATTGGCCTTGATGTTGATTTGGATTGTTGCCCCTTCCTTGAGCATTTGGTAGATTGTTCTTTCCACCTCTGTTTTGGCTTCTGCCTCTTCCTCTTTTGTTTCCTCTGCCTTGCCCTCTTCCTCTTCCGAAGGACATTTGGGTCTTAAAGGCATGCTCCAGAGATGAGTTTTCACTCCTACCCAATCTCTGCTCATGAGTCATCAGTGATGCATGTAGCTCATCCACTGTGAACTTTGTGAGATCCTTAGTCTCCTCTATGGTGATGAAAATCACATCGAATCTTGAAGGTAGACTCCTCAAGATTTTTTCCACAATCGTCTTATCTTCAAGAGTCTCTCCATGAGATCTTATTTGTGTGACCATTCCAATCACATGAGTGAAGAATGAGTCAATAGTATCTGAATCTTTCATACAGAGAGTTTCAAAGTCTCTCCTCAGCAACTCAAGTTTTGTTCTCTTCACTTTTTCCATGCCTTGATAGGCTGCCTTGAGAGTTTCCCATGCTTCTTTGGATTTCTTAGCTGCTATTATCCTAGGAAACACAGTCTCATGCACTGCTTGATACAATAATAAGAGAGCCTTGGAGTATTTATTCCTAATGCTTTTCAACAACTCTTTCTCTGCTTGAGTTAAATCTTCAAACTCTTCTTCATTTGTTGGCTCTACAAATCCATCCTCAACAAATTCCCATAAGTCTTGGGAGACAAATAAATCTCTCATAGTTATTGACCAGTAGTCATAATTCTTCCCATTAAATATTGGGGGATGGATATTTCCCATACCCATACCAGTGCTGGCTCTAGCCATTCTGCACTCTTAACTATGATTCAAAAAACACTTGACTGTGTATTTAAAATATCTCACTGTACTGCAATAATAACACTAAATCTGTATAGAGAAATACCTTGAATCCTTTTGGCTGAGTCTTCAGACTGCTGGAGAAGGCTGCTGCAACAAAGAACTCCTTCCTTCAACTTATTTGATCTTCAAAGAGCCTGGACTAGCTCTGATACCATGTTGGAATATTGAAAATTCCAGAACAAACAATGGAGAGAGTAAACTCCCCTCTTCAACATAGAGAAATATAAAAATTTCTTGACAGGAGACAGAGTTTCCACACTGAAAACAAACTTCTATTTATTTAAAAAAAAAACTATTACAATGTCTTCCTCACACAGAGGGATTTACAAAATGTGACTGCTTCAAAAACACAGTGCATAAGACTTCACTGTCTCTCAAACAAAACTACACTCTGTCTCTGGAATAACACTACTGTGTTTTTCTTTCATGCACTATTGTGCAAAACAAAACAATAACCAAAAAATTAGAAAGGCTCTCGGGCCTTTTCGCTTTTATATGCCGCACTCATAAAAGAACATTACAACTATGTAAAACTTTTAAAACAAATATAATTGAAATACTGTCAGCGGCCCATGCAATACAAATGTTTTAATATATGTTTGAAACATATATATAAAACATAAAAAACATATAAATCAAACCTTTGATCCTTCGCATGATGACCAAAAACAATTATCAAATCCACCCTAGAAATAACATCGGGTCCGGATTACATAACAAAACAAAGCGGTCCACACAATCTTCCGATTGCAATTACACAACAGACGCGATGGCCATTATTTAAATCTGCTGTATAACCTGGATTGGGTCCGGGCTCATGACAAAACACGTGATCAAAATAAAATTGCGATTGCGATTTGAAAGTAGATGCGATGGATCAATTAACTCTGTCACATAACTCCATCGGGTCTGCCGTTTCAAAATGTCAATCGGGCCAAATAAATTGAGATCTCCGATTGGGAACTAGACGCGATGACAAAATATGAACTGTGCCATATAAATTGGATCGGGTCTGCCATTCGATAGTGCAATCGGGGCATAAAACAAAAGGCCTCCGATTTAACCTTTGCGATTATATATTATGTTGCCGCGTGGTCTATGGACCCACAGGCCTCGGCTGACGGTGGAGGGAAATTGTAACATGGTTTGTTGTGTATTTGAATGCGATGTGTGTATCACATCGGCCCAAAACAAAAGGTCGTGGTAACATATGTGAGTTCATTCCACTTGCGTAACTTCGCCACATCAACAAGACACTGTTCCTCCTGGGGACCACGGGGTTAATAAAAAACACCCGTGTACAAAGAAAAATATCTGTTTGACTGTGTAAGAAAATACAAAGTACTCTGTTTTCCCAAAACAGAGTCTGTCCCTGAACATAATAAAAAAGATTTTTTTTCAAAATAAAACAGGACTATGCCGATCAAAACAAATCTAAACTGACTGTTCAACAATTTTAGAAAGCTACTGGGAGTACACAAACCTAGAGAAGAAAATAGAAAGCGGCTCTGCTCAGCCACTGCTGAAAATAAAATTTCAATAGAAGTGAAGCTGATCACCAATTGATATAATCAATAAATTATCTTACTGCTTTGTTTTGCAAATGAGTATCTCCACTATATCTCTGAATAATTTGAAAAGATATCTCTAGAATAAATTTTGAACAGAGAGAACTAAGACGACACTACGACTTCCAATATTATAATATTATAATAGTAGATTACCTCAACATTCAATCAGACCAGAAAGCTAGGGAGCCATCAATGTATCTTCAAATGCCCCATAAACCCTTATAGATTCAGTTGTCAGTCTTCCCTTCTTCAACACCTTCCTAAATTCCTAGTTCACAGTGCCTTCATTCACATCCTCATAATGAGACAACATTTATTTGCAAATTAAGTAACGATTATTGCTAACAAAACTTACTTCTACGTGCACAAATTTTTCTAAACGCATATCTCAATGTGTATCGAAGCTCCCATTTGCAATCTAGCTTGATGATTCACAGTGGAGCCACTTAATCATTGTAATCAAGATTACTAATGGATATGAAATTGGTTTTTCTCGAACAAGAAAATCGTGTGTGTTATCCCAATATAGTGCTCTCTTTTCTATTGCCTTGGATGCTGAACTTGTTAAACTACATAGATAGAGAAGAGGTCTAAGCGTATCTAAATTACCTATGAAAAAAGGTTGCAAAAATATTTTACTATTCATTAGGGTTAAAGTTTCATTTATAAATATGAGAATATCCAAAAATTAAACTTCTATATATGAAGTTGGGCATTATTATATTTGTTGGTTTTTTATGGTGTTTTTATTATTGAAAAATAAAATTTTACTTTACATAATAAAATAAGTATTTATTTAACAATTATTACCATAAAATATGTTACAATTTATGAAAAATTCAAAGATTAAAAAGAAAATTCATGTTCTAAGTTCAAAACAAATTCAATGGAATTTTTTGTTGAACCCATGAGTACATATATTGTTTTAAATCTACTTGCATTAGCCACTTGTTCAAATCTCTTATTTCAATACTTACAACAAAATATAAAAATGAACTGATACGAGTGAAAGAGATAAATTAACATGGGTATGTGCGTAGTTATGAAAATAGTGTCATGGTTTATAAGCAACAAGTGTCATTGGAGCATATATCAACGTACATTGGTAGTGAAAAAAGTATCTGTCATCATAAGCGTTGTCTTCCACTTGACAATTGCAGCAAATTATGTGGGTTGAAGCAGACTACACATAAAAGGTAGAGAAAAATTAAAAAACTAAAACTAGAAGGTCCATTTCATATAACTATGTGAGAGCTCCCCCACACGTACACGCATAGCCTATGAGGTTTCGAAGCAAATGAAAGCTGCTAGCATTTTGCATATCAACTGATGATTTATTTGAAAACAATGAAATCAACTGATCTGTTATATATTTGACACATGTTTTCTGCAATACTAGAACAACGGTAGATGCATTGATCACCATTGATACCTAAATGAATATACCAATTAGTATTGATTGAATTCCACCCATTGTCCAACTGATTTTGAAGAAGAATGCCAAAAAGTGTTATAGAATTTGTTCAAAAATTAAGTTGAAGTCGAGTGAAACCATTACTTTTGGGTAACTTTGGAAGGTACAATATTCAATTGGAGGCAAAATGGGAAAGTAACGGATGCAAGCTACGAAAGAACCCTGTGGTGATTTGGATGTGATCATACTCTTCATTTATGTCTAGGCTTCTAATTTATGCCTCGTTTTGAATTGGTGGTGTGGGCACAGAATTTTACAGAGGCCGGAGGAGGGCACGTTACAACATGACAAGGCTCGTACACATATGTAAGGAATGCATGGGAAGTCCCATTCAAATTATAGACTAACCTATATGATGTGAAGACAATATTGTAACGAACTTTTTGGTATGTTATAACCTTACTCTTTTGTTGGAATATTGATAATTCCAATATAAACTCCCCTCTTCAAACACAGAGAAATTAAAATCAAGTTTTTATTGCAGACAGATATGGCATGAATATGCTTTCTTCTATTTCATTAAACAGAACTAAAAACTAATACAAATTTCTTCCTCAGTGGAGGGATTCATAGAATGCTATCAAGACTGCTACAAACGCAGTGCTCCAAACAAATCTCTCTCTCTGTCTCTCTCAAAATGCACAAACAGTGCTCTGTTGGTCTTACTGTGTTTTTCCTGCCTGCGGGCTCTCACACAGGGATTACAAAAAGAATTAAAATTACATTACATTCAACCTCACGGGCTTTTTCACCTTTTATATGGCACAGCGGGAAAAAAACCCAAAACAAGGAAATAAAACAAATTACAAAGAAAAAACTTTGCGGAACAACAAAAATATCAAATGCTTGACGTACGAGTGGGGACCACATCGCAGTCAGAAATCTGCGATCGGTGGATCGGCAGTACAAAAAAAGTGTGATGGTGCAATATTGCGATGGCGCGATCAAACAAAATATACGCAATGTAACATTTGTGATTTGCGATGGGATCGCATCGCAAATTGGCGATAAAAAAAAAATGCGATGGTGCGATGGCGCGATGATCGCATATCGCAAACAATCAATGAAACTCTGGCTTGGGCGAAGGGTGATTATGTTACATTGCGATGGTGCGATGGCGCGACGATCGCACATCGCAAACATCCACATCAACAGGACACTAATACTTCAAAACTTGTGATCTTGCGATTTGCGCTTAAGTGGTAGGGAGCACTTGTCCTACCTCTTATCAAAACTTTAAAGTAATTTCCGCTGTTTAAACAAATTTTCATTCATTTTGGTTGTTGTGGGCTTAAAAGCCCGAAATGACTGTTTTTATTAAGTTTGCTCCTCCGTAGTTCAGATCTATGGGAAACCTTCATTCCACTGTAAAACTGGCTCTGCCCATCACCGAATTAATTCTCCTCTGCAATTTGTGGCTGCGGCCCATCAACATTAATTCATCCTTACAAATTTGCCATTCTTCTTTGAATGCGTGGTGCTGTGCACTCAATCTCTGCTGCTGCCTCTGTACTCTTTTTATTCTACTCAAAGGCACGCAGATGACTTTAATAATTTCAACACTCCCCCTTAAAGTCAGCTGCTGGGTTATCAATCATACCCAAGCATTTTCTTAAAAATTCAAATGTCTTCTGCCCCAATGGCTTCGTTAAAATATCTGCATATTGCTTCTCTATTTTACAATGCTGTAAAACAATTTCACCATTGTTCACCAATTCTCTGATATAATGAAATTTTGTATCTATGTGTTTTGTTCTTCTATGAAACACATAATTCTTTGACAATGTAATAGCTGAGCTATTGTCACAATAAATCACTGTCCCTTTTACCCGTTCTTGGCATAAACTTCTCAATATCCTTCTCATCCAAATTGCTTGACACGCTACTACTGTAGCTGCCACATATTCTGCCTCTGCTGTAGATAATGCTACAATCGGTTGTTTCTTAGAAGCCCAGGAAATGGCTCCTGAACCCATATGAAAAACATAACCGGAAGTGCTCTTCCGATCATCTACACTTCCAGCCCAATCACTGTCAGTGTATCCAACTAATTCTGAATTTTCTGAAGTAGTATATAAAATACCAAATCTTTTAGTTCCTTTAACATACCTCAAAATTCTCTTTACTGCTTGCCAATGTGCTTCTTTTGGCTTCTCCATAAATCTGGAAATTAAACTAACTACATGCATAATATCCATCCTAGTTGCAGTCAAATACATGAGGCTGCCAACTATGCTTTTATACAAACTTGGATCAAAATCCTTACTGCTGTCATCTTTACTCAACTTCAATCCCATTACTATGGGAGTAATTGCAGCTTTTCACTCCTTCATATTAAATCTTTCCAAGACTTGATTCACATATTCTGTTTGAGATATAAAAATCCCTTTCTCATTTTTCTCTACTTCTATTCCTAAGAAGTATCTCAATAAACCCATGTCAGTCATTTCAAATTCATCTTTCATGACTATTTTAAAATTTTCAACAAGGTAATCATCATTACCTGTAAAAATTAAATCATCAACATATAAAACAACAATCAACATTTTACCATCCTTTTCTTTGATGTAGAGGGTGGGTTCTCCCTCACACTTTTCAAATCCCTTTTCCAGTAGATAGGAGTTTATCCTACTGTACCATGTTCTTGGTGCTTGCTTCAGCCCATAAAGAGCTTTCTTCAATTTGTAGACTTTATGCTCTTGGCCTTTTTTTTCATATCCAAGGGGTTGTTCAATGTATACCTCTTCCATTAAAACTCCATTTAAAATTGTAGATTTTACATCCATCTGATATACTTTCCATTTGTTTTGTGCTGCTATGGACAACACTGCTCTTACTGTCTCCATTCTTGCAACTGGTGCAAAATTTTCTTCATAATATATTCCATGTTTCTGCTTGTATCCCTTGACAACAAGTCTGGCCTTGTGTCTCTCTATTTTTCCTTCAGCGTTGCTTTTGTTCTTATATACCCATTTAACTCCAATGACCTCTTTTCCTTCTGGGAGATCAACCAACTCCAATTTTTTGTTCTTCTCTATGGCATTAATTTCATCATCCATAGCTTCTATCCATTTTCTATCTTTAATAGCATCTTCAAAATGAATAGGATCATAAACTTGACAATACAAAGAAAATAAGGAGTTCATACCTTCATTTGCTGCTCCCTGCTCATATATTTCTCTAATACTTCTGAATTTTGTTCCACTTTCACTTGGTGTAGACGTGCTTGATGAAGCACTCAATTCTGCTCCATGTGGTGTGCTTGGAGATGCACTTCCACTTCTTCTCAAGGGTGTTCTCGCTGCTGCTTGAGGTGTCCCTTGCTGTCCTTGTGTTGGTGGAGGTTGTGCAATGGATGAGTTGTTAATTTCAACCACATCTCCTTCATCTTCATCATGAGATAAACAACTTTTAACATTGACTGTTTTCTCAATGCTTCCATCCCATGCTTCCTCTTCAATGAATTGCACATCTCTGCTTATCACGAACTTATTTGTGGATGGGTTATACAATTTGTATCCTTTGGAATCTTCACAATATCCAAGGAAAATGCACTTCTCCCCTTACTATCCAACTTCTTCCTCAACTTGTCTGGAATGTGTGCATATGCAACACATCCAAAAACTCTCATGTGGGTGACTCCTTATTTTCTGCCACTCCACATTTCTTCTAGAAATTTTTTCATCACAGCTTTTGTAGGGCATCTATTTAAAATGTACACAGCACAGTTTGTTGTTTCTACCCAATACTCATTCGGAAAGTGTTTTGCCTTTAGCATACTTCTCACCATTTCCATTATGGTTCGATTCTTCCTTTCAGCAACTCCATTTTGTTGCAGTGTGTACCTTGTGGTAAACTTTTTGTGTATGCCATTCTCTCTGCAAAAACACAAAAATTCCTTTGAGATATATTCTCCTCCTCTATCAGTTTTGAGAACTTTAATATACTGCCCACTCTGTTTTTCTACAACAGCTTTAAAATGGAAAAATTTCTGAAAGACTTCACTCTTATATTTTAGGAAATAAACCCACACTTTTCTTGTGAAATCATCTATGAAGGTCAACATGTAATTGCTTCCTGAAATTGATGCTATTTTCATCGGCCCACATAAATCTGAGTGAATGATCTCTAAGGGTGCTTTCGCCCTTATGCTTTTCCCTAATGGAAAATTTTCTTTGTGTTTCTTTCCCAAGATGCAGCCTTCACATAGGTTGTCAGGCTTCTCAATCAATGGTAAACCTATTACCATTCCTTTTCTATGCAACAGGTTCAATCCTTCGAAATTGAGATGTCCAAATCTCAGGTGCCATAACCAATTATCATCTTTCTCTTCCTTCTGGAAGGCTTCTTGTGTTATAGCTGCTATGCTTTTTCCTTTTCCTTTCAATTCAGTGTTGAGCTTGAGAGGAAACATTCTATTGCTGGTCATTTGTATTTGAGCAATAATTTTCTTGCTTGGAGGTATATCTTTTATTGTGCACACATCATCTTTGAAAATTACATTGTAACCTTTGTTTATGAGCTGCCCAACGCTCAAAAGATTAAACTTCAGACCTGGAACATAATACACATCAGGAACAAATTTCTTCTCACCATTTCTTGCTCGAATACTAACTCTACCTTTTCCTTTTACATATATTTTAGTATCAGTCCCTGTGGTCACTTCAGATTTAATCTCTTCATCTAGATCGGAAAACATTGCTTTATTTCCAGTCATGTGATTACTACATCCTGAATCTAAGAACCAAACATCATCTTCTCTATATTGTGCTACATTACATGCTAACAGCACATTACTTGGGTTCTTTTCTTCTTTTGCTACATTAGTATTCTGCTTATTTTTCATGTGATTTTGCTTCTTTCTACATTCATTGGCATAGTGCCCATATTTTTTGCAATAATGACATTGGACATTGGATTTGTCATACCTCTATCCATGAGCATGTTGGTGTTGATGTCCACCTTGTTGGCTGTTGCATTGGCCGTGGCTCTGATTTTGACTGTTTCTCCTTCCATGTGAATGTGAAGGGCTATTCCTTCCACCTCTGTTTTGGCTTCTGCCTCATCCTCTTCCTTTGCCTTGACCTCTTCCTCTTCCTGAAGGCATTTGGGTCTTGAAGGTGTACTCAAGAGATGAATGTTCATCTCTGCTCAATCTTTGTTCATGAGTTATTAGTGAGGCATGAATTTCATCCACTGTGAACTGTGAGAGATCTTTGGTCTCTTCTATGGTGGTAACAATAACCTCAAACTTTGAGGGTAAGCATCTCAAAAGTTTCTCCACAATCCTTCTTTCTTCAAGAGTTTCTCCATGGGATGTTATTTGATTTAAAATCCCAATCACATGTGTAAAAAATGTGTCTACATTATCTGACTCTTTCATGCAAAGAGTTTCAAAATCTCTTCTCAGCAACTGAAGTTTTGCCATCTTAACTTTCTCCATGCCTTGATTGGCTATTTTCAGAGTTTCTCATGCCTCCTTGGATCTCTTAGCTGCTACTATCCTTGGAAAAACACTCTCATTTACTACTTGATACAATAATAAGAGAGATTTAGCATCTTTCTTCCTATTGCTCTTCAGTAAGTCCTTCTCTGCTTGAGTTAAGGCATTAAAGGCCTACTCATCAACTGGTTCAACAAAACCATATTCTAAAAATTCCCATAAGTCTTGTGAGAAAAATAGGGCTCTCATTGTAGTGGCCCAATAATCATAGTTCTTTCCATTAAATTGTGGAAGCTGAGTATTTCAAATACTCATTACTGTACTTGGTCTAGCCATTGCTTTTAAACTGAGCTTCTGAACTTTAAACAAACTGTCTTTCCTTTTCTGAAAGAACAAACTCTTTTAAAACAAAAAACTACAGCTCTGTTATCTTTGAGAAATACTTGAACTGTGACTTCTGTTGAGCTTTCACACTACTAGAGAAAACACTGCAACAAGTCTACTTCTTCTTCAGCTTCTTTGAAACCTTCAAAGAGCCTAAACTAGCTCTGATACCATGTTGGAATATTGATAATTCCAATATAAACTCCCCTCTTCAAACATAGAGAAATTAAAATCAAGTTTTGCTTGTAGACAGAGATGGCATGAATATGCTTTCTTCTATTTCATTAAACAGAACTAAAAAATAATACAAATTTCTTCCTCAGGGGAGGGATTCAGAGAATGCTATCAAGACTGCGACAAACGTAGTGCTCCAAACAAATCTCTCTCTCAGTCTCTCTCAAAATGCACAAATAGTGCTCTGTTGGTCTTACTATGTTTTTCCTGCATGTGGGCTCTCACACAACGATTACAAAAAGAATTAACATTACATTACATTCAGCCTCACGGGATTTTTCACCTTTTATATGGCGCGGCGGGAACAAAACCCAAAACAAGGAAATAAAAAAAATTACAAAGAAAAAACTTTGCGGAACAACAAAAATATCAAATGCTCGACGTATGAATGGGGAGCACATTGCAGTCAACAATCTGCGATCGGCGGATCGGCGGTACAAACAAAAGTGCGATGGAGCGATATTGCAATGGTGCGATCAAATAAAAGACGCGCAATGTAACATTTGCGATTTGCGATGGGATTGCATCGCAAATTGGCGATCAAACAAAAAATGTGATGGTGCGATGGCGCGACGATTGCATATCGCAAACAATCAACGAAACTCTGGCTTGGGCGAAGGGCGATTATGTGACATTGCGATGTTGCGATGGTGCGATGGCACGACGATCGCACATCGCAAACATCCACATCAACAAGACACTAATACTTCAAAACTTGCGATCTTGCAATTTTCGCTTAAGTGGTAGGGACCACTTGTCCTACCTCTTATCAAAACTTTAAAGTACTTTCCACTGTTTAAACAAATTTTCATTCATTTTGGTTGTTGAGGGCTTAAAAGCCCGAAATGACTATTTTTATTAATTTTTCTCCTCCGTAGTTCAGATCTATAGGAAATCTTCATTCCACTGTAAAACTAGCTCTGCCCATCACCGAATTAATTCTCCTCTGCAATTTGTGGCTGCGGCCCATCAACATTAATTCATCCTTACAAATTTTCCATTCTTCTTTGAATGCGTGGTGCTGTGCACTCAATCTCTACTGCTGCCTCTATACTCTTTTTCTTCTGCTCAAAGGCACGCAGATGACTTTAATAATTTCAACATCTTTCACCCTACTAGAATGGGTATTTTTTTACAACTTTAAGATAACCCCAATTAAGCCTTTCATTGGAGTTCAAGTGATCTATCCCTATCGCGGTTATTGCCAACATTTATCCTCGTTATTTTATGCCCTAACCTCTGCATGGAAACCCAATACAGAATGTATAATTGTGTCGTGTATGCTTCTCTAATGATGAATTAATTCTTCTGTGACACCCAACTATAAGAGGAAATGGTTCAAGCGATTACAAAATGAAATGAGTGTGCAACCCTCTCTTTAGCGAGTAGGCTAAAGAAGCCAACTTTCCCACTTGCCATCCATCTAGGTAGAGGCAAGAGCAAGCACCCAGCCCAAGAAGGGAGGTAATTATATCTTGTTCATTTGTATTAGGGGCATCTTAATTGAGTGATTCTCGATTTTGTTTACTAGAATTAAACTATTCACGTTGAAATGGGCGACACTGTTAACTACTTCCCTAGTCCTTTCCACTAGACAGGGCCTAAAAATGCTCACTACCGTGGAATAAGGAGAGTCTAAGGCACTTTTGGGTTCCTATTTTGTCGTGAAAGTTATGTTGAAGTGCAGGAGGCACTTGGGTATGCTAAGAAAAACACATTTGAAATAGAAATACAAGTCTCTTCTACCTTTGCATATAAAAATAAATTATTTTGATACAAAGATAAGAAAAACACATTTGAAATAGAAATACAAGCCTCTTCTACCTTTTCATATAAAAATAAATTGTTCGTATACAAAGATTTGAGCACACATAAGAGAGACCCTCCTCCTACGCTAATGATTTCACCAGAGAGACCTCGAGCAAAAGAAGAAGAATTGCAGAAAATTCCAGATGCTACTAGTGTAAGCCATAGTCCAAAGGCGCAGAGGAAAAAGAAAACCTGAAATAACTCCTGTCATGCCGAGTCGAGCCCTATCCTCAACCCTCCTGACGTGCAGACGATTTCACCAAAGGGCAAGGTGATTTCATCAAAGAGACCCCGAGAGCAGAAGAAGAATCCTAGAGCAATTTTACCAGAAAGGAGGAAGGAAGAATTGCAGAAAAAAACCTAATAAACAAAAATATTTACAATAGTAAAGCTTACAATACTAATGTTGCATGCAGAAGGACATGGAAAGGGAATACTAATGTTGCATGCTGAAGGACATGTGGAAAGGGCCTTGGAAGGAGAAAACAAACTTTCGATACCAGAATTTGTTACAACCTGACTTCGGTTAAAATAAGGTTACACTAACTTTTCTGCATCGAGGGCTACTTGTATGTGAAGAAATTTGTTTATACAAATTCATTTATCCAAAGCTGGATATCAAAATTAAGCAATAAAGACAATAAAACCTTAAACCTAAGTGCCGAATCATATTTAAAATAAATAATTTTACTTTTATTATATAATTTAAATATATTATCAACCTAAGTTAAAACAAAGATAACCTTGTACTTTTAAAAGTCAACGTTTGGATTAATAGATTGTCAATGCATGCAAATGTTGGCCAATAGAAACATAATTCAAAAGATGTAACCAATTTGATTTAATAATGGTTTTAGAGATAGTGAGTAGGGAGCGACCAGGCTTCACAAGAATAATATAAATTTGAGATATTTATCAATCAGTATCAAAGAAAATTAAATTGCACTAACAGATACAAAGGAACTCAATGCAAAAGCTAACCATTCATTAAAAAGATATGGAATTAATTATTAAAGAAAATTAAATTGCATCAAAAATACAAAAAAATTCAATGTAAAAGATAATAATTTATTAAAAAAACATAAAATTAATTATTAAGGTGAAAATTAACATAAAATTACAATATTTTAAAGTGGAAAGAAAATAGAAATATAATATTTTCAATATTCTTAATATACATAAAAATTACATGTGGAGTTTATATATATATATATATATATATATATATATATATATATATATATATATATATTTCTAAAAAGAAATAAAAAAAAATTATTTCAAAAACATGATATTTTCAATGCCTCTTTAGATTAAGGAAAAACATTGATAATAACTAATAAAATACAAGAGAACTAAAACATTTCTTTATGCCATTAATCTCAAAAAATGATTCATTCACTATTCTCCACCAAAACAATGAGATACGTAAACATATCAATAAACAAAAAGCCAAATTGTTGAAGCCATGAATGTACTAATAACATCACAAATCATATTTTTTTAGATTGAAATATGCTCTCAGGTCTAGTATGAAAGAGACATCAATCTCTCAGGTCCAGTATGAAAGAGACGCTATTATGTCATGTCTTATTTTGTTTTATTCTATAAAAGTTTTCACTCTCAAATTACATTAAAATAAATTAAAAGTAAAATAAAATTGTATATATAAAAAAAGTCTACATCCATTTTAATTTTGGATTTTTTAATTATAGAAAAATATAAACTTTCTTCAAATTTTACATTAAAAATAATTTTACTTATGACAATATTTTGTCTCTCTAGATGTTTAATAAATGTTATAAATTAGTTTAATGATATGCACAAATGATTACACTATTGATTGCCCATTACATTAATTATTAGAATTTCCTGGATTCAAATTACACAAGTTCTATGTACTTCGAAATGTTCTCAACAAGAAGAAATGAATCAAGATACTCTAGTTAGCTAATTTTCAAGAATATTGCAAGTGACTAAGTATCTCATTACATGGAAAAAGAATTCCACTTTTTATATTTAAAAATAAAATAAAATTATATATACAAATAAAGTGTACATTCATTTTAATTTTGGATTTTTAATTATAGAAAAGTATAAACCTTCTTCAAATTTTATACTAAAAATAAGTTTATTTTTTAGAGCTTTTATCTCTCTAGATGCTTAATAAATGTAAAAATAAATATCAAATTTCTTTTGCATAGATAAATTTGAAGTTAAAATAAACCTAAATTGATTTTTTTTAATGATATGCACAAATGACTACACTATTGATTGCCCATTGCATTAATTACCAGCATTTTCTGGGTTCAAATAACAAAAGTTCTATATGCATCGAAATGTCTTCAAAAAGAAGAAAGCACTCCACTTTCTATATTTAAACGATTTTTCTCTACTAATGGATGTTTTAGTATACATGGAAATTACACAATCAAAATTTTTGACTAAACATTAAGTAAAATCTGTAGTTTGATGAAACGAAGTCAGAAAACTAAACAAAACACCATTTCCAGATATGTTTACACTTTGAACAAATGGGTTTGGATATAAATATGAAACTAGGAAAAAGACTTATTTGTCTCCATAATTATGACAACATAATATCCACTGAGCAAGTTAGAAATCAGGGGAGGTGGTTAAGGCATATGAAGCTTCATCTTCTTCCTGGATCTAGTACTACTTTGGTATGAGTTAGTGGTGCTACTTACCTATTGTAATTGTAATCCACACCCGTACACAGTAGTGCCAAATTAGAAATAAATACTGACACAAATATATTTAAACTATTGTTCATGTGAAAACGGGTATCAGGTTCCATGCAACACCAATATTGTAAAACTTTTAAAATGTTAATTAACTTGGCCGAATTATTATTGCGAAGTATCAAGTTCCTTGAAACACCAATCTCGTAAAATATCTAAAATGTTCATTTAAAATGGTACCTCAAATAACATATCAGATAAAACCCCACACTAATATCTGTAGGCAGGAGGGTTACAAAGAGGTATTAGTTATCAAGTTATTCTAAACAACAATCTTGTAAAAATTTGAAAATTCCAATTTAAAAAATTGGGTTCCTCACATACAATAAAGCGCATCACTATCCAAGATTAAAGGAACTTGGACTTCTGAATGCCAAGCTCCTTTGTAATCTCGTGCCCTTTCCGATGCAATAGTCTAAACGAATAAATCCAAGACGAATAGATTTCTTTGAACCTTCTCAGATCATTCTCACAGTAAGAACTACAAGCTGGTTTAGGCATATGTGAGAGACCAATACCTATGGCGAGAAATTCCCTATATTACATGATTAAGGTTTCTAACAGTTGCAAAGAGAAAACAATCTTGAGTGAAATGAATTAGTTACTCAACAGATCAGATAACATTTCAAACTAACCATCTCTCGGCCAGCGTTAAGTAGACACATTTCAAACAGAGTTAAAATGCAAAAACTTTGATGTTTTCTAACAAGGAAAAAACTCTTTCCACTGGTAAGTTTTCTACAGAACGAAGGAGGACAAAATTTATGCACTCTGATGGCTGCAGTGAACAGTGTTTTCAAATCAAAGGCCCACAGGGAAAACGCAAACGCCTTTGGCATAATTATTATATTTAAAAGTTTCACAAATAATAATAAATATTTTTAATAAGAAATTTAACAATTATTTTAAAAAATTGGAATAAATTAAAAATTTATCTTACTATTTCATTTTGAAAATAAAAACTAGATTAGCTAACGGGCAAACGATAATATTAAAAAGCAATTCATGTTATCCGAAAATACCTTTAACGAAAAGAGGATTTGAAAACATTAAAATTATGCTTTACAAAATAAAAAATCCTACTCCGGGCTCTCGTGATCTTGTGTGTATATATGGAATTTGATGTCGTGTTACACCTAATAATGATAATGCTGACTTTATGAAACATTTCTAGAATAATCTCTTTTATGTTTGGGTGTCATTGAGATGCTCCACCATGGGAACTCATTCAGTATAGATTTATTTTGATTACTTTTGGATTTTGATTAAATATTTGGATTTGCATAACTTTATTCTTGTTTTACAATTCAAAATAAATTTATTTTTATTTTTTTTACAATAAGAAATTTAAATTTTGAATATTAGACCAGCAAATCCAAAATTAAAGATGTAAATGTGATGATTATAAAATTACACTAATATATAT